>JAWPHD010000821.1:0-392922 GCA_037043455.1 Cyrtodaria siliqua | reverse complement strand
TACAGTCTCTACATGCAACATACCTGTCATACCTACACTATAGTCCCTCTATACAGTCTCTACATGCAACATACCTGTCGCACATACACTAGCCCCTCTATACAGTCTCTACATGCAACATACCTGTCGACATACACTAGCCCCTCTATACAGTCTCTACATGCAACATACCTGTCGCACCTACACTATAGTCCCTCTATACAGTCTCTTCATGCAACATACTTGTCATACCTACACTAGTCCCTCTATACAGTCTCTACATGCAACATACCTGTCGCACATACACTAGCCCCTCTATTAGGATTTTATATCCTGTTTGATACAGCTGTTTAATTATACTATATAAACAATATTTTGTTAGATCTAAGTAAAATATCTATTTTGCTATTGAGATATGAAATATATATATAAACCAGTAATGGCAATATAGTTTACAATGTGAATCAAAATTGACAAGTACCTTGAATGATTTCATAAAAATTAGTATAGCTTTTTTGTTATAAGTTACATGATTCCGTAGCAACACATAAATATAATCGCAGGGCAACAGAGAGTTTTTAGAGATAGAAATATTACATTTTTGGTTATTGTTTTAAGAATACCCTGTATAATGTTAACAAATCGAAGAAGCTCGCCCACTAAAGTAAAGCACAATAACCGTATGTCAGAGTGTATGTATATATCTGTCAAGGTGATGTACATAGCCCTAACCTATTCAAAATAATTAATGACAACCTTTCTCATATTCTGGGCTTAAAGCCCAAGTCAGTAGAACTTAATAAGTATATTTTCATGTTTGTTATACGCAGATTATTTAATACTATTCTCAGATAATAAAAGCTGGGAACAGGAAAAATTAAATATTAAATTTTGTAAATATATACTCAGAGTCTCTAATCTAAGCACAAATATAGCAGTCTTCTTTTCAATTTGGTTGCTTCCCTTTAAACATTGATATAATCATCCATTTGTTAATCTGGCTTGAACATTCACCCTCTTAACTTTTAAAATGTGCTTATATGATATAGATTAACAAATTCTGGGAATGAGAACCCCTGGTATTCCTATATTTTATTCTTTCAAAAACGTACTTGGGCTTGATCTCTCCATAAGAATTTGTGTAAATGAAAATTCAAAGCAATGCTAAAAAAATGTATACATTATATTAGTATAACATATTAAAAATATATATTTTTTAAATATAATTATGGTTTGAAATAATTATACAACCAAATATCTAATTCAAATTTAAATGTTGCCTTGATAGATAAATAACAAGAAAAAGCAAATACTAACTAAATTCACTGTCTTTCAGTTTGCATATATGTGTTTATTGTACTTGCCCATGTAGGCCAATAGATTTTGTTCAATAAAGTTAATAAATGTGATTTTTACACAATAGTTCTTGATTTTAAAATCAGTGTTTTAAAGTAAAAAATATGCTCTTGCAACATGCCTTAATTTTCAAAAAAATCTCGAAATATCACATTGCGGTAAATGCATGATAACTGCAAATGATCATCAAAACTGGTTGGAAACCATTTTAATTCGACAAAACGATGCACATTTTCAAATTTAGTCACTATATTAATATTAAATGTAACATTTTTTTAGGGAAAACTCTGGTAATGTCTGTTGATTAAACAATTATATAATTGGCAATAATTATGTGTTCATTTTGGCTAATGTCAAAAACAAGATATGTATATTGTATAAATAATGAACATAACAAATAAAATATGTGTATACTGTTATTACTTTGTTGTTACTCACAATTCTCAATCTACTAAATAATTCTAAAAATCTCATTTTAGGCTTAAAGCTTATCAATGCGACAATGTCTGGTCGATACTTGATGCAAAATAGTTTTTATATCAGGCAATCTAATATTACAAACTAATTGACAAGCTACTATGATTTTATTAATATTTGAAGGACACTAATTTTCATGTTTTTATTATGGTTAGATTAACCCTAGAAATTAAATGCAAATGAACTAGTAAATCCAGAAGTAATTTTATTTATAACAAAAATCCAATTCGACGAAATTTAAACACCTCTGAATAGTTTGATCTAGTAAAACCTTGAAATTTGGTGTCCTTGAATATAATTGAAATAACAGTATGTAGACAAAATTTTGTCCTTCAATTGATTTCATTTCATTGAGTAATATATTCCTGTCACTATACAAATAAGACCTTTAAAAAAAAGTGTCCTTTTTAGCTGTACTGGCCAAAGACCAGATTAGTTTATTCGATTAGTCTGTCCGTTCATTGTCTGTTACAAAATCAACTTCTCAAGAACCAAAACAAGAGCTGTCAGAGGACAGCAAAGCTCAACTATTGAAAGAGCTTAAAAATATCAAGTTGAAAAAAAAGAAAACAAATACATGAAAAACAATATGGGAAAGAAATAAGATACAAAGAATTGAATGAACGCTTAAGGTTGTTAATAACTAAAGTAAAAGGTTAATTTGTTTTATCATGAATTGTAATTCATGAATCCCCTAAATATCTCAAATAATGTTAAATTGAAAGGCATTTTGAAAGTCAAAACGGGGTGAATTTAATCAATTTCTTTAATATTAAATTATAGCATAATTCCATTGAGTCTATTATGAACTATAAATTGTACATTGAGATAAGATGAGATGAAACAACACTAAATTTTAATTCCTTAAAGTCTATTATGGACTTAATTATTATAATTTTTACATTGAGACAGGATGAGATGAAAAATACACACACACATTTTTTTAATTTCATCATTATTTTCTGGTAACCCTATATTTTTGTTTCCTCAAGTCAATTGGGCAATGAAAGATTGCAAATAGTACATTAAAAATGTGACAAGATGAAAAAAAAGAGTTGACCCCCCCCCCCCCCCCCACACACATACACTCTTATTTTTATATATAAAAAAATCATTGTTAACACTAAAGTTTAATTCCTTAAAGTCTATTATCGCCTTAATTATTATGAATTGTTCATTGACATTCGATGAGATGAAAAAAATAGAGGGGAGGGGGTCATTTTATAATGGTCATAATAAAGTGACCCCCCCCCCCCCCCCCCCCCCCCCAAAAACATTTTGTTAAAGTTCATCATTATTTTCTGGTTACCCTATATTTTTGTTTCCTCAAGTCTATTGTGCAATGAAAGATTGCAAATAGATCATTAAAAATGTGACAAGATGAAAAAAGAGGGGGGTCACTTTAGCATGGCCATAATAAATTGACCCCCCCCCCCCACACACACTCTTATTTTTATATTAAAATAATTCATTGTTAACACTAAAGTTTAATTCCTTAAAGTCTATTATGAGATAGGATGAGATGAAAAAAATAGAGGGGAGGGGGTCATTTTATTATGGTCATAATAAAGAGACCACCCCCCCCCCCCCCACACACACACACACAAACACATTTTGTTTAAGTTCATCATTATTTTCTGGTTACCCTAAATTTTTGTTTCCCCAAGTCTATTGTGCAATGAAAGATTGCAAATAGTACATAAAAAATGTGACAAGATGAAAAATAGAGGGGGGTCACTTTGTTATGGCCATAATAAAATGACCCCCCACACACACACACACTCTTTTTTATATTAAAATAATTTAGTGTTGACACTAAAGTTTAATTCCTTAAAGTCTATTATGTACTTAATTATTATAATTTTTACATTGAGATAGGACGAGATGAGAAAAATAGAAGGGAGGGGGTCATTTTATTATGGCCATAATAAACTGACCCCCTCCCCCACCCCCACACACACACATTGTTTTTAAGTTCATCGTCTTATTTTTTTATATTAAAATAATTCAGTGTTATCACTAAAATTTAATTGCAAATATACATTAAAAATGTGACAAGATGAAAAATAGAGGGGGGTCACTTTGTTATGGCCATAATAAGATGACCCCCCCACACACACACACTCTTTTTTTATTATTAAAATAATTCAGTGTTGACACTAAAGTTTAATTCCTTAAAGTATATTATGTACTTAATTATTATAATTTTTACATTGAGATAAGATGAGATGAAAAAAATAGAAGGGAGGGGGTCATTTTATTATGTCCATAATAAAATGACCTCCCCCTCCCAACCACTCTTTTTTTTTTATTAAAATAATTCAGTGTTGACACTAAAGTTTAATTCCTTAAAGTCTATTATGTACTTAATTATTATAATTTTTACATTGAGATAGGACGAGATGAAAAAAATAGAAGGGAGGGGGTCATTTTATTATGGCCATAATAAACTGACCCCCTCCCCCACGCCCACACACACACATTGTTTTTAAGTTCATCGTCTTATTTTTTTATATTAAAATAATTCGGTGTTATCACTAAAATTTAATTGCAAATATACATTAAAAATGTGACAAGATGAAAAATAGAGGGGGGTCACTTTGTTATGGCCATAATAAGATGACCCCCCCCCCCCCCCCCCCCACACACACACACACTCTTTTTTTATTATTAAAATAATTCAGTGTTGACACTAAAGTTTAATTCCTTAAAGTATATTATGTACTTAATTATTATAATTGTTACATTGAGATAAGATGAGATGAAAAAAATAGAAGGGAGGGGGTCATTTTATTATGGCCATAATAAAATGACCTCCCCTTCCCAACCACTCTTTTTTTTTTATTAAAATAATTCAGTGTTGACACTAAAGTTTAATTCCTTAAAGTCTATTATGTACTTAATTATTATAATTTTTACATTGAGATAGGACGAGATGAAAAAAATAGAAGGGAGGGGGTCATTTTATTATGGCCATAATAAACTGACCCCCTCCCCCACGCCCACACACACACATTGTTTTTAAGTTCATCGTCTTATTTTTTTATATTAAAATAATTCAGTGTTATCACTAAAATTTAATTGCAAATATACATTAAAAATGTGACAAGATGAAAAATAGAGGGGGGTCACTTTGTTATGGCCATAATAAGATGACCCCCCCCCACACACACACACTCTTTTTTTATTATTAAAATAATTCAGTGTTGACACTAAAGTTTAATTCCTTAAAGTATATTATGTACTTAATTATTATAATTTTTACATTGAGATAAGATGAGATGAAAAAAATAGAAGGGAGGGGGTCATTTTATTATGTCCATAATAAAATGACCTCCCCCTCCCAACCACTCTTTTTTTTTTATTAAAATAATTCAGTGTTGACACTAAAGTTTAATTCCTTAAAGTCTATTATGTACTTAATTATTATAATTTTTACATTGAGATAGGACGAGATGAAAAAAAAAGAAGGGAGGGGGTCATTTTATTATGGCCATAATAAACTGACCCCCTCCCCCACGCCCACACACACACATTGTTTTTAAGTTCATCGTCTTATTTTTTTATATTAAAATAATTCGGTGTTATCACTAAAATTTAATTGCAAATATACATTAAAAATGTGACAAGATGAAAAATAGAGGGGGGTCACTTTGTTATGGCCATAATAAGATGACCCCCCCCCCCCCCCCCCCCCCCCCACACACACACACACTCTTTTTTTATTATTAAAATAATTCAGTGTTGACACTAAAGTTTAATTCCTTAAAGTATATTATGTACTTAATTATTATAATTTTTACATTGAGATAAGATGAGATGAAAAAAATAGAAGGGAGGGGGTCATTTTATTATGGCCATAATAAAATGACCTCCCCCTCCCAACCACTCTTTTTTTTTTATTAAAATAATTCAGTGTTGACACTAAAGTTTAATTCCTTAAAGTCTATTATGTACTTAATTATTATAATTTTTACATTGAGATAGGACGAGATGAAAAAAATAGAAGGGAGGGGGTCATTTTATTATGGCCATAATAAACTGACCCCCTCCCCCACGCCCACACACACACATTGTTTTTAAGTTCATCGTCTTATTTTTTTATATTAAAATAATTCAGTGTTATCACTAAAATTTAATTGCAAATATACATTAAAAATGTGACAAGATGAAAAATAGAGGGGGGTCACTTTGTTATGGCCATAATAAGATGACCCTCACACACACACACACTCTTTTTTTATTATTAAAATAATTCAGTGTTGACACTAAAGTTTAATTCCTTAAAGTATATTATGTACTTAATTATTATAATTTTTACATTGAGATAAGATGAGATGAAAAAAATAGAAGGGAGGGGGTCATTTTATTATGGCCATAATAAAATGACCTCCCCCTCCCAACCACTCTTTTTTTTTTATTAAAATAATTCAGTGTTGACACTAAAGTTTAATTCCTTAAAGTCTATTATGTACTTAATTATTATAATTTTTACATTGAGATAGGACGAGATGAAAAAAATAGAAGGGAGGGGGTCATTTTATTATGGCCATAATAAACTGACCCCCTCCCCCACGCCCACACACACACATTGTTTTTAAGTTCATCGTCTTATTTTTTTATATTAAAATAATTCAGTGTTATCACTAAAATTTAATTGCAAATATACATTAAAAATGTGACAAGATGAAAAATAGAGGGGGGTCACTTTGTTATGGCCATAATAAGATGACCCCCCCACACACACACACACACTCTTTTTTTATTATTAAAATAATTCAGTGTTGACACTAAAGTTTAATTCCTTAAAGTATATTATGTACTTATTTATTATAATTTGTACATTGAGATAAGATGAGATGAAAAAAATAGAAGGGAGGGGGTCATTTTATTATGGCCATAATAAAAAAGCCCCCCCCCCCCCCCCCCCCCTCCCCGACACACACACTCTTTTTTTATATTAAAATAATTCAGTGTTGACACTAAAGTTTAATTCCTTAAAGTCTATTATGGACTTAATAATTATAATTTTTACATTGAGATAGGATGAGATGAAAAAATAGAGGGGAGGGGGTCATTTTATTATGGCCATAATAAAGTGACCCCCCCCCCCCCCCCCTCCCACCACACACACTTTTTTTAATTTCATCATTATTTTCTGGTTGCCCTATATTTTTGTTTCCTCAAGTCTATTGTGCAATGAAAGATTGCAAATACTACATTATAAAAGCAAATAAGATGAAAAGATAAGGGGGGTCATTTTATAATGGGGCGGGTCATTTTATAATAGCGATGAAATGACCCGCGGGTCGTTTTATCGCGCGGGTCATTATATTATACGACACCGGGATCTATACCTGAAATCGTTATTGAAGATTTTCGAAACTCTCAGGAAAATATCCAGTTTTATACTGGCTTGCCAGATTATGACATTTAATGCATTATTTCAAACATTAATGGAAAGTGGTGGAAATAAATTATGTACAAGCTCATTATGTGAGACCAAGAATGATAAAGATGCAGGGTGTAAACAAAAACTACCTGTGGATGAATTTCTTCTAGTTATGATGCGATTACGATTAGGTTTGCTTGTTAAAGACTTGAGTTTCGATTTAAAGTTTTGAGCAGTACTGTTTCAAAGATTTTTAACACATGGATAAAATTCATGTACAGATATTTGCAGTCTGTAGTGTTTCTGCCTGAGTTAGAAATTCTTCAAGCATACATTCCAGTTTTAAATTTTTCAGTGATACAAGAATTATCTTAGACTGCACTGAGATATTTCTTCCTTGGAAAATCAATCATTGACATATTTAAATTATAAGTCCCACAATACATTTAAAGCTCTCACTGGAGTAAGCATGACCGGTGCTGCTGTTTTAATTTTAAATTGATGGGGTGGATCTGCCTCTGATGTTGAGATTACAAGAGCGAGTGGTTAACTCGATCAGTTAAAGCCTGGGGATGCAGTCATGCTAGATAAGGGTTTAATACATTTGAAGCAGGATTTAACTAAGAGAGAAGTCAAATTGTATTGCCCGCCATTTAAATGTAAGCAGCAGTTCCCAAAAAGTGAAGTTGAGCCAACCAGACGAATTGCATCAGGGTGATTTCAAAAAAAATGAAGCATTTTAATAACATGCCAATATTTTTTTACTAGAAAGCTAAATTGATAAGTTAATAAGTCCTGGAGATGTGTTTCATGGTAGTTGTTTTTGATGCCGAGTTTCATCACATTAGCTTACTTCCTTAAAAAGTTGCGTTGAAAAAACATGTCAAAAAGTGTCCCAAGTGTACTGTTTAGCGTGACATTTTAACAAATGTACCAGTTTTATTATTTAATAACTTTGTAACCAGCCAAAATATAAGCAAAAGGTCTTTTTCAGACAGTAGTATGACATATTCACTATCATTTAAATAGTATGTAACCCGTCACCAAACATATTTGAATTTTACGTAAGAGTTTGAAGTTCAAAGGTACGAATACTTTTTGCAACCTATTTTCACCAGAATTGAAATATCTAGGTGCTGCTAGAGAAAGTGTTGATAATGGGGTGAGTAAATGTTGTATTTTTCAGCAGGTAAATATGTCTTCTTTATATTGTTCTAGATTTTTGTTCATCATACTATTTATTGAACTTTATGTCAGTCATATTAAATAACTACCCTAAAAACTGTCCCAAGTGTACATTTTAGCATAAATGATAGATATTTTTTCTGTTCAAGTGCATTTTCAATCTTTAAGCATTTTTTTATTAAGACTATGTCCGTTTACCATCAGTTATGACAAAATAAAGAGGATAAAATATCATGTATATTTTTTTCTGGCATATTTGTGTTGTCCCAAGTGTACACGAGTTTTGGCACTTTTGATTGACAGGTGTCAGCTACAAGAACTGTACACAGCAGGTCATTCTGGTGCATTACAGGAAGCGTGAGGGTCTAAAGTATGTAAAGAAGAGCCTGAAGAACTGATATAATGGTAAAATTCATAATTTTGCATTGCAGAGATGTTGAGATTATATTTTATTTTCAGTAGGTGATAAAATCTGTGTTACTCAGTTTTTATCCTTAGGTTCTATAGTAAAATAAAAATCTTTGGCAAAGTAAAAATACCATAATTTTGAAGATTTTGATTTTAAAAGATACATATATTGAATCAATTTGCATGAATGTGCATGAAAAAGGCAGGGTTTTAAAAGAGTCACTCTGAAGATACCTTAATTTTAACAGTAAACTTGGTTGAACATCAAGGATAAAGACCGAGTTTATCACCTACCAGAATGTATTGTTTATGTCTTATTTACCCTTATTTCTGGTCACTGATTGGTCAGTTTTTTTGATGATGCTCTATCAAAATTATGAATAACCTATTATTTTGTAAATATTCTAAATTCAGCTTTAAAGGAAAAAAGGAAAATCAATTATTTTTGTGGTTAGTAACTACATTTTGTTTTGTCTCTGTTTCATTGAAAGCCAACATCCTTGTTCTTTAAATATGTTGAATGAAGAAAGTAGATGATGTCTCTCTAAGTTTTTTACATTGCACTTAAATATAACTATTGGTATTGTACACTTGGGACATAAAAATAGGGTTTTGCTCTTTACAGTTGATAATTGTCAAATATCATTTCAGAAAAAGTTTTGAATCATTAAACATGCCTACCCTGAAGGTTAAATTTCCCTTTAAGAGGTTTCTAAGAAATAAAGATGTTGAAAATAGGTTGAATGACTCTGATTCAAACGGCAAATCCAAGGCTTCAGAACGAAATAGAATAAGAGAGTACAGAAAACAGCTTAAAACAGATCCATCCCGTAAGGAAAGGGCAGATAAATTAAAAGTCAAGAAAAAAGTTGAAAACCAATCATACTCAGACAAAGTAAACGAACGAAGGAAGAATGATCTTTTATATGATGAGCGCATTAAGCAAAAAAACAGGGAGCGCAAGCAAATATACAGAAAAAAGAAAGCAAAGGCGCGAAAGAAACAATTACAGAGACAGACAGAAGAGGCCCCACCCGAAGTCAAATGCACGAGTTCAAGAAAGAAAATTGACCCAACAAGTAAAAGTAGAAAGCGAGCTGAACGTGTGCGACAATCATTACCTGAAGATTCTGAAGGTAGGGCTAATACAGTAAACCACATACTTAAATATGCTACACCAAAGAGAAAGTCGCTGATAAACCTAAACAAAGAGAAACATTCAGAATTGAAGAGTGTGATTAGTTCAAACAAACCAGGAAGACCATCCAAATCCAGACGGGACACAAAACGAAAACTGGCTTTCTCTGACATGTCAGAACGGTTATAGTCGTCTAAAAGTTTGGGACAGTACAAGAGAAGAAAGAATGTACAGGTGAAGAAGTTGAAAAAGAAAGCTGTTTTCAGACAGGCTTGGCAGAGTAAAATTGAATCATTCCTTGAAAATTATTCTAGAATCATGCCGAATAAGAAAGATACAATTCTTATTAATGGTGCTCCAGTAGCTAAACATCATCTTCTTATCAACAAGGCTGATTTGTACCAAAAAGTTTAAACAGCAAAATCCATCATTCACAAAAAAGTACACCACATTCTCAAAACTAATTCCGAAACAGTATAGAAATTTAAATCTAAAATGTAGACGCGTGTATGTATGTACGAAGGACTATAACCTGGAGAAGAAAGTGGAAGGTATGAACAGGGCCACATTAAAATATGGTATGCCCGAACTGAAGTCAAATGTTAGGGGTCTGTCCAGTAAAACAGTGTGCCAGTTTGAGGATAGACCACACCGACAATGTGTAGATCGGCTATGCCAAGCCTGTGGTATAGAAAACTTAAAAGTATTCTACCTTCCATTAGTGGAAAAAGCAGACAAGGATGAGTCTATAACATATCATCAATGGGAACAAACCGCTGAAACATATGTTTCAAAGGAGGGAAAGAAAATACACACCAAGAGGTGGATTCAGGCAGAGAAGAAGGTGACAGTTGGTGACCTGGTTGATAGAATTTCTGCAGATATGAAATTATTCACAGGACATATATATAGATCAGACTATCAGCATATGGTTGAGAGTCAACTGATGTCGGATCTGCCCATAGATCAAGTACTGGTGGTCATGGATTTCAGTGAAAATATATCACTTACACCCCAAGATGAAATCGAAAGTGCCCACTGGGCAATAAAACAAGTAACACTACATCCCATCTTCATAGTATGTCATGCTCCTAAAAGCACACTGGATAAGCCTGTAATCACAAAAGAATCGTTAATCATCGTGTCTGATTCGTTGGCTCATAATGCCGATTCAGTGTATGTGTTCACTGACAAGTTAATATCGCATCTTCGAAATAACCCAGGGCCATGTGACATTAAAACAATTCATAGATTTTCAGATAACTGTAGCGTACAATACAAATGCAAAGATGCATTCAGCCATCTATCACAATTGGAAGAAAAACATGCAATAAAAATAGTCAACCATTACACCGAATCTGGGCACGGCAAGGGGCCCAGTGATGGGCTGGGAGCAGCTGTAAAGATGCGCCTTCAACGACTCATCCTTGGTGAGCAGAAAGTCGTGAACAACGCATATCAAGTGTATTTGGCGTTGACACAAAACGTTCAAACAGTTTCAAGCCAAAAGATTGTTTATGTGCCTCAAAAGGAAATAAACAAGACCAAGCCAAAAAAGGTTCAAGTTAAAACGATCCATGGCACACAGTCTTATCACATGGTCCAAACCTGTGGCACACCTGGTGGTTTAAAATGTAGCGACCTGAGCTGTGCCTGCCAAGTATGTGTCACAGATCAGGAAGGGCCTTGCTACTATAGGCAGTTTCGCCATATTCCAGTCTGCCATGATCTTTTCACTGGAAAAAGAATTGTTGAGAACAGTATCCTTTCTATTACTAATCCCTTTTCAAGATACAGACAACTTTTGACGTGTTTGCAGCAGACGACTTTGAAAACATTGGAAAAAGGAGAAATTTCTCTTATTCCCACAGTTTTCTCCTTTTCCCACAATATTTTTACCCGTCTCTTTTTGAAATGCTTTCTATCTGTATATTAACATGCAGTACTGAAACTCTGGAAAGTAACGCTTTTTGCAGTTCCGCTGCATTTCATCCTCCATAACTAGATCCGAAACCTGTGTGAAAAAGCTATTGAGCACAAAAGCAATGGCTTCTTTTCCATAATGTTTTCAAAAGCTTTTGGACTTCAATTTTTGGTTCTGTGGTAGATTAAAAACGTTTTAATTTGAATTTCTTTCCGGTTACGGTAAGTCTAGTGCGGTTCAGAGGTCGCTTTCCGGAGTGTCAATACTTTCTCACTAGCAATAGTACATGTATTAACATCTATGTAGTTTACTAATCCTTAGCTAGTTTAGCTTTACCTAACAGCGGTGATTGTGTTCAGAGCCCCCCTGTCACTCCAGTCCAAATTGATGATGTTGTTATTCAACAAAGCTGCGATGACTATGATCAGCATGTAGCCCAAATAGAGCAAGCTATGCATGAATCTACTGTTAAAGTCTCACAACAAGGTTGGAAAATTCGGGACAGCACACCGATGGATGTCAACTGTTTCTTTTGTGCAGTTAGTGATCAACTGACAAAAGTAAATCTAGATCTTCAGACCCATGATGAGCTCCCAGTAGCTGTTGTTAACTTCATAAGAAACCTACCACAGGTGCTTTCACTAAATTCACTTACACAGGATTGCATCAACAAGTTAAAAATGTTTGAATCTATTAACATACTTATTATCATAATTGTCTAATTTATTATAATGAAAGTACAAAGCTTGAAAGAAGAAATAAGGTACTTGATTGAATTGAAGTATATCTACTTATAAAGAAAAAGTTTGAATGTTCATGATACATTTAGTTTAGTACTTTGCAATTAAAATATATCATTACATTTCAGCCTGAGAAAATTGAAATGGGACGATTCCTCACTACACCATTAAATATCTATCTGGATTTAATGCAGACAAGCTGCACATATGCAGATCATGTTACCATTCAAGCCACAAGTTCAATGCTGGGTACACATTTGAAAATAGTCCATGCTAACAAAGAAGACAATGTCGTCTTGCATCCAAACCAGACCGACTCTCGTAAAGTTATAGAAGTAGGGTATCTGGAAGACTTACAACATTATGTTGGTCTCGATAGGCAAGTTATTTTTTCAATTTATTGAATTATCTGCAGAGTTTTTTTTATCAGTCATATGGAAGAGTTACTCATTTATTCAGTTCTGGTTCTTTATTCATGTATTTATAAGTATTCAATATCCTAGTCACATTAAATTGCCAAAATTGCAATAACTTTTAACTCTTTCCCTCGTACAAAAAACCTGCAGCAGACGACTTTGAAGACAAAGTAACAAAACTCCCTTTTAATAGATTTATAATTATCTAAATAAAGTTGAAAACATTGTGACAAAAGGAGAAATTTGTCATAGTGTTTTCAAAAGTGGTCTGCTGCAAACACGTCAAAAGTCGTCTGCATGAGGGAAAGGGTTAAATAATTGCAATTCAACATGTTTGCAGGATACAACCAGAAGACTTTGTTTTGGTCAAACTTTCTGATGGACGAAGGAAACAGAAACAGACATTTGTTGCAAAGGTGCTTTTATTCACATTTTTAGATTTTAGTATCAATTTATTAAATGTATAAAGCAAGGATTTGTAAAGCATTTAATATTAATTGTTTATGAGCCAGGCTAACAACTGCATTAAGAATTGATCCGGCTCTGCCTTGGCAGACACATCTGAATAGACACTTTCCTCCTCTATTGGATTTTCTGTTTTTAGAATGACTACTCTACGCACGAATCCCCCGAAAGCAGAAAGTGTAGGCTCATTTTAACCTTAATCTTATCCAGATCAAAACTTTATACGGATGCAATAAGCCTGGTTTTCTCATGTTGCGTCTCATATATATATCTACATACAGTCATAAATGCTTCTTCTTGTTTCTTTTCCATATACATAATATATAATTCCTTAAACAGTTGACATGTTTCTCTACATAATAAAACTTAAATAATAAATGTTTACATGTTATACTTTCTCAATGTGCTACAGACCGACATTGATGATATTCAAATCAGATTTATGAGAAAGTGTCCAACGAAAGGAATGTACATGTGGCCGGAAAGGGACGATATTTCCTGGCAACCATTATCAGACATTACCATGACGTTGAAACCGCCACAGCTAATTCCTGGGAGGGGAATAAAACTCAAGTTCTCCTTGGATGATGTGTCAAAGTTTTGAGCTTAATAATTGTGATCTGGCTTGGGATCATATTATAGTTCAGACGATTGTGTCTAAACATTTACAGAGACTATAAAATTTGTTAACAACAGTTAATCAGTTTATTTTTAGAAGTTTGTTCAAGTTAATAGTTTTCAGTGTTTGATTAGAATGGCATAGGTATTACTATAGCAGTTTTATGTTGGACATTTTCCGATAATGTAGAACATTTAATGTGTTCCAAAGTTTTGTCCCAAGTGTACAAATTTATGAGTATTTTATCAACTGCTATAAATAAACTCTTATTTAATCAAGAGGTATCAAATGTAAGCTTATGTGAGTATATCAGTACCAAAACAAATATGTATTGCTCCTATGTGAAAATATTACTCATTCAATTCTTTGTTAAGATAAAAATCAATCTCTTGCTTTCAGAATTAAAAAAAAATAACTTAATAATAATTTAGTTTTGCTATTGTGAAATACCATTTACAAAAATGTACAAGTGTTTAAATTTACATATGTTTCTACAAGAACACTGAAAAAACAATTTAAATGGATAGATATTGATATGTTAGAAAATTGTCCCAAGTGTACATAATTATGTACAATGTTTAAATCACAAAAATTATGAACTCTTAAGCAATGATGTATATTTGAAAACAAGGAACAGATTGAACATTGTTTGAAGTGTTATTTTTGTACTGTTTTAACCTGCATTGTTAATTTCTTTTTCAAATGTGTTAAACTAGAATGGTCTGAACCTGCAAACATTAATTGTAATCTTTAATTATAAAATGTATACACAAAATATTACAAATAAAATCCCTCTTTAACACATATAAGTTATGTGTCAAATTTGAAAAATACATAACTTTGTTGACAGTAAGCTCTGTTTATCAGAAATGTTGATTTTCCTTAAAGCAAGTTTTTGTCCCAAGTGTACTAGAAAAGCAGGAAAAAGTGCCATTTTTTAAGTCTACCTATCTTTGGTGAACTTGCACTTATAGTTATAAAACTTTTCAAATATCATGAGTATGTCATACTCTTTGCAAAACATAGAGTTTTAAGTTCAAAAGTTAAAGCTAATGGTGTATAAAAAAAACATTTAGAGGTGTATTTGTAAAAAAATAGGTATTAAAAGCATAAAAATCTGTATTTTTCATTTATATTTTGGATAACAGAACATGATTTTACTTAAAAATATTGTTGAAACTATTACTTTATATATACAGGCTGCAAAAACAGTATTATGATTATTGTTTGAGATTATTTTTGTATCAAATGTTGGTATATTTGTTGAAAAAAGTTCATTAAAATTTATAAAAACAGTTTGATTTTTATTTTATCTAGTCTACCTATCCACGGGCCATTTTCGTGACATAAAATTGAACATTTTAGCTAACTTTTCCACTCGAAATTATAATATTATCTTTAATTTAAAATTTTAGCAAAAAAATAAACTTATGCTTCATTTTTTTTGAAATCACCCATCATCTAGAATACACGTAGAGAGTAAAATGGAGCAAATAAAATATTTCAGAATTCTTCAAGGCATATATGTGATACCTCATGTACTCTATAATAGTATGCAGTTAATTTCCTCATGGGAATCAGATTGTTTAGCTGAAGACAGTCAGACATGGAATGAGCTCACAGAAAACAGTAACAATGAAACTAGTAATGAAGAACAGAACAGGGAGACTGAATCTGAACTAGAAGCTCAAAACATTCTACAACTACCAAAACCATTCAATTAGACACCTGTGTACAACCTAGTGACCCATCTATAAATTCAAATACAATACTGTCCATTGCCCCTGGTGAAGGAAAACGTCCAATGATTATACTTGGAGATCCCAATTTTGAGGAGCTGAGTTTCCCAACACTTTTCCCAACTGGAAAATTTGGTTATACTTATACAAGACCTCTTGCTTTGTCTGCCAAGAAATATTTCCAAAGAAGGATCCTGGAAAAAGGAGGTCATTTTGCTTCAAACATTGAGTACCTTTTCGTAGCACAGTTTCTTAAAGAATGGCAGAAAATACAGAGATCTATTTCTGTTGTCCTTAGAAAATCTATGTCCAGACAAGAGACTGGTGAATCATTCAATGCTGAATTTTTTAGAAATGCTGATCATATTTGTCCATTACTTATGAGAGATGATGCATATAGATTTCTTCGTCCAGTCAGAGGAAGTCCACCATACTGGCAAAAAGTAATGTTTGATTTGCTAGCAGCTATTAAACAATTCAAAATATTTACATGGTTTCTGACAATGTCTGCGGCAGACATGAGATGGGAAGATATATTGAGAGCAATACGAGAGGTGTTCAACTTACATTTGAACACTTTTATTGTGTAACTGAATCAACTAACTTAAAATTCTCGCCGAATATGTTGATTGTAATGTCAAGTCTAATGATTCCTTCGATATGAAACATTATGACATGCACTATTATGTGCTTCCTAATGTTGCTGCATCCGCATTTTTGAAAAGGGGTAGAGAATGACATTTTGAAGCAAAAATTATCAATTATAAAAATAACTTCAATACAAATTTTAACACAAATGCTTTTAAAATGTCGTTAAAGGTTATAGTATTCCGATATGTCCATGTCTGAACGTAGAAAAGTGTTATATGCATTTTTTTTTAATTTGTAAATTTTCAAGATTTTAGTGAAAATTAACATGAAATTCAACTATTAAAATGACTAAATTTACGAAAGCTTCTAGTTCACAACATTAACTGCAGGCCTTTTTGTGACTTCCTCCGTTATAAAAAACAAGTTTCATAAGTTTCTCAAAAGAAAAGATAGAAAAATATATAACTTAAACTTTAGGGGCAAAACACACACATTTGCAAATAATGATAAAAATAATATATTTTTTTACCAAAGATATCTTTATAAGGTATATGATATACATGTATGATTTACATCAACATAACTGTTCATGTTTTTATATCACAAAATATGATTAAAATAGTTATTTTGGTCAATTTATAAAATTATCAGTAACATACGAGCAAACTTACCTATTATCTGTCAATGTTTTAATATTGCGATAAAAAGTCGAGCTTTTAATTCAGCATCTATATTTTTGTCTTAAAATAAAACACGATCATATTTAAATTATAAACACAGGTTTAAACAATTATGATATGCATTTAGTGCAATTATTATTACTTACCAGATTGTTAATATTAATGAAAGATCGGACAAGTTCGAAAACCGGGCAGATCGGACCAGTAACAGCGTAGTTATGGCCCTTGATTTAGTTAAAAATTCTATATTTTGCCTCGTTAAGACGATACACCCTTTTTTATATTTTACAACTTATTATTTGAGGAAATGGATTTTAAATTGCATTCTGGGAGAAAACTCTGTTTGAAATTTTGTGGGAAAAACATTGGCATGAAACACTTGGGCTTAAACAATGTTATTTTTAACTTATTAATACTGTGTTACCCACCCAAATTGTGTGTGGATTGTATGTGTATATCTGGACAATGTAGTAAAACATTTAATTATTAGGTTAGTTATAAAATAAACCTAATGCACTGTCTGAGGTAAGAATAAATTTCACATTGTTCTAGACATACAGCCTAAGCCGTACTACTTATAATTCAACACTTAGTATTTATAAACTGATATTACAACCTGACTGGATAACATGAAATGTGTATTGTTTTATATGATTTAGTTACCTAATGGATGTGGCTATATTCATTTATTAATTAATTGTTGTAGGTACACAAAGTTCATGAGTCCTTTTTGTGTTTTACATCTGCCTAAATGACGCCCGTAAATTCTTCCTGGCTAACTCATTTGCATATTACGCCTCAAATTCATGCTACTTTCCGTGTTGTTTTCGTCTAGTTGACGCCTGGTTTTTCTATTTAATTTATTAATAAATGGTTACCAACTATTCGACGCCTCTAATTTTGGTAAAATTATGTCTCGTTTTCAGGCCTCGAATGTCATACAGGCTGAAATCTTGATAACAATAGCCAATTTAGGTTATTGATAGCGATAACACACAAAAAATAAAAGATTTCTGTTTGACTGTCAGATATTACGTAGATGAGAAGTAAAATAAGCACTATGAACACCACTCCCCTTGCTGAGGTTCCTGATTGTCAGCATTTCTCATTATAATGTAATAAAAGCTTTCTTTATTGATAGGGATTCATACATACAGGTTTATTGATATTTTATTTTGCTTGGTAGAGAATTAAAGATGGAAGTACAGAAAGATGTTCTGATTGGTCCAGATGGTAACAAAGTTTTTAACCATGACCTCAATAAACTGGTAATGAAAGACTTCAAACTTGATGGATGAGTGGACCCTGCTGCCTGGGATCGTATGGGGACAGTGACGGTTGGATTCGTGGGACGGGACTCGGGGGAACGCATAACTAACGTCACAAATGGTTACGCTAATGAGATCCCATACACCCATGATCGACAACTTGGATCACCAAACGTTACCCCCCACACCGATGCGACCACCCATATGGTGGAATCCTGGGTAGATCGACATCTACAAGATGACTACCAACATTAGCAGCAGCAAAAACACTACATGAAGACCAGATGCACAATCAGAAACAACAGGAATGACAGAATTGCAGTACAGTGAGTAGTACATTTACATAGATGCACAATCAGAAACAACAGGAATGACATAATTGCAGTACAGTGAGTAGTACATCTACATACAGCAACTCAAATATGCAATCTGACTTGTTCTTTGTGTGTACCAAATTTAAATACGTCATTTTATCAATTTAATAAGGAAGCATAAAAATCTATGATGTAAATTATTGTTTAAATAGATTAAGCACAAATTCTGTGATTTTCTGAGTTTATATTTATCTTTAAGCAATATCTCGTCAATGTAAATTTTTGATACATAATAGATAATGATTTTTTTTTGAAAAAAAAACCATCATTCTGAGATCTACTGTTAGCAGCAATAAGCATTTATCTTGTGGGAAATATATAATTTTTCTTAAGAGAAGGATAAATGAGCTGTAGCATACAACCGGACCTTAGCACCTTATTAACACGGGATGACTAAAGCAGTTCAGGCTTGATATGGCACTACACACAACATGTTCCTTTTACTCAACTTACCAGAACTTCAAACTAGTTCTGCGGACCCCTTCCCATTTAGATTTTTAATTTAAGGTCTACAAATTGCATGTAACAATGAAGCCAATATGTATACATATTCTTCAACTTGTAATATGATCATGATGCAAACTACATTGATTACATGTAGCTTGACCATTTACAGAATAATAAGTTTTCATATGATGGCTTTACTATAGCAATGACCACACTATTAAATTGTTTATGTTTATTCAATGCTGCAATGATTAATAGACTCAAATGATTTTTTTTGAACATTCAGTTTCTAGGTGGGCTAATCTTTGATATTGTAAGGAGCCAAATGGTCCTGCTTAAGTTTATGCTTAGGTGTCTTACTAGTGCTAGGAGATAATGTTGGGTAGGTGTCTTACTAGTGCTAGGAGATAATGTTGGGTAGGTGTCTTACTAGTGCTAGGAGGTAATGTTGGGTAGGTGTCTTACTAGTGTAGGAGATAATGTTGGGTAGGTGTCTTACTAGTGCTAGGATATCATGTTGGGTAGGTGTCTTACTAGTGCTAGGAGATAATGTTGGGTAGGTGTCTTACTAGTGCTAGGAGGTAATGTTGGGTAGGTGTCTTACTAGTGCTAGGAGATAATGTTGGGTAGGTGTCTTACTAGTGCTAGGAGGTAATGTTGGGTAGGTGTCTTACAAGTGCTAGGAGGTAATGTTGGGTAGGTGTCTTACTAGTGCTAGGAGATAATGTTGAGTAGGTGTCTTACTAGTGCTAGGAGATAATGTTGGGTAGGTGTCTTACTAGTGCTAGGAGATAATGTTGGGTAGGTGTCTTACTAGTGCTAGGAGGTAATGTTGGGTAGGTGTCTTACTAGTGCTAGGAGATAATGTTGGGTAGGTGTCTTACTAGTGCTAGGAGGTAATGTTGGGTAGGTGTCTTACTAGTGTAGGAGATAATGTTGGGTAGGTGTCTTACTAGTGCTAGGATATCATGTTGGGTAGGTGTCTTACTAGTGCTAGGAGATAATGTTGGGTAGGTGTCTTACTAGTGCTAGGAGATAATGTTGGGTAGGTGTCTTACAAGTGCTAGGAGATAATGTTGGGTAGGTGTCTTACTAGTGCTAGGAGATAATGTTGGGTAGGTGTCTTACTAGTGCTAGGAGATAATGTTGGGTAGGTGTCTTACTAGTGCTAGGAGGTAATGTTGGGTAGGTGTCTTACTAGTGCTAGGAGATAATGTTGGGTAGGTGTCTTACTAGTGCTAGGAGATAATGTTGGGTAGGTGTCTTACTAGTGCTAGGAGGTAATGTTGGGTAGGTGTCTTACTAGTGTAGGAGATAATGTTGGGTAGGTGTCTTACTAGTGCTAGGAGATAATGTTGGGTATGTGTCTTACTAGTGCTAGGAGGTAATGTTGGGTAGGTGTCTTACTAGTGTAGGAGATAATGTTGGGTAGGTGTCTTACTAGTGCTAGGAGATAATGTTGGGTAGGTGTCTTACTAGTGCTGGGAGGTAATGTTGGGTAGGTGTCTTACTAGTGTAGGAGATAATGTTGGGTAGGTGTCTTACTAGTGCTAGGAGATAATGTTGGGTAGGTGTCTTACTAGTGCTGGGAGATAATGTTGGGTAGGTGTCTTACTAGTGCTAGGAGGTAATGTTGGGTAGGTGTCTTACTAGTGCTAGGAGATAATGTTGGGTAGGTGTCTTACTAGTGCTAGGAGATAATGTTGGGTAGGTGTCTTACTAGTGCTAGGAGGTAATGTTGGGTAGGTGTCTTACTAGTGCTAGGAGATGTTGGGTAGGTGTCTTACTAGTGCTAGGAGATAATGTTGGGTAGGTGTCTTACTAGTGCTAGGAGATAATGTTGGGTAGGTGTCTTACTTGTGCTAGGAGATAATGTTGGGTAGGTGTCTTACTAGTGCTAGGAGATAATGCTGGGTAGGTGTCTTACTAGTGCTAGGAGATAATGTTGGGTAGGTGTCTTACTAGTGCTAGGATATCATGTTGGGTAGGTGTCTTACTAGTGCTAGGAGATAATGTTGGGTAGGTGTCTTACTAGTGCTAGGAGATAATGTTGGGTAGGTGTCTTACTAGTGCTAGGAGATAATGTTGGGTAGGTGTCCTACTAGTGCTAGGAGATAATGTTGGGTAGGTGTCTTACTAGTGCTTGGAGATAATTTTGGGTAGGTGTCTTACTAGTGCTAGGAGATAATGTTGGGTAGGTGTCTTACTAGTGCTAGGAGATAATGTTGGGTAGGTGTCTTACTAGTGCTAGGAGATAATGTTGGGTAGGTGTCTTACTAGTGCTAGGAGGTAATGTTGGGTAGGTGTCTTACTAGTGCTAGGAGATAATGTTGGGTAGGTGTCTTACTAGTGCTAGGAGATAATGTTGGGTAGGTGTCTTACTAGTGCTAGGATATCATGTTGGGTAGGTGTCTTACTAGTGCTAGGATATCATGTTGGGTAGGTGTCTTACTAGTGCTAGGAGGTAATGTTGGGTAGGTGTCTTACTAGTGCTAGGAGGTAATGTTGGGTAGGTGTCTTACTAGTGCTAGGAGATAATGTTGGGTAGGTGTCTTACTAGTGCTAGGAGATAATGTTGGGTAGGTGTCTTACTAGTGCTAGGAGATAATGTTGGGTAGGTGTCTTACTAGTGCTAGGATATCATGTTGGGTAGGTGTCTTACTAGTGCTAGGAGATAATGTTGGGTAGGTGTCTTACTAGTGCTAGGAGATAATGTTGGGTAGGTGTCTTACTAGTGCTAGGAGATAATGTTGGGTAGGTGTCTTACTAGTGCTAGGAGATAATGTTGGGTAGGTGTCTTACTAGTGCTAGGAGATAATGTTGGGTAGGTGTCTTACTAGTGCTAGGAGGTAATGTTGGGTAGGTGTCTTACTAGTGCTAGGAGATAATGTTGGGTAGGTGTCTTACTAGTGCTAGGAGATAATGTTGGGTAGGTGTCTTACTAGTGCTAGGATATTATGTTGGGTAGGTGTCTTACTAGTGCTAGGATATCATGTTGGGTAGGTGTCTTACTAGTGCTAGGAGGTAATGTTGGGTAGGTGTCTTACTAGTGCTAGGAGGTAATGTTTGGTAGGTGTCTTACTAGTGCTAGGAGATAATGTTGGGTAGGTGTCTTACTAGTGCTAGGAGATAATGATGGGTAGGTGTCTTACTTGTGCTAGGAGATAATGTTGGGTAGGTGTCTTACTAGTGCTAGGAGATAATGTTGGGTAGGTGTCTTACTAGTGCTAGGAGGTAATGTTGGGTAGGTGTCTTACTAGTGCTAGGAGATAATGTTGGGTAGGTGTCTTACTAGTGCTAGGAGATAATGTTGGGTAGGTGTCTTACTAGTGCTAGGAGGTAATGTTGGGTAGGTGTCTTACAAGTGCTAGGAGGTAATGTTGGGTAGGTGTCTTACTAGTGCTAGGAGATAATGTTGAGTAGGTGTCTTACTAGTGCTAGGAGATAATGTTGGGTAGGTGTCTTACTAGTGCTAGGAGATAATGTTGGGTAGGTGTCTTACTAGTGCTAGGAGGTAATGTTGGGTAGGTGTCTTACTAGTGCTAGGAGATAATGTTGGGTAGGTGTCTTACTAGTGCTAGGAGGTAATGTTGGGTAGGTGTCTTACTAGTGTAGGAGATAATGTTGGGTAGGTGTCTTACTAGTGCTAGGATATCATGTTGGGTAGGTGTCTTACTAGTGCTAGGAGATAATGTTGGGTAGGTGTCTTACTAGTGCTAGGAGATAATGTTGGGTAGGTGTCTTACAAGTGCTAGGAGATAATGTTGGGTAGGTGTCTTACTAGTGCTAGGAGATAATGTTGGGTAGGTGTCTTACTAGTGCTAGGAGATAATGTTGGGTAGGTGTCTTACTAGTGCTAGGAGGTAATGTTGGGTAGGTGTCTTACTAGTGCTAGGAGATAATGTTGGGTAGGTGTCTTACTAGTGCTAGGAGATAATGTTGGGTAGGTGTCTTACTAGTGCTAGGAGGTAATGTTGGGTAGGTGTCTTACTAGTGTAGGAGATAATGTTGGGTAGGTGTCTTACTAGTGCTAGGAGATAATGTTGGGTATGTGTCTTACTAGTGCTAGGAGGTAATGTTGGGTAGGTGTCTTACTAGTGTAGGAGATAATGTTGGGTAGGTGTCTTACTAGTGCTAGGAGATAATGTTGGGTAGGTGTCTTACTAGTGCTGGGAGGTAATGTTGGGTAGGTGTCTTACTAGTGTAGGAGATAATGTTGGGTAGGTGTCTTACTAGTGCTAGGAGATAATGTTGGGTAGGTGTCTTACTAGTGCTGGGAGATAATGTTGGGTAGGTGTCTTACTAGTGCTAGGAGGTAATGTTGGGTAGGTGTCTTACTAGTGCTAGGAGATAATGTTGGGTAGGTGTCTTACTAGTGCTAGGAGATAATGTTGGGTAGGTGTCTTACTAGTGCTAGGAGGTAATGTTGGGTAGGTGTCTTACTAGTGCTAGGAGATGTTGGGTAGGTGTCTTACTAGTGCTAGGAGATAATGTTGGGTAGGTGTCTTACTAGTGCTAGGAGATAATGTTGGGTAGGTGTCTTACTTGTGCTAGGAGATAATGTTGGGTAGGTGTCTTACTAGTGCTAGGAGATAATGCTGGGTAGGTGTCTTACTAGTGCTAGGAGATAATGTTGGGTAGGTGTCTTACTAGTGCTAGGATATCATGTTGGGTAGGTGTCTTACTAGTGCTAGGAGATAATGTTGGGTAGGTGTCTTACTAGTGCTAGGAGATAATGTTGGGTAGGTGTCTTACTAGTGCTAGGAGATAATGTTGGGTAGGTGTCCTACTAGTGCTAGGAGATAATGTTGGGTAGGTGTCTTACTAGTGCTTGGAGATAATTTTGGGTAGGTGTCTTACTAGTGCTAGGAGATAATGTTGGGTAGGTGTCTTACTAGTGCTAGGAGATAATGTTGGGTAGGTGTCTTACTAGTGCTAGGAGATAATGTTGGGTAGGTGTCTTACTAGTGCTAGGAGGTAATGTTGGGTAGGTGTCTTACTAGTGCTAGGAGATAATGTTGGGTAGGTGTCTTACTAGTGCTAGGAGATAATGTTGGGTAGGTGTCTTACTAGTGCTAGGATATCATGTTGGGTAGGTGTCTTACTAGTGCTAGGATATCATGTTGGGTAGGTGTCTTACTAGTGCTAGGAGGTAATGTTGGGTAGGTGTCTTACTAGTGCTAGGAGGTAATGTTGGGTAGGTGTCTTACTAGTGCTAGGAGATAATGTTGGGTAGGTGTCTTACTAGTGCTAGGAGATAATGTTGGGTAGGTGTCTTACTAGTGCTAGGAGATAATGTTGGGTAGGTGTCTTACTAGTGCTAGGATATCATGTTGGGTAGGTGTCTTACTAGTGCTAGGAGATAATGTTGGGTAGGTGTCTTACTAGTGCTAGGAGATAATGTTGGGTAGGTGTCTTACTAGTGCTAGGAGATAATGTTGGGTAGGTGTCTTACTAGTGCTAGGAGATAATGTTGGGTAGGTGTCTTACTAGTGCTAGGAGATAATGTTGGGTAGGTGTCTTACTAGTGCTAGGAGGTAATGTTGGGTAGGTGTCTTACTAGTGCTAGGAGATAATGTTGGGTAGGTGTCTTACTAGTGCTAGGAGATAATGTTGGGTAGGTGTCTTACTAGTGCTAGGATATTATGTTGGGTAGGTGTCTTACTAGTGCTAGGATATCATGTTGGGTAGGTGTCTTACTAGTGCTAGGAGGTAATGTTGGGTAGGTGTCTTACTAGTGCTAGGAGGTAATGTTTGGTAGGTGTCTTACTAGTGCTAGGAGATAATGTTGGGTAGGTGTCTTACTAGTGCTAGGAGATAATGATGGGTAGGTGTCTTACTTGTGCTAGGAGATAATGTTGGGTAGGTGTCTTACTAGTGCTAGGAGATAATGTTGGGTAGGTGTCTTACTAGTGCTAGGAGGTAATGTTGGGTAGGTGTCTTACTAGTGCTAGGAGATAATGTTGGGTAGGTGTCTTACTAGTGCTAGGAGATAATGTTGGGTAGGTGTCCTACTAGTGCTAGGAGATAATGTTGGGTAGGTGTCTTACTAGTGCTAGGAGATAATGTTGGGTAGGTGTCTTACTAGTGCTAGGAGATAATGTTGGGTAGGTGTCTTACTAGTGCTAGGAGATAATGTTGGGAAGGTGTCTTACTAGTGCTAGGAGATAATGTTGGGTAGGTGTCTTACTAGTGCTAGGAGATAATGATGGGTAGGTGTCTTACTTGTGCTAGGAGATAATGTTGGGTAGGTGTCTAACTAGTGCTAGGAGATAATGTTGGGTAGGTGTCTTACTAGTGCTAGGAGGTAATGTTGGGTAGGTGTCTTACTAGTGCTAGGAGATAATGTTGGGTAGGTGTCTTACTAGTGCTAGGAGATAATGTTGGGTAGGTGTCCTACTAGTGCTAGGAGATAATGTTGGGTAGGTGTCTTACTAGTGCTAGGAGATAATGTTGGGTAGGTGTCTTACTAGTGCTAGGAGATAATGTTGGGTAGGTGTCTTACTAGTGCTAGGAGATAATGTTGGGTAGGTGTCTTACTAGTGCTAGGAGATAATGTTGGGTAGGTGTCTTACTAGTGCTAGGAGATAATGTTGGGTAGGTGTCTTACTAGTGCTAGGAGGTGTCTTACTAGTGCTAGGAGATAATGTTGGGTTGCAGGGCTGTACAAATCCTATAGCCCGACGCCCGGGACTAGTCCAAAACGAAAGTCGGGCGTGTCACTTTTTCAAAGATTTCAGTCCTGGACTAGTCCAATTTTAAAAAAAAAGAGAAAGTCTGGCATGTCACTGTTTTAAAGATTTCAGTCCCAGATCCCAGATTTGTCCAGTTAACAATGTCGGCCACCTGTCATAAAACAAACCCAGCACACTTCTCAACGTAATCCTTTAATTGCACTCGCTTATGTAATGCAATTAGCATCAGCGATTACCCCGGGCAGTTTTATCAACAATCAACCATGCCGGAAGTTCCGCCTCCAAATTACTTTAATTGACAGTCGGCATTGTTGACATTATCCAATCAATTGACCCGATCTAATTTAATCCAGACCCGCTAGCCAAGGAAATGACTACTACAGGTAAATCACATGTTCGTCACGTGATTACCTGTTCGTCACATGGTGAGCTGAAAATGGCGATACACTGAAACAATAACACTAACATGTTGATTAATTAGCAATCAGGCCGATTTTTCGGCAATCTTTCGATGAGTAAAGAAACTAAGGACGTTTGATAATGGAAGTATGTTTGATATGAAATGGTAGGTGTGCTTTTTTTTATTGTTTCTCTGTGTATTGTTGAGCGCAATTGTAACAGACATGAAAGGCGGGTTGGGTAACAGTTTGTGCATAGTTAGTGTACTAATTACGTTCGAAGAATTGAGTCGTCAAAAAACTGAAATAAAAACAAAACGAACTGATATACATAATCAGTTTGATTTCGTTTTTGGCAGTGCTAATGTTAACATTTCAAAATGAGTTTGTCGAACTTTTTCAGTGTTAAAAAGAAGGAAAATATGAAAGCGAAAGTGAAAGTAAAAATGTTGAATTTAATGCACAGCCAATCAAAAAGTCAACATCATCTGGTGTAGTGACAAAAACATAAAAATAAAATGTTTATATTGATTCACATGTTATTTATTTTTTGCATTAGGTAAAATGGTAATAAAGTTAAGAATCTCATCTGTAGCCCCTTACCTATATAAAGTTATGACTTTTTTTTCTCTCCATTAAATGATTATCTGAACTATAATATGAAACTCAATATCTATATTGAAATTTAAAAATGCAGATGTGATTCTTACTGTTGCTACTGTTTCAACCAATGGCAGTCTACAATCTATACCATTAATTGTCTGAAGAGTAAATAAGGATTGTTTCCTTTACTGTGTATAATGAATTGTAATGAGTATGAAAGACGCAGTTTTAACATATTTAGAAATCGAAAGAATTCAGGACTTGTGTCCATTTTTTGGGACTAGTCACAATTTTTTTGGGACTAGTCACTTTTGACAGGGTGACTAGTCCCGGACTAGTGGCTAAAAAATTTATTTGTACAGCCCTGGGTTGGTGTCTTACTAGTGCTAGGAGATAATGTTGGGCACAATGTTGTTTCCACCCGCCCTTACAAAATCAGACATTAGTATAATATTTGTTTGGTAAAATTATTGTGTTTATACATTTTTGAATATATTTTCCACCAAAGAAACTAAGACTATTAAAATTGTTTTGAATTGATTTTAAATTTAAATTAAACAACAAAAATTTGAAGTTTTTCATCAATTCCTATGATATGGTCACACACACAAGTACAAAATGGATAGCATTAAGTAGTTGATGTTGCTATGTACTACATGTATAAGGTGAAGAACAAGAATTTCTTGATGAAAGAAGAACATATCGTGTTCACTATGGAGTCCATCACAAATACAGGAATATAAACTTAAACAGATAACGTCACTAAACAAGAGGTCAATGACCTTGAAGCTCTACTGATTGATTTTGATTTCAGGAAGTAGTCGCTACAGACTTGTTTTTTGAAAATCTATTTTTAACCGTGGCGGCCATCTTGAATTTCCGGCCGACCTGAAATTTTGCTAGGATCAATTAGACATTAAGAGCAACATTCCTGTGAAGTTTCATGAAAATCCGTCAAGTTGTTTCAGAGGAGTAGTCGCTACAAGTTTTCATTATATAACTCTATGTAAACAAAGATGGCCGCTGGTAGCCATGTTTAACGTCAACTCAAAACGATTTTCGACAAGGACCAACATCATGTCATACTGATCATTTTAGAAAAAGTCCCATATCAATATCTCTTATAGTTTTGAAGACGTAGTCGCTACAAACTTATTTATTTTAAATCTATTTTTAGCTGTGGTGGCCATCTTGAATTTCCGGCCGACATGAAATTTTTCTAGGATCAACTAGACATCAAGAGCAACATTCCTGTGAAGTTTCATGAACATCCGTCAAGTAGTTTCAGAGGAGTAGTCGCTACAAGTTTTTACTATATAACTCTATGTAACCAAAGATGGCCACTGGCAGCCATGTTTAACGTCGAATCAAAATAATTTTCCACAAGGATCAACATCATGTCATGCTGATCATTTTAGAAAAAGTCCCATATCAATATCACTTATAGTTTTCAAGAAGTAGTCACTACAAACTTATTTTTTAAAAATCTATTTTTAGCTGTCACGGCCATCCTGAATTTCTGGCAGATCTGAACTTTTGCTAGGATCAATTAGACATCAAGAGCAACATTCCTGTAAAGTTTCATGACAATCCGTCAAGTAGTTTCAGAGGAGTAGTCGCTACAAGTTTTTACTAGATAACTCTATGTAAACAAAGATGGCCGCTGGCAGCCATGTTTAACGTTGAATCAAAACGATTTTTGACAAGGATCAACATCATGTCATGCTGATCATTTTAGAAAAAGTCCCATATCAATATCACTTATAGTTTTCAAGAAGTAGTCGCTACAAACTTGTATTTTAAAACTCTATTTTTAGCTTTGGCGGCCATCTTGGATTTCACATCAACATGAATATCCATCCAGTAGTTTCAGAGGAGTTGTCGCTACAAATAAAAGTTTACGGACAGACAGACAGACAGACGGACGACGGACGCCGCACCACGGCATAAGCTCTGCTGATCTCTGATCAGTAGAGCTAAAAACAGAGAAGAATTATATACCATTTAAAACATACTTCATAGTGGTACAAATTAATGAATAAAAGTGTGTCAAATTAGTAAATTTGTGAAAAATGTTAAATCAATAAGTGCCAGTGTAATAAATTTGTGAAAAGTCAATCCAGTGAAAATGGGGTTGTACTGATAACGAAGAGTAACCAGAAAGGAGCATATTCAATAAGCCAATGCTGTTCAGACAAACAGATGAAGAGGCGACCAAATAAGTGGACACTATACACATTTCAAGCCAACATTTGACATTTAACCATATTAAAGAAAATGTTCATTATATACAATGCATTTAAATAAACATGAGCAGAACTTTACACATTCATATTACTTTTAAGTTCGAGGACGAACTATATTGCAGCTAGGGGGTATATGTCACTGTGTGACATTCTGTCCCAACTTTTTAAATTTAGTATTATTAATATTGCATATTTGATGAAAGCTGTTAATATGTATTTTCACCACAGGTGTATATTGATTAATTGTTAATTCACACCTTGATGCCATACCATATTGTTAGTTACTTTTAGGCTGTGAGACCTTTCACTTCAAACCTGTCATTTCCTATGTATCATTAAGAAAAGGAAATTTATAATCAAGTTGTTTGTAACAAGTCATTTGATCTGATAGGAAAGACTTTGAAACCTTGTTAGACTCGAACCTGTCATTTAATACTTATAATCAAGAAATGTGATTTCTAAGCAGCATGTTTTAACAAGCCTTTTGATCTTGGTGGAAGTCACAAATATGTGTCATTTACTGCTTCCTTCTCAATGCCAAGTTATTAGGTATATAGACTGTTTGAGATTTTAGACATTACACATGTCCTTCGGATGAGACTTTAAACTGAGGTCTGCTCGCTAAAATGCTTAGTGCAATACAGCGAGGATAAATAAACGCTTATACACACACACAGACATTACAGAGAGAGAGAGAGAGTTATTAGGAGACACTACACATTAGATTTTAGACATTGGAGAATAGAGGTAGAGCAAAAGCTATGTAGGGCAACAAATACTTAACAGGAGTCGGCTCTTTGCCCGACTGCCTGAAGAACTTGTGTTTTGGATTTTAAACATTGTGAAATTATTATAACAGGAATAACTATCACTAATAACTGTTTTCTCATATGGATTTTGTGCTGGATCTAAGTTAGTATGCTGATGAATAAACTGGTGTAATCATGAACTGCTGCTGTGATTTGAGCTTAATTCCCCTAAGCTTAAAAGCTACATTCATCCATTGCCTACACATGGATGAGTGGACCCTGCGCCCTGGGATCATGTGGGGACAGTGACGGTTGGATTTGTGGGACGGGACTCGGGCGAACGCATTACTAACGTCACAAATGGTTACGCTAATGAGATCCCATACTCCCACGTTCGACAACTTGGATCACCAAACGTCCCTCCACGCCCAAAGCGACCACCCAGCGGCGACAGATCTTATTGCCTTTACAACCAGTAAAGACCCATATATTCCCTTTCCTCATGAAATTGCTTACCTATATTTCAATTCTTGTTCTAACAAAGTATATATGGATCTAATTTTCTTGGAACTCATATCTCAAACTTTTCAGGGCAAACTACACGATACCAAAAATTTGTTACGTTAGTAATCATTTCATCAATAAGACTCTCGTCTCTCACAATTCTTTCAATATGAATTCCATTTGGGGACCAAAGTACAAAGTCTACCCAGGTCAGAGCAGTAACAAGCAGTTGAAACTGCAACACTGTCATTAGGTCATTAGGTCAATTTAAAATAAGGTCAAATAAAATAATATGTGTGGTTCCGGTTACCTGACCAACCGTAGATTTTTGGGCCGTTTTCGCTGACCGTAATTATTTTTTCCCCATTTTTCCAAGCAAAAGTACATAGGGCGAATCTTCGTACTAAGAAAGAGATGCTTCCGTTAGCAAGATGGCAGCCTCCTCGATTTCAATATTAGGAATCTGTATTGAGAAATTTATGCACATAATATCTCAGTCAAGGTCGATAACCAGTCACATCACACTTAATATGCCAGAGTTATGGCCCGTTGATTTTTGCAAATTGTCGATTTTTGCGGTAATGTTGTCGATTTAATACACTAGCTAACAGAATGGAGGAAGTTACAAGGTAACAAGCAAGATCAACTTGCAGTCTAGGTTTGTTTTACTGGTTCAAAAATCTGCCTCAAGAAGAAAGAAAAAGTTTCCCCAATGTAACAGGAACCACACAAATTTATTTCTTTATTTGGCCTTATATGCTGTTCAATATTACTATCTGTCTAAGCTTTTTCTATCGTCCGTTATCCATCCATCTGTTTCACTTTAACATTTTAAGATACACCATCTGCTCCGAGTTTGAGATGTTTTTTAGGAGGGTTTTTAAAAACTGGCTTTTAGATTGACAAAAACCATGTGCAATCTTCATCAAATTTTAACAGCACTTTACTCTTATCAAGCACTCACCATACCCTGAAAACTAGCATGCTGTCATTTACTTTCTCAAAAATATACGTTACGTTAACCTTTTTGTTTAAGTTGATGGATTAAAGCAGAATTTAATTTTTTTTTCAGCATAACAATGTCCGATTTTCATAAAAACTTTTAACAGCATCTTCCTCTCATGAAGCACTGAAAATACCACGAACATTAGCTGACGTAATACCAAACGTTATACATGAAAACCTGGCTTTAATGCCACCAGGTGTTACCTCATGTTAATGTCGTAAATTAGGGAGCACTATCTCATCTATATATAGGTTGTTACCATCAGGTCAACAGTAGTTTTTCTCTACTTTCACTTTCATTAGTGACGACATGGTAATAATCAGTAAGCTTATTTTTTCCTGTGTTGGAAATTACTGACACTGTTTTTGACTAAATCTGACTGATATGCTCATTATTTTTTCAATAGGTGATAGTTGGCTCAGGCGCAATGTTGATAACAAAGAAAAGAGGAAGTATCATGCAGGCGCAATGTTGATAACAAAGAAGAGAGGAAGTATCATGCAAGTCAGCATGCGATTGTGTGCAAGACTACTATTAAAGTTACGTAAAGTGGATGAGCTGAAGAAGGATGGAAAAGTTAATCCAGAACAAATTGGCAAACTGTTAACCACCACCAATTTCGACAATGTTGTTTTAGCTACACTGAGATGCTGCATGCAGGAAATGGAAGATTTAGAAGATCTCCAGTCTCCTAGCAACACACTTAAGTTAAAACACGCTATCAGAAGAATGACTGATGTCAAATGGGCTTATGCTGTTAAAAAGAAAGACTTGGACCAAGCAAAAGACTGCAAGGTGTTTAACCAGTTGATGAAGGCAGAATGGGTTGAGAAAGTCACCAGACTTGCCAGAGCAATTATGAATAGAAGAGCTTTTGAACAGCCCGAACAAATTTCTCCGAAAGATATCGAGAAAATGTCCAGATACTTGATCAACAAACTGAAGGAGACGGCAGTGATACCAGATAACTTTTTCAGGGTAGTGACACTTTGCCTGACCAGACTGCTTGTCTTTAACAAAAGAAGATCTGGAGAAATGGAAGTTGTCAAGTAAGTAAAAGCGATCCTTTTGAAACCTTAATCACAAACAAGATTAGGAAATGGAATTCTTCGGCTTTTTGTGATCTTTCTTTAAGTGCTATAACTCTATTTATACTTAATGATTATAAAATGCATGCGACAAATTTACTATTGATAAAATAGTTCTCCTTTTTATAAGTACAAAACATTTTAATTAGAGAGTTTCTAAACTGAATTACGTTACTACATCAACTGCACAAAAACCAGGAAGAATGTTTTTAGGATATAGTCCTTACCTACCTATTGAAAGTTAACATGATGAAATCATTATTCGCCAGCATGCTAAAGCTTCAAATTCAATCAGTGTACCTCATTTGCTCACCTGCTTATTTTTTATTATTTGTTTCCAGTTAAAGGGTTGCAAAATTTCAAATCCCACATTATGTAGATACAAGAAATGTCAAAGTAAGTGACAAATGCCCCCGAAGTCACGTGTAAGTGTGACCTTGACCTTGGAGCACTATGAAACCAACAGATATATTTTAAAAAAATAAAATTAAAAAAAAAATAAAAATTAAAAAAATTAAAAAAGAATTAAAAAAAATTTGAATAAAAAAAGAAAAAAAATTAAAAACAAATTATTTTTTTTCACGACACAACGTCTTGTTGTGGTGAGCAATTGTGCGAAGTTATTTGAAAAATCCGTCGATTATTGTCCGAGTTATGAAGCGGAGACGATTGTATAGACGAACGGATTTTGAACTTTGATCTCTAAGTGTGACCTTGACCTTGGAGCCACGGACCTGGATTTTGTGCGCGACACGTCATCTTGTTGTGGTGAGCAATTGTGCGAAGTTATTTGAAAATCCATCCATTATTGTCAGAGTTATGAAGCGGACACGAGCGTACAGACGAACGGATTTTGACCTTTGATCTCTAAGTGTGAACTTGACCTTGGAGCTACGGACCTGGATTTTGTGCGGGACACGTCGCCTTGTTGTGGTGAGCAATTGTGCGAAGTTATTTGAAAATCCATCCATTATTGTCAGAGTTATGAAGCAGACACGAGTGTATAGCCGAACGGATTTTGACCTTTGACCTCTAAGTGTGAACTTGACTTTGGAGCCAGGGACCTGGTTTTTGTGCGCGACACGTCGTCTTGTGGTGAGCAATTGTGCAAAGTTATTTGAAAATCCGTCCCTTATTGTCAGAGTTATGAAGCGGACACGAGTGTACACGCGAACGGACAGACAGTGCGATTACTATATGCCACCCTTTGGGGGCATAAAAAGTAATCTGACCTGCAATCTTCCTACAGCTAATAAAAAGTTAGGGTAAACTGATAAATGTTGGAAACATTTCAAAACATAAATCCCGTCTGGGCAAAGACTCGTGGCTGCGCTCTGGTAACCAGCAGAACACAAACATGAAAAATTTTGTTAATTTTAATATTTGTCTATTATACTTACGACAACATTACAATTGCAAGATACTCAACTTGCCTTAATCCACGAACGGAAAAACTTCCCCAAATACCCTTCCCGGGACTCCCGGCACCAAGGGCGCCGCCAAATACACCCGTACAAGCAAGAGTCACACAGAGTTACTTCCTCTTTCCGCAAATAAGTCCTAAATTAAGGAGGGGTGGGTAGTTAATGTTGTCGTAAGTATAATAGACAAATATTAAAATTAACAAAATTTTTCATATTGGTCTATAGATAGCTTACGACAACATTACAATTGCGACTTTAACACAATGAGCTGGGGTGGTACAATGTAACCTGTTATGAGTGCCCGAATATGTAAAGGGGATTTGAACAACTCTGAACAACAAGTAACAAAGCACGCTCAAACCTGCTCTAATTACAAGAAATTAAAGCAGACGAGAGCATGAACCCAAGCAACTTACACTCACCATAGCGTAATCTGGGATCCTGACTGGCGATACAGCCAGTAGGAGGAGCCTCTAAAACTTCTTAGATGGGCAGATGAACGTTACAAGGTGAATATGGCAACCTCATAAGTCCTTCAATTCGTTCAAGGACAATAAGTCCACCACCATCTAAAATTATAATCGGCAATTTCAAGTTAATCCATGGAACAGAAAAAAATTTTGTATTACATAGATCATTTAAATAAGTATCGACCCCCTGATTCAATACTTAAAATAACAGCTTCATAACTGAGCTGTAAATGTAACTATGAACACCAGATAACTGTGTGAAGCATAGAATACTATGAACAATACAATATGTATAAACCAAACACCTTTGGAACATAGTGGTATGAAGTGCTTACAAACCAAGATAAGCAAAATAATAAATAAAACTGCAACCGATTTGTATGCCCAAAGTTACAGACTTGGGCAAGGCCAAGTCAGCTAACTGGCAGAGCAGCACAACCCCATGACTGACTGGGTAGTAAGAACTGGACCCAGTGAAAAATTATTTAAGATAGAATCTAACAAATAATTTGTGAATTTTAAGAATATAAAGGCTCTGACTTTAGTAGCCTTATTGGAGTTGCATTAGGTATACACCCAGACAAAACCAAACAGATTGTTACTGGAATATCCCCAGAAGGGGTTAAACGAGATCCCTTTAGTAGCATGAGCCTGATGACACTTCAGTTCCTAGAATGGGCTCACTAAATCTGAGCCACAAGGCTAAAAGAAGATAGTCTAAAGGGTAGTCTATCTAAGATTAACCGAAAAGTTCAAAGGAGGGCCGGAGAACAGAAGTCAAACAGGCCAAAAGGAGCCACTTTAACTTCTAAGTATTCTAAACTAAGAAGGGGAGTGATATAAGCTCAAAGTGGGAAACAAGAAAAAAACCAACTCCGACTGCGGTGGGAGTGTAAACAAACAATGCGTTACACTTATTCTAACCAGCTAAACCTCTGTGACCTCAGAGTAGCCCAGTGAAGGACCTCCTAGAGGTACAATTGTGTGAGCAACTATTACAGAAACTGAAGTCTGAAGATGTAGTTTGAATCGACAAACGTGAGGTTGCATACTGATTCCGAATGAATCAGTGGCAGAGGTAGACTGTAAAACCTGATATAAACCCCGCTTAGGGAAGAAATCAAGATGGACAGAAGTGCTGCCCGTACGAACTGCGACGCCCGTAAAGCAGGCGTAATATTGATAACTAAACCAGGCGTAATTTTGATGGTGACCAGGCGTACAGGTGGTTTTGATAAGAATGTAGAAACCAGGCGTAAAATGAGGCGTAATATGTAATTGAGTCCGTCTGGCCAAAAACCAGGCATAAATAAAACCAGGCGTAAATAGAGCCAGGCGTAAATAAACCAGGCGTAAATAATAAAAGAATTTATTTATTCAGGGCAACACACCTAGTTAGTGAACAAACCTACCATGTGGCCCTCTAAGCCAAACTGAGAGATCCTTAGACATGCATTTAGGGCAGCTCTACGAAACCCCTAGACCACGGCAGAATGTCCCCTTGAATGTGGCTGTGTATGGGCACGCACCCCCCCCCCCTTGTTCTGACCAAGGCAGAATGTCACCTTGAATGTGGTTGTGCACACGCATTCACCCGCAAATCTGTGTTCTAGTAAAAGATCTAGCCGAAAAGAAACTGTGTTTCCATACGAATGTGGCATATAGAACCAATAAATAAATAGATGCCAGATGTATCTCAAACTGCCTGAAGGAAAGACTTCAAAAAGAGAAGTCCGGCTCTTATGGCATAATTAATGTACGGATTAGAAGCCGGGTCTAACAATAGTATAGCCTACCATAATGTTAGGAACTTACTCATACTGATAGACCTACTCTCTAAACTGATAGAAAACAAGGAGAATGTATCCTGGTTCTAGCAATATTAAACAGGAGGGGGTATGAAAAACAAATACGCCAACTATCATCAGTACCCCTAGGGCTAATGGAGAACGAACCCTGGCACTACAGCCCATTAACTGTATGACTGTATGGAGAAGTGGGAGGGGTAAGGAATCTAGAAACTGGACAATGATCTTAGCTGCAAGAAAAGGAGTGTTATGTCCTGCAACCGCATCTAATAAGCTACACAAGGAACGCAACCCCAGAGGTAAGAGATGAATGACGAAGAACTCCATCAGACAAGGCTTAGTCAGAGGAACCGCGAACAAACCCACTTAGGGTTGAGGATAGCGGCTTTGAAGCCGATTACTCCGAACTTACTGAAACTGCCTAACAGGTGTAAACCGGGGGCGGAGAGCAGCCCGTGCTTGGCTGCCCGCTCATTAGTACCGTCGCCTTCGCTTTGCAGCTCCGGCTCTGGAGGTACCCCGTGGAGATTTAAGCGGTACAGAAGGAGACCTTAATCAACCCTAGGGTAATCCCAAAACCCCACAGGTGTATCAGTGAGAAAACACGCATAATACACTCGTGCTAAGGCTCTGGTGAAAATAAGTTTTTCTAATAAGAAAATCCTTATATTCACGACAAACCAAAAATGATTCTATTAATAACTTATTATGTACTCTAACCTTGATACTTAAGCAGCAAAACATAATGCGCTAAAACAGAGACGACAAAAGGTCAACAGCGGCATTATGTCTGTCGATATTTCACAAGTGAAACACAAACAATGAAATATAAGGTATATCATAATATCCACAAAAAAAAAACAAAAAAAAAAAAAAAAAAAAAAAAACAACAAGATGCCAGTTGTCTTTGTGGCTGGTATGGGACACGTAAAACCGGACTCCTCCCTTACAGGGCGAAAGCTCTATCAACTGAGCTAACCGGGACACCATCATAAAACAGAGGTGAGTGGCAGTGATATCAAGTAAGAGACTAACCACTCAGCCACGGAAGTCCCCCATATCAACTTACCAGCAAAAGGAAGACTCAGCCAGCAACTGCATGTGCAAATGAATAAAACAGCATCTGCCACTGTAATTAATTTATATAACTTACCTCAAAAAAGGTGGTGATATACATGTACATAGATATCATTAACTTTTCAAATTAGAGGCACACAGAGCAAAGTAGCCGGGTATTAGATAGATACTAGTATACAATATTAGTAAAAGTATTCATATTAGCCTGGTAGAAAGGTTTAAGTAGCAGGGCGAATTAACCGCCTACCTCTTAATGACACCCCTTGATATAAATACTACCGGCGCTAAATAAAATAAATGCTCATATCCCTGCAAGTCTGATGAGCATAATCCATAGACTGGCAATAATCATCTTAGTCCTGCCACAAACAGTACTCAACAAGGCGATAGGACAAGTTGAATTAGGTGTCCTGATAAGGAAAACCATATACAGAAAGAAATAAACTGATTTACTTCTTAAGACTGTGGCTACAATTAACGCTGAAACCTATGCACGTTATGGCGAAGGCCATGAATTCTTACCCTAATCATTAGAGTATGACGGAGAAGCCGTAGTCACTTACATCATCCTTGATATTCTTGTGACGGAACTCGACAGCAGGTATCGACTTCTATCGAGGTTACCTGCAAAACAAGTTCTGTAGTTAAGTCCGTAAGGACAGAAAAGAACAAAGTAATTCACTAAGAATCTTTAGTTTAAGACAAGTATCAGATTCCTGTAGTGGTTATAAAGCAAACCATGAGAGGAAATACTTTAAATTGAATACTCTTAACGCTTTTTGTAAACGCCGAGATATTCAAAGATATAAAAGCATTAAATAAGTTTCTAAAATCGAGAACATAGGTAGACAATGCTTAAGAAGTGTTTACAAATGTTGCAACAACTTGGAAAAAAAAAAAAAAGGGTAATTCTGTTCGACAAAAGAATGAATTCTATTTGAAAATAGAATACCACCAGGCCTGCTATTAATCAGAATCAGAGATAAGACTTCGATAATTTACCTTCTCTGATGTAGATGGCCTGTATAGAGCGCCCTGTCAGTAGGAAGATATGACTTCCCTATGAATTAAAAAGGCCTTTCCCAGTAGGGAGCACCGTCTAGGAAAGTATGATTTCCTAAAGAGGTCTCAGTCCTATTGATGGTAAGTGTTTCTGACACCACACTGAAAAGGAAGAACAAGGAAAGTGTCTCTGACACATTTTACTAGTATGTTAAAAGTATGTGTCAGAAGTGGGATCTGAAACCACGTGTAAGGTCGTGGACCAGAACACTCGTTTATGAAGGTATAACCTTGAGTCTGGCGCATTAGACCATTCGGCCCTCCTGACAGGTAATCCATATGTTTATCTTTATTTCTTAATTGCTATCATATGATTTGATTACCTGTTAGTTCAATGTCATGTTCACATTGTTATGAATATTACAATAAAATATTCTATTCTATTCTATTTAATCTGTGATTATACAACACGTAAGAAATTATAATAACAGATAATTGTGACCCATGACAGAAACTTCCCTTACATGTGAGTACCAACACATAAACCTAAGTCCTCTTCCCATACCATAGAAAGAAGTCTTATTTAGCTTCCCTCCAGACAACTAGTCTGGATTTTATACTAGCAGAGACCTTCAGAAGAGACTATATCCTTCGTTAGGTGGCCCTAACCATAACAACGGTATTGAATACAGTAAGAATACCGTAAGAATACCCTTTCGGCCCTAGGCCGTGCTTAAAAGCATAAATTTCAGCTGAGGAAGTATTACCTGAGCTGTCTCTAGACAGGTGACGGTTGCTCCTAGACCGCCCTCTGTGTGTTGACTCTCTGAAAGGTGACCTGGAGGAGTGAATGGAATCTGTTCTGAGGACCTTCAGATTACCCATGAGGCAGAGTTTGTAGTCGGCGTGATCCCCGCACTACCTGGTAGCTTGAGCAGGAGTGGGTGGGGTACGGGACTTTCTTTAGTGAGCGCAAGATAGTCGACGTCGTTCATTGACTGAGCTAAGCGGGCTATTTGGTTGTCTCCAAGCGAATGCGACCACTCCAACAGTGTACCCACGAGGTAGAGAGTTATCTGAGTCACCATGGTCCCCCGGACAGGAGTGGGTGGGGTATGGGACTGCATATGGCTGGGTTGGGGGACATCACCGATAGAAGGTCAGGACTTCGTACGGGTGATGTTTCCAATCCCTGGGAGTCCGGACGGGCCGTAGTGGGCTAGGGCCCGACTCCCCATTGATGTTTCCTTCACAGGAGTGGGTGGGGAATGGGACTGCATATGGCTGGGTTGGGGGACATCACCGATAGAAGGTCAGGACTTCGTACGGGTGATGTTTCCAATCCCTGGGAGTCCGGACGGGCCGTAGTGGGCTAGGGCCCGACTCCCAATTAGACTAAGGTCCCACTCCCCATTGCTGTTACTGAAATATAGAAAATAACAGCAGAAGGTGTTCTAAAAGCACCAACTGTGATTATATAACAAACAACACGAACCCAATAATATAAGAAAACTATTTACTGGAGTGTTGACACGAGTAGGAGGGGTGTCTACGTTCCGGTGTCAAATTCAAAACTTCTAATAGAAGTTAAAAGCTATTTTTCGACAGAATTTACAAATGTTGGTAAACCGGAAGTAGACAGAATATGGTTGTTTACGAATTGCGGTCTGTATTAACTGCGTAAAGAACAAAAGCCGGTGTAAAAAACACCAATTACGATCATAAACTCGTAAGAAAATAACATATGGGAAGTAAAATTAAAGTAATAAAACAATTAAAACCATTTGTTACGTGGAAAAAGACAAATATTTTGAGACCGTCGATTTATCGCGTTCTTTACCGATGACGCCACGACGGAAAGAGGAAGTAACTCTGTGTGACTCTTGCTTGTACGGGTGTATTTGGCGGCGCCCTTGGTGCCGGGAGTCCCGGGAAGGGTATTTGGGGAAGTTTTTCCGTTCGTGGATTAAGGCAAGTTGAGTATCTTGCAATTGTAATGTTGTCGTAAGCTATCTATAGACCAATCTATAGTACAATATCTGCCTAGACTAGCTGCCTTCATAGTTCTTCCATAACGTTTTTTTTTACACTCTTCAAATTAAAAAGTGTTAACTTGCAATTTTTGTATTTGTTTTCATTTACATATTATTGTTTGAACTTTTGTCTATTCTCTCATTTTTTTTTAGACTGGAAAGATACATATCAAGACTTTCCAGCCTTTCTGACATAGATGAGTCGGTAGAACAAGATTGGTCAGCAGTTGAAAAAGTCCAGCCTAATGACAACCTCCTATCTGGCTGTATGCAACTATACACAAACATGGGCACTACGATGTCGTTTAAGAAAAGTAATCGGCAAAGTACTTCTTAAAGGCAGAAAATATGCCAATTTAAGAGTAAAACTGAGCAAGCGTGGGTGATATTTTACTTTTATTTATTGTTTATGGAAAAGACAAAATATCCTAAAGCAGATCTTTCCATGAATAAATTACTTCTTGACACTTTATGGAACAAGAAGTCAATGACATTGAAGCTCTACTATTTTTGATAGCTAGATCAGCATTCCTGTGAAGTTTCATGAAAACCCGTCAAGCAGTTTCAGAGGAGTAGTCGCTACAAGTTTTCATTATATAACTCTATGTAAACAAAGATGGCCGCTGACGGCCATGTTTAACGTCAAATCAAAATAATTTTCGACAAGAACCTTAAACATCATGTCATGCTGATCATTTTAGAAAAAGTCTCATATCAATATCACTGAGAGTTTTCAAGACATAGTCGCTACAAACTTGTTTTTTAAAAATCTATTTTTAGATTTGGTGGCCATCTTGGATTTCACATCAACATGAAGTTTTGCTAAGATCAATTAGACTTGATGGGCAACATTTCTGTAAAGTTTCATGAAAATCCATTCAGTAGTTTCAGGAGTAGTTGCTACAAAAAAATGTTTATGGACAGACAGACGATGGACGGGGTATTTTTGCAGGCTCAGGTTTTTGCGAAATTTGCCAATAACAAAATAGCGAACATTTCCATGTGGCGAACTTAACCACCTAATACAGTATTTTACATCACAAAGTGTTTTACAAATTAAAATAAGATACCCTTTTGTGATATTTTAATTTATTTTTAATTTATTTCATACCATGCACGCATCTGACATTCAGTGACAGTACTCTTGCATTATAGATTTGTTCAATTTAAATGCTTACAATTGTTTCAGGCATCCTTGCCAAGAAAAAGAGAAAGGGCACATCAGATTGTTACTGTGAAGATATTCAATGGGCTCTCGATCAGTTATCCTCAGATCATGACCAGGTGTCTGACATTGACTCGAATATAGTTGAGGACTCGAAAAATGAGGAAGAATTTACTCGAGGCATTAACACCTTAGTCAATGACAAAAGTGATGAACCGTCAAGTAAGCAACAGGAAATGATAACCCTTGTAACTGACTCAAGAGCATAACCAGGTGTCTGACATTGACTCGAATGTAGTTGAAAACTCACAAAATGACGGAGTGTTTACGCACGGCATTAACACCTTAGTCAATGACAAAAGTGATGAACCGTCAAGTAAGGCAACAGGAAATGATGTGTCCCTTGTATCTGACTCTGACTCGGATCATGACCAGGTGTCGGACATTGACCCGAATATAGTTGAAAACTCACAAAATGACGAGGTGTTTACTCACGGCATTAACACCTTAGTCAATGACAAAAGTGATGAACCGTCAAGAAAGGCAACAGGAAATGATGTGTCCCTTGTATCTGACTCTGACTCAGATCATGCCAGGTGTCTGACCTTGACTCGAACATAGTTGAAGACTCACAAAATGAGGAAGAATTTACTCAAGGCGTTAACACCTTAGTCAATGACAAAAGTGACGAACCATCAAGTAAGGCAACAGGAAATTATGTGTCCCTTGTATCTGACTCGGACTCGGACCTAGACCAGGTGTTTGACATTGATTCGGATATACCAAGTTTGGTATCTCTAAGTGTTAAAGTATTGAATATACGGTCTGGACAAGCATTTTCTATGACAGAGATCACAGGTCAAGGTCAAGGTGACCTTATTTTGGTATGCGACACACCACTATCCCAAGATGTATCTGTATACCAAGTTTGGTTTCTCATAGTCTTATAGTATTGAAAATATGGCCCGGACAAGCATTTTCGGAACATTTTCTATGACAGAGGTCACAGGTCAAAGTCACTGTGACCTTACTTTGGTATGCGACACACCGCTATCCCAAGATGTATTCAAATATTAAGTTTGTTATCTCTAAATGTTACGGTATTGAAAATACGGTCCGGACAAGCATTTTCTATGAGAGGTCACAGGTCAAGGTCACAGTGACCTTTTTTTGGTACGCGACACACCACTATCCCAAGATGTATCCACATACAAAGTTTGGTATCTCAAAGTCTTACAGTATTGAAAATATGGCCCGGACAAGCATTTCGGAAGGACGGTCGGGGTCCCCACCGGTCCCGGTGGGGAACTAATAAATATTATTAAGCTGGACGTGGCCAGCATTTGTTAAAGTAATTTAAATAAATATTATGAAGCTGGACAATGGCCAGTGTTCGTTAAAGTATTTTAAATAAATATTATGAAGCTGGACAGTAATCCTTGTTGAAAATTATTTTGATTCAACATTAAACATATATAGAGTTATATAATGGAAACTTGTAGCAGCTACTCCTCTGACAGATTTTCATGAAACTTCACGGGAATGCTATTCTAGCTATCAAAAACCTATCAGTAGAGCTTCAAGGTCATTGACCTCTTGTTTTGTTTGCCGTCAATGTCCAACATGGTCGCCATGGCCCAAAATAGATCAAATTAAAGGAAATTTCAAACGACATCATCTCCATCAAAATCACTGATTTCATTCTTGTGAAACATCATGTACATGATCCTTGGGTTGGCCTCCATCAAGTCTTTGCTTTTCGTTTCCGTGAATCATTCAATATGGTCGCCACGGTGACTCAAATTGTACGTATAGTTATATAGGGAAAGGTTAAAAATGGCATCTTCTCTGAAACCGCTTGAAAGATTAATGAAACTTGTAAATATAGAATATGTATCTTCAGAAACGGCCTTCTTGCCCAAAAGAAATGACGCATACGGGAGAAAGATTTGTTGAAAAGGCAAGAGAAGCGTAAAGCCAGTCAGTCTCAACAGGTATTGACTGATCACAAGAAATTTGATGATGAAGATTCTGAGGGTTACACACCTGACGCCGAACAAAAGGCAATATACCGTGCTAAGGCGAAACTACCAAAACAGGCAAAAAAGTATGCGATCATCGTAAAAGGGTTAATAGCCTCAGCCACACCCAAGAAAAAGGAAAGCTATGGAAAATCAAATTGAAATACAAACACCTAACAAAAAAAGGCGCCTTGATTTTTGTGAAGAAGCAATAAAATCGTTTAAACAGATATACACTAAGTGAAAAGCGTCAAGGAAGTCAAAAGATATCAAACAACAAAAAACATTATCGTCACAGTTAGCAAGACTGAGAAAATATAGAATGCTTAAATGGGCTTCAAGTGAAATTGGGATACGCTACAATTCTTTGTTGAAATGGTCACAGCTATAGACTCCACACAGCTTGATCTTCCAAAAGCGAAGCAGTCTGATGCACTAACAGAAAATGTTGTAGAAATAGTTAAAAACTTTTATGTCAAACCAACTGTCTTAGTGACCTATGCATCAAAGAAGAATGTCCCCCAAAAACACATGAAACAGAAAACATACTATGAATTTAACCCTGAGTGATGCTCATCAGTAATTTAGAGAAGAAAATCTTGCAATGTTGTAAAGCCTTTACAACATTGCAAATAGGGTCATGTCAGATTGACCTTTTGCCTATTTATATTCTTGAGCAAGTGCCTGAAATTCATCAACTCCCACCTATTATATCAGCTTCGGTGTGTCAAAACTACATTACGATATGCTTTTTATTACGTGACATATTCTGTGACGTAATTTGTGACAAAAAAAAGGGACGACTGGGATGGGATATGGATAAACAGTCAAGACGCACTTAATGTTGCTCCAACAATCCCATTATGGAAGGCAAACACCCCTTCCCCAGAAGCGACAGGCTCCAAGTGGTACGTACCTACCATGCTGGACCGACCTTGGATGCGGCATCATTTACCCTGCATCATTTAACAAAATACAAAGAAATTCAATTTCTAAAGGCACCACACGTAAGATAAGTATCGTTTTTTTTAATGTATTTCAAAATTTAAACAGTTTCAAATTAAGATAAAACATATCTCTTTTTTTTACTGATGAGTACAAACTGTAAGACACCAATGTGAAGAATACATCTGTTTTTCTTGATAAGTAACAAATTTGTCAAAATACCACATAAAACCAATCCAACCAAATACATATACATTCCTTGTCAAAAACATTGACAAAATTACCCATGATACACCATCATGCAAAGTTACACAATTTTTTTGCCTCCAAGGCCAAATTATGCCTACTACGTCTGTAATATGCCTACTACGTCACAGACGGCAAATATTTGCCGCCAGCGGAAAACAAAGGTATAAGTAACGCGAACTCAAACTCCTTACGCTACAGACGAGTACAAACCTGTACAAAACTAGTACAATAAGAGTATGAGAGTGGACAAGTCAAGCCTTTACCGGTATATACAACGTACAAAATTGTCTACTAATATAGCAATCAACAAAAATATAAACAGTCATCATCAATCATGTCAATGGGATAAAATTCATAAGTGGTAAGGCCATCCTTAAAAATATATTTGTTTGCTGTTTCCGACCCAGGATTTTATAAGTGGGTAAGTAGGTAGGTGAAAAAAAAAATTGCCAAAGACAGTAAAAAATCTTAAGAAAAATGTACTAAAAACAGTAAAAAAAATAAAAATGTTAAAGAATTGCTATAAAAAGTTTTGGGTTTTTTTGAATGAGGAGTTGTGAAACAACTAAATGTCCCGTTGCCTTTGTAATTTCCATCTGTAGCAGTTAGAAGTGAGAGAGAACATGAGAGAGGTTAGAAGTGGGATGTTAAGTGCATTTCTTCTTTAAAAAAAACTTGTGAATTCGTACCAACACCACAGAATCAGAAGCTTACAGACAAGATATTTGGATAACATATCAACTATATATATTTTTATTTAGGATTATGAAGTTGAAAATGTTGTCTCCCCAGCATTGGTCCCCTTTTTTTTTAAACTTTACTTTTTCGGTAATTACAGCATTAGAAAAACCTGTTTTCTAATAAATCATTTGAAAATATGGCTCATCCGTCAAGGTTTTAAACATTTAAATTAAATTGAATTGGGGTTTTAAGGCGCACCAACACATGAAAAGGTTATATGGCGCCTAAAAGGCATGAACATGCCAGGCTCATCTTCCATGTACATCGAGATAAAATATGGAAAATGGGCCTAGAACCTTCTCACCCTGAACTGCAGAGTTGCTGCAAATTCTATCGTAGAAACTCCATTTACGCTGGAGCCACGTTATTGTTTTTCTGCCACTGCTCTTAGTGATGTGAGCTAGATGGCACCTGAAACAATGCAGGGGTCATGATGAAGACCTTTAATGAGCATGAACAAAAAATGACAAAATGAATATGAATGGGGGGGGTCCTACCCCTCTGCATGTGACGGTGTGTTTGCAGTGGTTGTATTCTACCCCGGCAACCACACGGGGATTTAAACATTTTAAAAAAAAAATTCTTCAGTGGCCTGGAGTGGTAATTTTTTACAGCTGCAGGTGGTCATTTTGTAGCATGTTAGTCAAGATAACATTAACATAATGTTATTAATACCCAATATATTATATACACAAATTTATATGCAGACATATTTTCGGGCTATCATTATCTACTATCCGGAGTGCTGCATAATGATGTTTTTAAACCAAAAAAGACGCTGATCTTAATATAAAGTTAAAGGATGACCCATGATGACAGAAATATCAGCCAAGTTATATGAATAATAGCACACAGATAAACCTTGCTTTAAAAGTTCTAAAAATAGATTTTGCTTCTACAAATATTGATGATTTTGTCCAAAACTGAGTGAGAATCTTAGAATTTTTATTGTGCATCTATTTTTTAATTTTGAGAAATTAACTGTTGTATTTTGTAATGCCTATTTCTCAATCATGGCTAAATGCACACTCGGATGTTCTCTTTCCATCAGGAATTCTGTAACTCAAACAAATGTATTTGTCCTACAAGATCTTAACAAGTAACGGAGATATTTCGCGAACCTGGCTAAATGCACACTCAGATGTTCTCTTTCCATCAGGAATTCTGTAACTCAAACAAATGTATTTGTCCTACAAGATCTTAACAAGTAACGGAGATATTTCGCGAACCTGGCTAAATGCACACTAGGATGTTCTCTTTCCATCAGGAATTCTGTAACTCAAACAAATGTATTTGTCCTACAAGATCTTAACAAGTAACGAAGATATTTCGCGAACCTGGCTAAATGCACACTAGGCTGTTCTATTCTTTTCGTCAAGATTACAGTAAATCCAGCAAATATATATTCACCAGAAAATCTTCACACGTAACGGAGATGTTAACAATCAAAGTAATCACATGCTTTGCTAACCCTGCAACATTATACTTCAATATATATTTCTGTACAGATACAGACTGAATGTGTTACAGATTTACACTACTAAGTATCATTCGGACAGAGTTAGCATGGCATGAACCAGAATCAAGAACAATTCCTTACCTCATGTCTGTTGTCAACAAATCTAGATTTACATGATGAGACTGTCATACCTCTGCATTGTATTCAACTATACATTTACCTCTGAACGGTAGTCAACTATTTCACCTTTTAAATGTTCATTATTATCAACTTGTCAATTCCGTCACTTTTCAGCAGTTAATCAACTATATCTTCATCTCATTATCAACTTGTTCCTTCAATTTTCAGCAGTTATTCAAAGGTTTCATCAACTTGTCCCTTCAATTTTCCGCAGTAAAATTCAGAAAGCGGGGCTTTGTAACTTATAGATTCCAGAACCTAGTCCTGCCTATAATATATTACCAAATGTAACGAGTCTCTAAAGCATCTAACAGTAACACAATTGTTTATCCGTATTAAGTAATCCCAATGTCATCCGTCGTCTGTTACACTCTTCTCCTGTCTTGCATCGAAGCTGAAGGAAGTTCTTTTATTCAGTTCATGGAATTTGCTTCGATCAGTGGAATATTTCTTGAAAAGCAATCTACACACTTTTTGTCCCAAAGCACATCTTTCAACATTTTGTCACTTCAAATAAAATGCAGATTTCTTGTTTTATTATTTTTAAAGTTGTCGGATTTCATAATGTGAATGCTCGTTGTTCAGTAACATTCATTTTCCTTTGGCCGGTTAACTTTTTATAATCGAGAACGTCTTCAACAATCTATTCTTCACAGAGTGACTTAAGTTCTCAAGTCCTTGTTGAAATTCAAGATGGTGTTTATAGTTTGTTCCAATAACACAGGACCTTGACAAAATCAAAGTTTGTATGTTTGATTGTTTGCAATAACACAGGATCATTTTTGGGTTTGTGTATTGAAAGGTCTTCTCTTTTACACTGCATCACATCCATCTAGCTATTGTATTTCATGCGTCACATTCATCTAGCAATTGTATTTCAGTCATCACATCCATCTAGCTATTGTATTTCATGAATTACATCAATCTGGCTATTGTATTTCACGCATCACATCCATCTAGCTATTGTATTTCAGTCATCACATCCATCTCGCTGTTGTATTTCATGAATCACATCAATCTGGCTATTGTATTTCACGCGTCACATCCATCTAGCTGTTGTTTTTCTTTAAACCAGGTTACATGTTTCACAACTCTTAACTTTATATAAATATTTGTATCAACGTCACTACGGACATCTAAATCACATGTTTTACTAGTGACCAATCAACAAATTGAACCTGAAAATGTATGTCAATATCGCTGCAGTATCAGTTACTAGGAATGTTTCACAACTATGACCATTAATCCCACACGTCAATCATCAATCACTGATACACCTAAACTGGACCTCTGCTAATCGCCTGCAACATCAGAATCACCGACACCTTGGAACTGTTCAATGCAGCAACTTTCTCACCTCTGACCAGCAATACGCTTTAAAAGCTGCTCCCAAAAGGGGTTTCATCTTATGATAATTCAAAACTTCATAGCCAGTCTCATCAACTGTGTCAACATGTTCTGTATTGTTGTTTCAAGATTTACAACTGTACATTTTTTAATTGTCAATATGTCGGTGTATAAGGGTTTATTTATCCTTGCTATATTGCACTGGCCATTCTAGCGATCAGGCCTCGGTTTATAGTCTTATCTTAAGGACTGGTAAGGTAGGAAATACTTTTTTAATATTTCGATAATCCATTCAAATTTGGTCATGGCTGGGATTGCATGTCTGTATGTGTGGCGCCATGCCTAAATGTTGCTCTAGGAAATGCCGCATCACAGGATTTGCTACTGTACAGTCTACACCAAACTCTATGTCTGTAGTGTGTCCAAGAATGGAGTATCACACGAGTCAAGACTACTGTTTTTATTAATCAGCATGTTCTGTTTTCTGGCCTCCAGGAATGGGCCATCACACAGTACTGTTATGCATACTAGCATGTGTGTTTTGTGGATTCCAGAGCTTCTGATCTGCAAGATACAAGAGATAATCATTCTATTCACTGGTTTGCTCAGATGGAAGAACGTTTACAGTTTTATTGAAGCCGTTATCAATTAGCTGATTACTACTGTCCTCAGTAAGGATTATGTCTCATTAAAACTGCATTAAAAAAGGTAACAATTGTATCTCAAATAAACCTGAATTTTTTACAATAAACTTCCTGTTTAATTAAATAGGTTTACATTTTTATCTAAAGTGCTACACACAAAACACAGAAATGTCGGATTTCTGACTAATGCCCCCACTAAAAGAACACTCAGTGCATGTAATTTGACATGTAAAAATCAGTAAACAAAATTACATGTTTCTATGGTAAGTAGTACATGAAACCAATCTGAGAATATTAGCAAAAATATAACTTTAACACTAATGAATGCAGACCTCAATACAAAACTTTCAAGTGTGTGACCTTGACCTTAATGTGGTCGTAGGTGATCAGAAATGCGACGGAATGTTTTTGTACAACCTTAGTACCGTAATCAAAATATTTTATGAATAATTTGTGAAAGTATTTTGAGAATATGAGCAAAAACGGACAGACAAGGCAAAAAATGTAAACACCCACCAATTTTGGCGGGGGCATAATACATACACAACAGATAAAACCGAGTACTGCTCAATTCTCAGCTTGTCATAGGCATGGTCATGCGTGTATTGGAAAGTGACACTGAATACCCAAAACTACAACGCTACTATTTAACCGTCAACTTCTCTGTTAAAGGATATTGTTTGGAGTTTAATGTAATTTTCATCTCATTTTAGGCTATGTATGTATAATGACGGACAATTTTTAGTGGTGGAGGCATACCACCCACTTATTCTTGTATACCTCCCATCATCTGCAAGACTCAACGGTCTCGCATGATGAGCTCCCAGTGGGATTCGAATTTGCAGCGGTGAGAGGTGAGAAGGTTTTTACCCTCTCGACCATGAAGGCGATCTGTTATAGGAGATAGTTACCAAACACAGCGGAAGCGACATTCTTGCCATAGTTGTGATGGATTCTGTCATTGGTTGTATTCATGGTTACAATGTTATCGTCCCACACAGACTGGTAGCAGGATATCTACACAAAATGAACCAGTCACTCTGTTTTCTGAAGTTAGAAAAAAAACATTAGTGATATGTTGGCGTTGGAAGTCTTCAATGTAAATTTTCATTGATCAAGCAACAGTGGTGTTAATCCATTATTCTCTTATCAACTGCAAGTTAAGCAAACCCAAAAAAAAACAAATAATTAATTGAATTGAATTTATTTGGGTTTTAAGGCTAACCAACACATGAATGGTTATATGGCGCCTAACAGGCATGAACATGCCAGACTCATCATCCTCCATGTACATCGAGATAAATTATGGAAAATGGCCCTAGAACCTTCTCACCCTGAACTGCAGTGTTGCTGCAAATTCTATCGTAGAAACTCCATTAACGCTGGAGCCACGTTTATTGTGTTTCTGCCACTGCTTTTTTGATGTGAGCGAGATGGCACCTGAAACAATGCAGGGATCATGATGAAGACCTTTAATGAAGGTGAACAAAAAATGATAAAATGAACATGAATTTGGGGGGATTCTACCCCTCTGCCTACCAACAATAATTAAACGCATCCCCCATTATGTCCACATTTATGGGACACAAGCTATTGTTTCAAGCTATTACAATTTATAAAACTAAAGAAAGCGATTCACTACTCATTTTTTTGTGTAAACATGTATACAATTTGCGCATTTCGATAATTGGTGAAAATTTTCCTAGTCAGTATGGCATATTTAGGTAACAAATACTGAAAAGGGGGTCCCTTGGAGGCAACAAACAAGAGATAAAAGTAGCAGGTTCGGTTTTATTGAGTCTGTTCATGGGAGGTAATGTCAAGGCAATACCTCTCACACCTTCTAGCGACACTCTACCTTAAAGCCACACAGATTGGGCTTGATGATCCAAAAGGACCAGTAAGTAAATACACTACTGATTTGTAGTCGGGGCGAATTTTCCTGGCCGTCACACAGCACTTAACAAACGCTAGTGTAACAATGTTGCAAAAAACGAGGAATAATGTATATCTGACACGATCGCAGAGCGGAATTTATGCACAGACTATTAAAAATTCATTACAAAAGTCAGGAAAAAGAAGTGTTTAGGCCTAAAAAAAAGGTTTGTTTCCTGTTACATGTACAAATAAAACGGGGGTCGGTAGGTTGGAATATTTTATTTTTTTTGGCAAGACACCAGTGTTTCAAAATTACATATAACACCAGAAAGAAAGACAAAAATATCGGACAGGGAAAGCAGCATTCAAGGATGACAGTCAACCACAAAACACAAAAACTAACACGCAAACAGACAAACGAGAAGGCAAAAGTAATAAAAAATGCATCACAAACACAAAAGGGTTGACAATAGGGCTACCGCCTTGGAACGGTCAGTGGCAACAAAGGCCACTGGGGGTTTAAACCGGTTCTAGGGTGCACCAAACCTCATACTTACCCTACTGTCAACCCATTTAAACAGGAAAGAGTAAATAAACAAATCCTCGCCATGATCTAATCTCTAACCAACAAGGCAGCATCAATAGGCAATATAAGTAAAACACAAATATGCTGGTGCAAATATAATACAAGAAAACAATAGCCTAGAAAGCCACAATGAAGGTACTCAATGACTTGGCAGAAGCCAGAGCAACAAGAGAATAAACCATTAAGGGCACGACAGGAAAGATCATAGACAAACATCAAACGCCACCGTCCCAATGGGTTTTAGGTAGGCGTCATCATAGGGTCCACAGCCTGTCCGGTCATCGTACAATTAAAGAGGAAAGCATAGTGGCGAACTGTAAAAGGGTCCACCACCAAGCATGCAGTACGTTGCAAAATGATAGGGTCATAACCTCTTTTGATAAACTTTTTAACAAGTTTAACAAAGATAGTATAAAAGTGATCATGACCATGAATCTTACGAAGTTTATAAATCACATCACCCTAGAAGTCCTAGTCCTTGTCCCAGAAGAGTCCTTAAATTACTTTTATATTTGGAAAAAAGATCAGGGTTACTATAATAACATTTTGTAAAGGTTTTACAAAGTTTATGGTAACGGTAACCCTGATTGAGTAGCTTTTTAGTTATACAAAGATTACGAATATTAAAGTCCTCAACTAGAGTACAAGCTCTTGAAAAACGAATAAGTTGAGACACATATACCCCATAAGAAGTTGCTCGGGGAACATCCCCATCCAAGTGGGGGTAATTAACAATGTCAAAATTAAAATCATCTCTCGTGTGAGGTTTGGCGCACCGTAGAACCGGTTTAAACCATCAGTGGCCTACTTTGCCACTGACCGTTCCTAGGCTGTAGCCCTATAATAAAACCTTTTGTGTTTGTGATGTCGTTTGTATTTGTTATTACTTTTGCCTTCTTGTTTGTCAGTTTGCGTGCTTGTTTCTGTGTTTTGTGGTTGACTGTCCTCTTTGAATGCTACTTTCCCTGTCCGATCTTTTTATATTTCTTTATAGAGAGCTGCAAATACAGGTACTCTGTCATCACAAAATATTACTGGCTAGGCGAAATATGCTTAGAAAAAAAATGATGATGATAATTTTGAATGAAATGGCGGACATTTTGGGTCGGAGGGAAAACGTGTGTATAACACAATATTCAATTGATTTTGAATTTATTTCTTCCCAACAAGTAAATTAAAACATTTATCTTGAGATTTCTGTACGTATTTGACTTTGTATGCTTGATTCTGATGAGAAAAGCGAACTTCAAATCGACAACTTTCAATGCCAAATAGACGTATGCGTTGAAAATCGAAAACGGAAACGATCATTGCTAAGCGACAGGACTGGTATAATAATTAATTTGCATCGTCATCGTCACGATTTGTTTACCACTATGAAAAAAGAGAAATTACCGTTATAAAAAAATACGGTCGGGGGAGTAAAATCACGGTCAGTCAGGAAACAAACCTTTTTTTTAGGCCTTATCACAAGAAACGGCCGCTGGTCGAAATAACCGCTTTGGCAAAGCATAAAAAAAAAAAAATCGAAAGTAGCGTTTGTTTACTGTAGTTCAAGATGATTGGACTGGTGTATACGTGTAAGAGGTTATTTATCGACTTAAAATATATTATATATATATTATTTAAATTGCTCAAACTACAGTATCTGGGACATTTTTTCAGGAAAACTTAAAATGTTTTTTGTTGTTGTTTTTTCAATTTTATATATTTAGTTTAGTTCCAAACACTGATACAGCTACCTGTGGTAGAAATGGGGTAAATCTATCCATGATGTGTCAAAATAGAAAGTGACATCATTCAAAAGACTGGCTTTTTCTTACTTGATACATAGGCTCATAGCCCTTCTTATTATTTAATTTTTACATTGGAGCGAGATTGTTTGTTTGATTGATGTTTTTACAATTGTCTTCGGAGAAAAATCACTTTTAGTGCTTGACATACATGATTTTTAAATGAAGAAAGAAACTCAATGGTGCAATGACACCTTAATTTAATTAGCGTCGAGGAGTAGTCTATAAATCATCAACATATCAAAGGTCGAAACTTCCCGTGGCGAATCTGTACTGGCGTGAGTGATCTTATTTGTAATAAAGTTTTTGTTGTTTTAGAGTTCATTTCAGATTCGTGCGGTGGTAAGTAGTGTTAAACATTAGAAAGGGATACAAAGTATGTGAAATAGATTCACAAACTATACCTGACGTTCATATAAAACTTTTGCTTGCTGTCCCGAGCTACTTTCGCGGGTAAATATCTGTAAATGGCGCCGTTTGAAATAAGGGGCATAACTCACTTAACGTTACACGAATAAACAATCTATAACCCAGTTCATACAGGTACCAAGATTTAAATATATTTAACTTAGGGGCGTAGCAAGGGACTTTAGAATGTGTACACAAACAGTCTAGTGGGGTCCGGGGGCATGCTCCCCCTGATTTATTTTTTCTTCAACAAAATGAGGCTGATTTTGTCTGAAATTTATTTATTTATTTTTTGAAAAAATAATTAAGAAGTGAGCTCAATGAAGCAGTTACCTGACCCCCACTAGCTATTCTTTTTATTGCATTTTTGGACTGTTTTTTTTCTCAACATTTGGGACAATGTGTACGCAACTGCGTACTTTGCGTACAAATAGCTACGCGCCTGACTGCACACTGAAAACAATGATATTGCCAGCTGGATGGGGACCAACAGATAATATTGCAACACTTAAAATACGTTAAGAGCTGGTCAGTAAACACTTGAAGATATAAATACCATCACTGAATAAATCAGAGACATAATAAACCACTTCTTAAATCGCTGACCAAATCAAGCACTTGACCTTTTTTCACAGATCTAATAAAACTATTAGTTATGTGTTTGTACAAGCGTATAACCCGTGATTTTTGATATTGCAACATGGGTGAAACATGGACACTTTAATTTCTATTGCTTGGTCATTTAATCGACCTAATTCGTTAACAGCGCTACTGAGTCAGAAGAAGATGTAATAAATCAGAGATTCGCAACATATGCCTTGATAGAAAATACAAAAAAGTAGTATGTAACTCGCGAACAGGCTCAAGTAACTAAAGACTGTTTCTTGTCTCTCTTGTTTGTGTTTGTTGCTTCCAAGGTATCCTCTTTTCAGTACATATTCATATAAATTGTCAGATCTCTGGGTCCGTTTATTTTACTTGATATACCGACTTAACACTTGAAACCGCCAGCGGCAAAAAAGGCCGCTGACCGTTCCAAGGCGGTAGCCCTATTGTCAACCATTTTTGTGTTTGTGACGTCATATGCCTTTATTCCTTTTTAACATTGCTATTCCTGTTTGTCGTTTTGCTTGTTTGGGGTTTTATTCATCTTTAAATTTGTTCTTTGCTTTATGTGTGTGGTTGACTGTCGTCCTTGAATGCTGCTTTTCCTGTTCGATTTTTATATCTATATTAAAGAGAGCGAGAGGAGAACGATACAGAGGAATCCGGGAACATGTCCTGCTCTTGCACACAAATACAGTCCTTGATTCTTTACCGTGCTCTTACGGATGGTGGAAGGTATGCAGTACTGATCCAGGAATAAGTGGGTGTTCTGACGCCACCACTTAAAATAGACCGTCAAAAATAGCCTTACATGTGCTGGAAACATATGTTAATCCCCAAACGAACAAACGTTGACGTGCTCGGAGGTATTAAAATCCGATACACGAGACCGAACTGTTTACGACCCTATCCGACGAAAACGACTAACAGGACTGTAGATAAGCTGAGTTTTTGAGTATTTTACCCATAATTTGAGAATCATTACTCAAGAACTTACTGCAAAAACGCATAACTTTTAAATATTATGAGAATTATTTGAGAATTGAGTATGTATGGTCCTGTGGAACAGTTTATTCCATATTTACATAATGAAAATTGTTCCAAGAATGTGCCAAATATTAGGTCATACGGTGTTTCTTGTCATTTAATCAGAATAGTTTCTTTTAAAACGTATGAATTCACATCTATTTTGAAAGCTATTGTTTACTCCGAACGATTCCCTTATTACTCATTTATTTTAAATCTGATGAGTAAATAAACATTGCAGTCAAAAATTATCTACAGCTCTGCGGCTAGGTTAAAGTGTATTGCACAAGAACACACTGAAGAAACTCGGTGAAGGTCATGATGCCTAAATCTGGGTCCTTCCGGGATGTCAAGGCCAGCGTGCTATCCGCTGGCCGACGCCAGACCCTACAGGGAGTGTAAACAGAAGTGTCACGAACATAGGTGTAAACCACTGAATTGATTGCGTTTTATAGTCGCACCAACAGCCAACGTCATATGGCGACTTTTCCAGCTTCCATTAGTGGAGGAAGACCCCATGTGCCCCTACGGCCAATTTTTGTGCACGGGCGGGCACCTGGGCAGAACCACCGACGTTCTGCAAGCCAGCTGGATAGTTTCCTTGCACAAATATTCCTAGTAGGTGTAAATTAAGAAGTACTTAGATCTCACTCAGACACTGACTATACGCGACACTATTTCCTAACCGAAACCAACTCCAACTGAGTTGTTCCTAGCAGTGGTGTATCAGTGAGGGTCATTCGATAAATTCGCGGACAAGCATACTTCTTATCAGGTAATTGTAGTATGGTCGGTGAAATTGCCTTTGATGAACATATAGTATTAAATCGTTTAATTCAGAATAAACAAAGGGACGTGGCGCCTTACCACCCTCTAACTTCCAATAAATGGAATTTAAGTATACCCCTACTACAAAACAGATATAGGCTGTTGGGACCAGACTATATTACTTACACTAGTATACAATACCAATACTAAAAATGACGGGCTCGTCCGGGATTTGAACCCGGGACCTCTCGCACCCAAAGCGAGAATCATACCCCTAGACCAACGAGCCACATATAGACGATGCATATCTTTATATGTATGCATCGTCTATATGTATTTCTGACAGGTGACATGTTTGATATGAGTATGACCTTTATATGTATATACTCGTACAGTAGAAAACTACGATAAATGGACTGCCTTCTACATACACTACATATAATTAGAATACCACCACATAACGGCGAAAACACTGCATATATAAAAGAAAGTACCACGTATAATGGCGTGTATATATTAATATTGAACCACGTATCAATTCAAATGCACTGCATCAACGTGTGTAATCGTACACCAGATATTGGTACACCAGAATCGGTGAAACTATACAAAATCAAGAAGATAAACGCCAAAGAGCAGCAGAAAATCGATTTGTTAAATACACGCCATTGCTACAGCTGAAAGGGTATAGTAAGACGTTTTCACGTATTCATATAATATAATATGCCACAGGAGTCTACGATAATTAAAGGTATACACGTCATATTGTTAAGATATGACGATATACTGAACGATAAAGAAACGTTACACATTTTAAATGTCAATATTTTCACACCTGCACATGAAATATTTCGTGATTTGCTTTGACATTTAAATTATCTATCGAAACAATTAACTATAAATTAATCACCACGTGCGCGGTAAGGTGGTCCACGCGAAGCTCGTTTTGTTAAAGTCATCATGGAGATATGATGATAAATGAATACATTTTATAATTTAATGAAAACCACCGTAGCATATAAGCTGTCACTGCTATGCAAATATGTGTACGAAATACTGAATAAAAGACGACTGTTTTTTCAAACTATCAATTGTATACGATAAGGTAACGCTATTGCAATGCACAAGACGTATTCTCATATCTATAATGTACGTTAAACTACATATGTTATATGTACAGGTATCTACCCATGTCATGTATTTATGTCACACTGTTACTTTAAAATGTTCACTACAATATATTTGTAATATTTGTATTATGGGCTGCAGGCCTAAATTACTGAATACAATTTTGTTATTGTCATTGTCATCTATCGAAACAATTCACTTATATTAATCACCACATTTGCAGTTAGGTTAACATGTGCACGCGACGCTCGTTTTGTACTAATATAAATATCTGTTTGACCGAGGTTTTCAAAATTTAACACATGTTTGGAGTAGGTATTTCTAAGTAAAACAAGCATTTTAATGTTAGGAAGAAAAGTATAAGCCGTGAGGCTCGGCTACATAAGGGGCGGGTAGAATTATCAATAGCTTGTCTTGTCTTTAAAAAATCGAGCTGAAAAAGGAATATAACGGCATCTATGTCAAGCGTAACATTTAATAGATACAACTAGTAAACCATGCAGAAATGTAGATAATCTACTACTTCTATCGTTTACGCTGAATGAAATACTATACATTACTATACATTCCGTAATAACTGGTAATACAATACATTCCGTAATAACTGGTAATACAATACATTTCGTAATAACAGATAATACAATACATTCCGTAATAACTGGTAATACTATACATTCCGTAATAACTGGTAATACTACACATTCCGTAATAACAGGTAATACAATACATTCCGTAATAACTGGTAATACAATACATTCCGTAATAACAGGTAATACAATACATTCCGTAATAACTGGTAATACTATACATTCCGTAATAACTGGTAATACTATACATTCCGTAATAACTGGTAATACTATTTATTCCGTAATAACTGGTAATTCATTGTACTAGACCTCAACAAATTAATACATTTATATTTAAAACAAGTATTTCTTTCATGGGAAGTGTTCCATTTGGAGTCAAATCTTAAATTGATCTTAAAATCACCAAATGAAATATAAAACATTTAGTCAGAAAGCGTAAGTATTTTGTCTATATGTTAAGTAATCATCCATTTTCAAATCTTAATTCCACATAGAAAATAATGCATGGATTTACTACAATCAGTAAGAACACCTACATCAGTAGTCATGATAAATAATACAATATAAGCCCTTCATTTCTTGTACATTTGCAATAAAACACAGCCATCTTTTCTTCTTAATAATTGTTGATCTTCATACACAATATGTATTTATCCAACAAAGCACATTTTCATTTTGACAGTTTTGCTGAAACAAGCAATATCTGTTGATAGAGGTCAATATAACCACACATGAAGCCGCATGTGGTCAATGTGGCTTGTGCGATTTATGAATGTATAACTTTACTGGCTAATTTGCCCTGCTGATAAGCATCAGCTCAAATTGAGCCATTTCAACGGCTTAATCCTAAGAGTGAATATGTACCATCTTAACATTTTTGTAAAAGCGATTTTCTGCTGCTCGTTGATGTTTATCTTCTTGATTTTGTATATTTTCCCCGATGCAGGGGTACCAATATCCGGTTTACGATTACACGGTAAATAAACCGAGGTCGGCAACTTTTCGTAATTGTTTGTGTTTGTTGCTTCCAGGGGATGACATTTTCAGTATTTATTTGCATTCATACTATTGTTGGGGCGCTAGTTTCAGACAATTTTTTTTTTTACTTTTAGACACAATGCACCTAGTACCTACATAAGTTGTATATCAGTGAAACAGATATTTTTTATGGTAAATAAACATATTTTACTTTTCAAAATTAGTTGAGAAATAAAAAATGCATGCGCGAAAGATGTTTTTCAAGGGGCATTTTCAATGCAAAATTCTGCTGCATGAAATTTTTGAAATATACATAAAAATTATACTAGTATATTTATTTATTTTTATCAAAAAATGTTTTTAAATTGTTGGATATTCATGAATGAAGACACCCTGAACGTTTTATAGCAAAATATGAAGGCTAACTGAAGTTATAGGACATTTCATAGTTTTCTGCTGTTTCACTAACAAGGAATTTACATGCCGTGGGTAAAAATCATTTGGGTTGTTATCTATTTATTTCTCACAACCGATTTTCAAAACTAAGGTAGTTTTATTTACCACTAAAAATACCTTTGTAATTATATATAATTTATGAACGAATTATTTAAATTGCTCAAGCTACTGCAGAAAAACCTTTGGCTGAAACAAGCCCTTCGAACAATAGAATAGTCTAGTGTTTGTTTTGTACTGTGTATGGCAACTGTAAATCTGTTCATTCCCATTTCTGTTCGGCTGTTATACATACTTTGAGATAATCAGCTCTTAATCAAAGGGATTGTCTATGCATACATATTAATGCGTGTTTTTTACTTACATCTTCATGTCTATGTCTAATGTATTAGCTGTATAATTTAATCAAAGGAAGGTAACTGTTAAATCAATTATTGCATTTTCTTTATGCAGTTTACTTTTCTTAGAAGTACTTCGCCTTGCAACGGGACATGGAATGTGTAGGGGAACGTATACTATATTCTTTTTAATTTGTAAAAGGGGCATTCTGAAAGTGCGTTTTAGAACTATAACTCTTACCTCGTCCAAAATGACCAATCCAAGCCTTCGAAATACTCCTCGTAGACCTGTACACATCTTCTTTGCAAACGTCTTCTTCAATATTTAAATGCCTTTTATAGTCATTTTTAGATAATAATCCTATACGATGACTGATTATCACGGCGGAGCCTCAGTCCGCGCACACCGATATGTGGCCGGACCACAGTGTAATGCCGAACGACAATTGGCAGAACATTTCAGTGTTGTCTTTCCTGTGACTGTGGTGTGTTCAGGGACAGGAAATATAGATATAAAAATCGAACAGAAAAAGCAGCATTCAAAGACGGCACTCAACCACAAACACACACAGAAACAAAAAACACATTTAAAGATGAATAAAAGGCCAAATAATACATCACAAACACAAAAGGGAGGCCGCTGTGGGTTTAAACCAGGTTTTAGAGGGCACCAAACCTCACACTTACCCTACTGTCAACCCAATAAAAAAAAGAGTATGATAATGGACCTTTGGAAACGGCCGAGCACGACACATACGAAATATTGCAGTCTCGGTTTGATTGGGACAGTGTAAATAAAGAAATCCCCGCCATGAACTATTCTCTAACCAACAAGGCAGCATTAATAGGCAATATAAGTAAAACACAAAGATGCTCGTGTATATATAAATACAAAAAAGCGCATAGAAAGCCCCAATGAAGGTATTCAATGACTTGGCAGAAGCCAGAGCAACAGCAGAATAAACCACTGAGAGCACGACAAGACAAGATTCCACAAGGATCAAAGAACAATGCGTACAAAACCCGTTTTACGGACTTGGATCTCCGAGCTATTTGTGGTGTCTCACCATTTTCCCCGACCCTTACTTTGTAATTATCTTTGCAGTCGGGTTCAAAGAATGATATACATGTTTCATCCCCCGTTACTATTTCAAAAAGTCGCATATTGTCACATCACCCGTTACTATTTCAAAAAGTCGCCTATCTTCATACATTTGTAAAAGTTCCGTAGTTTGTTCACGCTTTCCATCTTTTGCGCTTACGTAAACACTTTGGGTAACCATCTCGCGATATTTTCCTGAGTCTGTCTTTGTTTTAAAAGCACAAACACGGCCCGAACTAATGCCAAATATGTCAGAAATTTCCTTCACAGCGTATCCAGCGTCTTCGTCGATTATTTGTTTTACAACAACAACACCATTTTCAGTATATGCCATAAGTGGACGTTCTTGGAGAGTATCATTTTCAACAGTACCCCTACCCTCCTTAAATCGTTGCGACCGCCTAGAAACCGTAGCATATGATAGAGCAGCGCTCACATACATTTTATCCAAGTCCGCATTACTATCCAGTGGAGAACACAGTAATAGCGACCAAAATATTCTATACACTCTTTGCTCTTCCTTCGCCATGACTCTTAATTTCACACTTATTACAGTCAAAAGTGAAACCACACCTCATATATTCCGTTATAATACTTACCCGCTGTGACACGCACGTGCAAATCGGGTGTCAGTTAATAGAGGAAAGATACTATTTCCGTACATGCATAAGTTATTAAAATATGTTAAGAATGAACGAAGTTATCGAGCCAGTTGCAGAACATTCAAAATGCCCCTCGACTGCTGAACTGCATCATGTGGCACGAACACTTTTTAATGTACATATACTTTAATAATCAAGCATACATACTTTGTATACACAGAAAAGCAAAATGTCATGGATGAATGAAATGGTTACATACCATAACATGTTGCATTCAGACATTTTCCCTATAACATTCGATATAACAAGAGCTGTCATAGGACAGCGTAGCTCGACTATTCGAATTTTCAGAGAAAAAGAAATGAAAATAAAGGGGCGAGCTGGAGTGTCAATAATGTAGTCATTGGAAACATTGGACTTTTCATTAAATCAAGGGCCACATTTTCTGTGATGACACGGAGGTAATTTCATAATAACCCTTTCAAAGGATACGTAATGCAAATTTTATAAGTTGACAATTTGAAGAAAATATGTTAAAAGTATATATAAATGCATTTGACCTTTGACCCCTTTGTGACCTTGACCTTTTATCCAATGATCTTGAACTCAATAGATACGACCATCGTCCCATTTATAATAAAGTATGTAAGTTTGATGATGATTGGATAAAAAATGTTGAAGTTATTTACATGTTAAGAAATGCGGACGTAAACAGTAACCTGATGCTAAGAGTCTAATTTGTGATCATGAACTTTGACCTATAGACCCCATAAGATCCTTCGGACAGTCGAGCTAAAAATATCAAATTATTTGTAAAGTTTGACCCAAGAGCTAGGTCCACAAAGGTGGGGAAGAAGCCTAGGGACTACGCTTTGGATGTTGTATCCGTCTATTAATGCCCAGTAAGTGTATATATGGTTATAGAGTAGGGATCTCAACGGTTTACAAGTTATGACCCAGGGGCTATGTCACCAGGGGTGGGGAAGGAGATCGGGGTCTATGCTGGTTGAGTGGTTGTATCCGTCTGTTCATGCCAAGTATGTGTATATATGAATATAGGGTGGGAATCTCAATGGTTGCAAAGTTATGACCGAGGGGCTATGTCCCCAGGGGTGGGGAAGGAGCCTGTGATCTATGATGGTTGCGTGGTTATATCCATCTGTTCATGCCCAGTAAATGTATTTATGGTTATAGGGTGGGGATCTCAACGGTTTCCAAGTTATGACCCAGGGACTATGTCACCAGGAGTGGGGAATATGCTGGTTGAGTGGTTGTATCAGTCTGTTCATGCCCAGTAAGTGTATATATGATTATAGGGTGGGGATCTCAATGGTTTCCAGTTATGACCGAGGGACTATGTCTCCAGGGGTGGGAAAGAAACCTGGTGTCTATGCTGGTTGATGGTTGTATCTGTCTGTTTATGTCCAGTAAGTGTGTATAGTTATAAGGTGGGGATCTCAACGGTCACTAAGTTATGATTCAGGGGGCCCACCCTCACCCTCATGTTTCAACTCTTGTGAACCCCGGGGCGGGTCCAGTTCTGACCCAAGGGTCAACATTTGAGCAAAACTTGGTAGAGGACTAATAGCCGATGCTACATACAAAATATCTAAGCTGCAGCCCTTTTTGTTTCGGAGAAGGTTTAAAAGTGTTTTTCCTATATACTTCTATGTAAACATGATTTTTTTTACCAATTCAGGGGCCATCATTTTGTCAAAATGAATGGAAGCGTTATGGGGATTGTTGGATAAGGTACAGAATTTAACGTGAAGCATTAGTGTAAAATATTAATGCAGTAACTTGAGTAGTTTTGAAGTTATAAATCTATTGCACACACATTTTAAGGCAAAGACAAGACAATCAAAGGGCCATAACTTTGTCAAAATGAAAGGAAGAGATATGGGGATTGCTGGATAAGGTGCAGATTTGATGGGAAACATTAGTTTTAAGTTAACCGCTGCGCCCAACTAAATTCCATTATGTTTATTTCGCTCTTCGGAGCATTTAATTTTATTAGATACTGGGACCATACGCCGTACGACATGGGGAAGCCATGAACCCAATGTCCACCGCCATATGCATGCCATCTTCGGGATGGTTAAAATTTTGTACTATTGATTTTATTAATATTGAGTTCTGCTCAACCCGGGGCTAGAGGGCGTGAGCGGTAGCTAGCATATTTCACTACCGCTCATGAACAGTCGCAATCAAACCGAGACTGCAATATTTCGTATGTGCGTGCTCGGCCGTTTCCAAAGGTTCATTATCATACTCTTTTCTTTTTTTTAATGCAATAGCTTCAGTAGTATTGAAGATATACATATATTGCACAAAAACGTTAAGGTGAAGCTGGGGACGTCAACGTCAAGCCAACGCTGTGTTGAGTAGGATATTTATCGAATTGTCGAGCTAAACATCAAACAAGAAAAGTAGCATTCAAGGACGACAGTCAACCACAAACACACAGAGAAACAAAGAACAACTTTAAAGATGAATAAAATGCCAAAATAAGACATCACAAACACAAAAGTGTTGACAATAGGGCTACCGCCTTGGAACGGTCAGTGGCAAAAAAAGGCATCTGGGGGTTTACACTAGGTTCTAGGGTGCAACAAACTCGAGGTCTAGGTGTTAACGACGTTGCGTTGTAAACCCTCTCGCCTCTCACCGATGTGCGTTCGGCTTGCGAGAAAGTGTTGATTTTTACAGATGGCGGTAGGTATACTGTACTGGTTTTACCCAGGAAAAATGGGGTGGTCTTCTTCAACCACAACACATAAAAAATCAACCGTCATATATATCATGGCCTTAAATGTGCAAAAAAAAAGTTTGAATGGGACTGGCTAGTTTGGTAGTTTATTAGTTCTTCGAAAAAAAGTCCAGATAATTATCACGACAAATATCTTTGCTGCCTCAGCATAAAGTCATAATGGGCAAAAGTACCATGCTAGATAACTTGTAGCGTTAGTCTATTTTTACTTGGGAAATATCTCTTGATTTTAAAAGAAGGAACTGAATTATAGCAGGAAGCTAACTTTTTTGTTTAGTTCTTTGGTATGACCCAGCCAGTGATCAAACCCATGAATTCCTGCACGCGAGGTGGATGCTCTACGTCACCGCTGCGGTTATAACAGCCCATCGAATGATGAGGAAAAAGTCGCCACTCCCCTCCCGCAACCACCCCCACCGCCGCTCAGCCCGCCAAGGTTACAGAGTCACCTTTTATGGAGTCCCTCCCGAGGGAGGGAGAAGGATATTGAATAATTATTATACTGACGGTCAATGAAACCATTTGGAATAAGACTGCTGAACCAACATTTGCTATTTTTTAAGTATTTAATCTTGAAACCAAACTTGTCTCACATGTTATTTTGGTATGCTTTATTGAAGTATTTAATGACACCTCTCGGTGTCTGGATAATATTGAACATTGGCATTTCTTTCTTTTCTACTATGGTTAATAATATATATCCGAAAGAACTTCAACCTAACAAAGCTAATCTTTCTGATACTAACGTTTCTTTTCTCGATCTACATCTCTCTATTGAAAATGATGAAATAATTAGTAAAATCTTAGACAAGAGAGATGATATTAATTTTGATCTGATCTTCTTTCCAAATATAAAAGTAATTTAAGGACTCTTCTGCGACAAGGACTAACTTGTTAAAAGTTTATCGAAAGAGGTTACCAATCATTTTGCATCGTACTGCATGCTTGGTAGTGGACCCTTTTACAGTTCGCTATTGTGCTTTCCTCTTTAATTGTACGATGACCGGACAGGCTGTGGACCCTATGATGACGCCTACCTAAAGTCCATTGGGACGGTGGCGTTTGATGTTTGTCTATGATCTTTCTTGTCGTGCCCTTAATGGTTTATTCTCTTATTGCTCTGGCTTCTGCCAAGTCATTAAGTACCTTCATTGTGGCTTTCTAGGCTATTGTTTTTGTGTATTATATTTACACGAGCATATGTGTGTTCTACTTATATTACCTATTGATGCTGCCTTGTTGGTTAGAGATTAGGTCATGGCGGGGATTTCTTTATTTACACTGTCCTGTTTAATGGGATGACAGTAGGGTAAGTGTGAGGTTTGGTGCACCCTAGAACCGGTTTAAACCCCCAGTGGCCTACTCTGCCACTGACCGTTTCAAGGCGGTAGCTCTATAGCCAACCCTTTTGTATTTGTGATGTCGTTTACTTTTATTATTACTTTTGCCTTCTTGTTTGTCTGCTTGCATGTTTGTTTCTGTGTTTTGTGGTTGACTGTCCTCCTTGAATGCTACTTTCCCTGTCCGATCTTTTTATATTTCTTGTTATTTATCCCCATTTAGATGGGGTTGTTTTAGATGGGGTTGTTCACCGAGCAACTTCTTATGGGGTATATGTGTCTCAACTTATTCGTTTTTCTACAGAATGTACTCGAGTTGAGGATTTTAATATTCGTAATCGTTCGTTGTACAATTTTTAACAAAAAAGCTACTCCATCAGGGCTCCCGTTACCATAAACTATCGTAACCCTGATCTTCTTTCCAAATATAATAGTTATTTAAGAAATCTTTTGCGACAATGACTACCACAACCTGACTTCTATGGTGACGTGATTTTCAAACTTCGTAAGATCCGTGGTTATGATCACTTCCATACTATCTTTGTTAAACTTGTTAAACGGTTTATCAAAAGGGGTTATGACCATATCATTTGCAACGTACTGCATGCTTGGTGGTGGACCCATTTACAGTTCGCCGATATGCTTTCCTCTTTAATTGTACGATGACGGACATGCTATGGACCCTACGATGACGTCTACCTAAAGCCCAAAAGGACGGTGACGTTTGATGTTTGTCTGCAATCTGTCGTGCCCCAAATGGTTTATTCTCTTGTTGCTCTGGCATCTGTCAAGCCCTTGAGTACCTTCTCAGTGGTTTTATAGGCTATTGTTTTTTATATGTATATATACACAAGCATCTTTGTGTTTTACTTATACTGCCTATTAATGCTGCCTTGTTGTCCCGTTTTATTGGGATAACAGTAGAGTAAGTTTGAGGTTTGGTAAACCCTAGAACCTGTTTTTGTGCCACTGACCGCTCCAATTCGGTAGCCCTATTGTCAACCCTTTTTTATTTGTGACGTCATATGCCTTATTACTTATTAACATTGCCATTCATGTTTTCGTTATGTGTGTTTTTGGGTTTACTGTGTTCTGTGAAAGCTGCATTTCCTGTTCGATTTTTATACTTATTTTGATGACAAGCAGTTACGTAGTTATTTACCTTGTCATTTAACATTGTTTATTATGGCTAATGATAAAAGAAAACTGTTCCACTAAACTTACTGGCCTTTTTATTGTCTGACTTTTGACAGTATTATGCAATGAATGTTTTTGAGAAAATGATTTCTTTGTACCTGAAAAACCGGGAAATGCACGTGCATTTAATAACACCAATGTGGAATGCACTAAATCCAGATATGCAAGTAACAAGAAGCCCAAGGGGGCAATCGGACGCTCTATTGGCTAAAATGGAGCTTATATCTAAGGTTGTCGTCCTGAAATTCCTATCAATACTGCTTTTAAACTAGTAGCATATTATAAAGTCCAGATTTCACCAATGCCAATCCCAAAACATATTAAATTAATGTCATTAACAGTGATGCATTTAAATGGTGTACGCTCAATAGCTTTTGTTAGGAATGAGATATTTTGATGAAAATTGCAGGGTAGGTAGCTTATATGGAAAGCTTGGAATTGCAATTGGAGTCACTGGGAATAAGGTCAAATTATGCATGTTGAAGCGGAGACCGGATGTAAACTATATTTCGTCGAAAGTAGGTCACCGGACATGAACTATATTTAGTCGAATGTAGGTCACAACGACCAGAAATTCTGCAACTGATGTTAGATGCATATAAGGAACATCCTGGTGAAGATTGGTGAAAATCCTGCAAGAAAGAAGATCGATACGCATGTCGTAGAACGCGACATATATTTCGTTGAAAGTAGGTCACAACAACCCAAAATGTTGTGCATGTGATGTTGGAACCATATTGTGAACATTTTGGTGGAGTTTGATGAAAATCCTGCATTTAACGAAATATATATTTAGAAATTAAATTGGACACATGGACTAACAAACGGACGAATGGACACACATACGCATCGAGACATTTTGATCACTAAAAGAAATATAAAAAGATCGGACAGGGAAAGTAGCATTCAAGGAGGACAGTCAACCACAAAACACAGAAACAAACACGCAAACAGACAAACAAGAAGGCAAAAGCAATATTAAATGCAAACGACATCACAAACACAAAAAGGGTTGACAATAGGGCTACCGCCTTGGAACGGTCAGTGGCAAAGTAGGCCACTGGGGGTTTAAACCGGTTCTAGGGTGCACCAAACCTCACACTTACCCTACTGTCATCCCATTAAAACAGGACAGTGTAAATAAAGAAATCCCCGCCATGATCTAATCTCTAACCAACAAGGCAGCATCAATAGGTAATACCCAGCAAGCAAGGGTAAATGGGACCCATATGGGCTATATCCGGGCACGCCCATGTGGGATTACCCATATGGGTCCTATATGGGTCCCACATTCAGCAAGCCCATGTGGGATTACACATATTGGTCCTATATGGGTCCCACATTCAGAAAGCAAGGGTAAATGGGACCAATATGGGCTATATTTGGGACCCAGGTTAATCCCGGTTGCTCTTTTGGTATGGGGCCCATGTGGGCAGCCCATATTGGGCCCGTATGGAAAACAACATTGGACCCATATGGGTCCCATATGCTTTGCTAGCTGGGTATAAGTCAAGATCCGTAAACGTGTTCAACAAAAATTGTGATACCTTACTCATAACAAAATTACTCAGCAGAAACCATTTTTCTATTTTTAGTAACATTGACCTTGAACGCAGTGGGCCCAAATGCAATCCCAATCTTTCTTTTCATTAAAGCTACCAACCTAGCAAATTTCGCTGCAGTACCTCACACCTAACAACAGTTATTGTGCCGAAACCATTTTTCTATTTTAGTAACAGCATCCTTGACCTTGAATCCAGTAGCCTCAATACCAACCTTCCTATCCATATAAACAACCTCCTACCCAGCAAGTTTCGTCGCAATACGTAACTCTTAACAAAAGTTACTTAGAGGAATCAATTTTTATTTTTTAGTAACAGTGACCTTGACCTTGACACCAGTAGCCCCAAACGCAATCCCAAGAAATATAAAAAGATCGGACAGGGAAAGTAGCATTCAAGGAGGTCAGTCAACCACAAAACACAGAAACAAACACGCAAACAAACAAACAAACAAGAAGGCAAAAGTAATAATAAATACAAACGACATAACAAACACAAAACGGTTGACAATAGGGCTACCGCCTTGGAACGGTCAGTGGAAAAGTAGGCCACTGGGGGTTTAAACCGGTACCCTACTGTCATCCCATTAAAACAGGACAGTGTAAATAAAGAAATCCCCGCCATGATCTAATCTCGAACCAACAAGGCAGCATCAATAGGCAATATAAGTAAAACACAAATATGCTCGTGTAAATATAACATAAAAAAACAATAGCCTAGAAAGCCACAATGAAGGTACTCAATGACTTGGCAGAAAGAAGCCAGAGCAACAAGAGAATAAACCATTAAGGGCACGACAAGAAAGATCATAGACAAACATCAAACGCCACCGTCCCAATGGGCTTTAGGTAGGCGTCATCATAGGGTCCACAGCCTGTCCGGTCATCGTACAATTAAAGAGGAAAGTATAGCGGCGAACTGTAAAAGGGTCCACCACCAAGCATGCAGTACGTTGCAAAATGATAGGGTCATAACATCTTTTGATAAACTTTTTAACAAGTTTAACAAAGATAGTATGAAAGTGATCATGACCAAGAAACTCACGAAGTTTATAAATCACATCACCATAGAAGTCAGGTTGTGATATTCCTTGTCGCAGAAGAGTCTTTAAATTACTTCTATATTTGGAAAGAAGATCATTACGATAATAAAATTTTGCAAAGGTTTTACGAAGTTTATGGTAACGGTAACCCTGACTGAATAGCTGTTTAGTTATACAAAGATTACGAATCAACTCGAGGACAAGCTCTTGAAAACCTAATAAATTGAGATACATACACCCCATAAGAAGTTGCTCGGGGAACATCCCCATCCAAGTGGGGATAATTAACAATGTCAAAATTAAAATCATCTCTCTTGTCATAGATTTTTTTTGCTAATTATTTCACCATTTTCAATCGAGAGATCTAAATCACGAAAAGAAGCGTTATTATCAGATATATTGACTTTGTTAAGCTGAAGTTCTTTAGGATAAATATTAATAACCATAGTTGGAAAGAAAGGGTTGTCAATGTTCAATATGTCATCCAGATACCGAGAGGTGTCATTAAAGGCTTCAATAACATCTGCCTGGGTATCTGGTGAAAGACTCAACATGAAATCCCTTTCATAGCAAAATAAAAACAAATCTGCGACAAGTGGTGCACAGTTCGTACCCATCGGGATACCAACAATTTGTCTAAAAACGGTGGTTCCATACCTGACGAAAATATTATCTAATAGGAAGAAGAGTGCTCCTCCAAACCTCCTTTCTATATAAGTTACATAGTCTGCAAGTTTCATTGTAGTTCTGCATTCCTAACAAAAGTTATTGAGCACAGAATCCATTTTTCTATTTCAGTAACCGTGACCTTGACCGAAAACCCAATTTCAATCCCAACCTTCCTTTCCACAAAGGCTACCTACCCAGCAAGTTTCTTCACACTATCACACTCCAAACAAAAGTTATTAAGCGTGAAACTATTTTTCTAGTTTTAGTAACAGCGACCTTGACCCCAGTAGCACAAACATAATCATAACACTCCTTTCTATACAAGTTACATACCCTGCAAGTTTCATTGCAATAACTCATTCCTAACAAAAGTTATTGAGCAGAAACCATTTTTTTCTATTTAGTAACAGTGACCTTAACCTTGAACCCAGTGACCACAATAAAGCTAAACATGTCAGATGTCGACTCGTTGTGTAGATTATATCATATTTTGTCCCAAATGCCTAAAATTCTAACTTTTAAAAGGATTTGTTTTGTGGTATATTTCAAATACACATTTTATCGCCATCATTGCGACTTACTTAAGGTTCACACCCGGTCCCATATTCTCAAACCTGGAAACTCAGATATGTCATTGAGCAATAAAGTTTGCCTTTAATGTTTATTACAGATTGTCTGCTTATCATTCTTTGTGTACAGTTTTAAGTATTGACCATATGACCGTTAAAACGCAGTACTGTGGCCTTAGCATGTGACATACCAACCCCAAAAGTAATAGGAGTCATTGCATTACATATATCCTATATCTGTAAAGTTTCAAGAAATACAAGTGGGGACAAGGTTTCTCAGGACTGGGTTATTGTCGGGTCATTGTTATTTGATGGCATATCGACCCCAAAGGCAATACTTCTTTCTCTCACCAACAGCAATGCACGAAGTTTAATGAATGTGGGTGTTATACTTCCAGAGTTATCGCGTGGAATGTGTACATCCATATGAGGTCATGGTAACCTTGACATTTGACCTATCAACCCCTAAAACAACAGGGTTCCTTCTCTCACCAAGGGCAATATGCATATTAAGTTTCTTGCGTATGTGTTATACTTCTGGAATTATCACTTCGCATATGGTGACGTTGAACTTTGACCCCAAAGCAATAGAGCTCCTCCAATCAAGTCCAATACACCTGTGAAGTTTCATGAGCGTAGATGTTATATTTACAGATACATCTGAAGAATAAGTAGTTCCATACAAGGTCATAGTGACCTTGACCTTTCAACTAATGGCCCTCAAAGCAAAGCAAAGGTTCCTCCTCCTCATCTTCCTCTGACCAAGGGTAATGTACCTATGAAGTTTTATTATGTTGTGTGTTAAGCTTTCAAAGTTATCGCACGGAATGCATATTGCCACATTGAGGTCACAGTGACCTTGATATTTGACCGACTTACCCCCAAATCAATAGGATTACACCGATCACCAAGGAAAATGTACCTATCAGGTTTCCTGAAGGTGGGTATAATGGTTTCAAGGTTATTGCTTGGAATGCATATTCCCATATGAGGTCATGGCGACTTTAACCTACTGAGTGTTCAACTTCCCACCAAGGACAATGCACCAATGAAGGTACATCGTGGTGTGCTTGACTTTGACCTGCCCAACAGAAGGGTTCCTCCTCTCACAAACACACCGTCACATGCAGTGGGTAGGATCCCTCCCGCCCACCCCATGTTCATATTCAATTTGTCACTTTTTTTATTATGCTCGTTCAAGGTCTTTATCATGACACTGCGTATGCAAACGTGGAAACGTGGCTCCATCGTAATTGGAGTGTCTACTATAGATCTTGCAGCAACTCTGCAGGTTAGAAGATTCGTGCTAGACACATTCTCCATCATTTTATCTTGATGTAAATGAAGGATGAACCTGGCACATTCATCCCTGTTAGGCGCCATATAACCTTTCATGTGTTGGTGTGCCTTAAAACCCAATTCAATTTAATTTGTCTTACCAAAGGCAGTGGACATGGGAATTTTTTCCTGCGTGTGGGTGTGATGGTTTCGAAGTTATCCTGCGAATGTATATTTACATATAAGGTCATCGTGACCTTGATCAAAACAACAAGTTTCCTCCTCTAAGGGGAATATATCTGTTTTTCGAATTCATCGCGCAGAATGCATATTTACATATCAGGAGTCTTACCTTTGACCTATTGTCCCCACAAAATTAGGGATCCTCCTCTCACCTAGGGCCATGTACCTACAACGTTTCATGTGCGTGGTGGTAATGGTTTTGAAGTTATGGTCCGGAATGCATATGTCCATATAAGGTAATGGAGACCTTGGCCTTTAACCTATTGATCCCAAAACAATAGGGTTCCTGTTCTCACCTAGGGCAATGTATCAATGAAGTTTCATGAGCGTATGTGTTATGATTTCAAAGCTATCATCCAGAATGTGTATTTCCATATAAGGTCCTGGCAACCTTCACCTCTGATATGCTGATGCATCATTAAGAATCCTCCACCGACATATACCAATGTACCTATGACGTTTCATTAGTGTAGATGTTACGGTTTCAGTTATCTTCCGGAATGTGTATTTTAATATAAGGTCATGGTGACCTTGACCTTTGACCGAGTGACCCTCAAAACAACAGATGCTCTCCTCCTACCATGGGCAATGCACCTTTGATTTTTTATGAGTGTAGGTTTTATGGTTTTGAAGTTATTGTCTAGAATGCATATTTTCATATAAGGTCATCGTGACCTGCCCTTTGACCTACTGACACCAAAAACAACATGTCTCATCTGACATAGGTCAATGTACCTATGAAGTATCATGAGTGTTATGGTTTCGAATTTATCGTCCATAATGTATATTTTCATATAAGATAATGGTGACCTTGGCCTTTGACCTACATGTATTGACACAAAAAAATAGGGTTCCTGTTCTCACTTAGGGCAATGTATCAATGAAATTGTATGAGTGTAAGTGTTATGATTTCAAACTTATCATCCAGAATGTGTATTTCCATATAAGGTCCTGGCAACCTTAACATCTGACCTGCTGACCCTAAAAACAATAAGGATCCTCCAACGACATAGGGAAATGTACCTATGCAGTATCATGAGTGTAGGTATGGAAATTGTATGAGTGTAAGTGTTATGATTTCAAACTTATCATCCGGAATGCATATTTCCATATAAGGTCATGGTGACCTTGACCTTTCACCTACTGACCCCTATGCAATATGTTTCCTCCTCCTACCGAGGTCAATGTACCTGTTGATCTCTCACCTACTGACCCCAACAGCAATAGGGGTCATCCCCTCACATAGGGCGATGTGAAGTATCATGAGTGTAGGTGTGCATATTTCCATACAAGGTCATGGTGATCTCGACCATTGACCTCAAAAACAATAGGTATTCTCCTCTCACCTAGGGCAATGTACCCATAACGTTTCATGAGTGTAGGTGTTATGGTTTCGAAGTTATCTTCCGGAATGCATATTTTCATTTAAGGTCACTGTGACATTGATTTTACCTACTGACCACAAAAACAATAGTGATCATCCTCTCACCTAGGGCAATGTACCTACGAAGATGCATGGGTTTAGATGTTATGGTTTCGAAGTTATCATCCAGAATGCATATTTTCATTTAAGGTCACCGTGACCTTGTCCTCCGACCTACTGACCCTTAAAAACAACAGGGTTATCCACTCATCTAGGGCAGTGTACCTATGAAGTTTCATGAGGGTGGGTCATACTTTTGCAGTTATCATGCTGAATAAGAATTGTTTACGGCGGAGGGACGGACGACCCCATACCATAATAGTCCCATTTTTCAAACTGGTGTATAGGTTAGTGACTATGATATTGTCTGTTTCTATGACAACTTAAAACCCAAACATTTAAAAAATACTAAAAGGGTGTTTCACGGAACTCTTGTGTGCCTGTCATGTGCATATTTCAGCAAGGACATCCAAACTAAAAATGGAACGGATTTATTTTTATCCCCCGCCGAGGAGGGATATTAATTTGGCGTTGTCCGTCCATCCTTCCATCCGTCCGTGCATCGCCATATCTTCATAACTACAAGTTGGATTTTCATTACACTTAAGAAATAGAACATCGTTTACTGTGAATTATCGTTTAATATATCACGGTTTGGAGTTCAATTGTAAACAATATTACAATGCGTAATGCTCAATGCGCAATGCTTATTCTCCTAACGTTGCAAAAATTACAGTGATATATCGTTCAATATAACGAGATATTTTAAACTAGGCTATATAGTGCGGGTGTATTAGAATTGGTAATAATGTTTATCCTGATAGTGGGATGACAGACGGCTATTTTCTTCTGGAATCGCCCCAGTAACGCCGGAGTTATTGCCCTTTAATTGCTAAAAATTGCTTAATTCTGTCCGTCCACAGCCTTATCTTGATAACAGATTGTTTGATTTTCATTAAACTTCATTATAATGTTTATCCCAATAGTGGGATGTGACGCTGCAAATTTATTTCGGAATCGTCCTAGAAACGCCGGAATTATTGCCCTTAAATTGATAAATGTCCCCTTGAATTATCCAGGCCGTGAGTTCAAATCTAACAGGAGGCATATTTTTCTTATTTTTTTTATTTTTAATTATTTCCATTTTTTCATGAGAAACCTTGGTTCATGGGTTCACAGGTTAAGGGGCCCTTGTTGGATCAGTTTTACATAAACTTATTTTTAATTTTTATTATTTTATTTTTAATTTTTTTATTATTATTTTTTTTTTCCTCATAAGAAGCCTCGGTTCATGGGTTCATTTTTCCTTTAATGGGGAGCTTAGGGGCCCTTGCTGGATCATTTACACCTAGAGTTATAGGGAAGAACTTCAAAAATCTTCTCTGAAACTACAAGAGATAAAGGTTTAATCTTTTTTTATTTATTATCAGCTTATGGATCCTCTACCAGTTTTGTTCAAATGGTGACCCTGGGGTCAAATTTGGCCCCGCCCCAGGAGATCGCAGTTTTACATAGACTAAAATATAGGGTAAAACTTTAAAAATCTTCGTCTCTGAAACTACAAGAGTCAAATGTTTAATATTTTGTATTTACAGTCAGCTTTTGGTCCTCCACCACGTGTGTTTGAATGGTGACCCTGGGGTCAAGTTTGCTCGCACCCCAGGGGTCATATGTTTTACATAGACTTATATAGGGAATAACTTAAAAAATCAGACTTATATAGGGAAAACTTAACAAATCTTCTCCTCTGAAACTACAAGAGCCAACAGTTTATTATTTTGTATTTACACTCAACTTATGATCCTTTACCAAGTTTGTTCAAATGGAGAACTGGGGTCAAATTTGGCTCTGCCCCTGGGTCACATGTCAAACTTGGTTTGAGTGTTTATATTAATATAAAAGTTTGATTTATTTTAAAGCTCGCCAAACTTGAGCCAAATACATCCCTCCCCATGAAATAACAAGATCATCTGATAGTAGCCCTAGTAATGCTAGGTTCCCACTGTCGTGCGATCCGTTACGAACGCCACGATTGGCCATTGGTAGCTGATCGTGGAATTTCTCTGAAATTTCAGGTTTAGACACGAGGTGATGCGAGTCGATACGTTCTGATACGATTTGTCGCGCTCGGATGATATCTGGTCACGATTTGTCAATTTCAGGTGTCACGATCTGTCACGGTCTGATCTCCCGTTCAGATACGATCACATACGTTCCGATATGATTGTTTCGATCGAGTCCACGAATGGGTCTCGATCTGCCACGATCATCACGATCGGGTTCGAATTGGGACGATCTGGTACGTTCCGATACGTTCCGATACGTTCATCACGAACCGATGCGCTCTGTTACGATAGGATACGATTGTGGTCGCGATGTCTTTCGTGATCATGATCGAGAGTGATCACGATTTGAGCTACGACTGGACCCCGACGGGTATATATACAGCCCGACTGACCATGGACTTCATTGTTTCTTGAACTTTTACAGAGTGAACACTCAATCATTGATGATGACAGGAGTTGCGGATGATGACAACGTGGCATTTGCAGTATAACTGTATACTTACATTATCGCCAGAGAGGAAGATCGTAACATATCGTAACAGATCGTGAGCGTTCGTGTAAAAACGTAACTACTCGTATCTACTCGCATTTACTCGCATCTTCTCGTATCAACTCCTATCTGCTCGTGAGTCATTCGTGTCAGGTCTTGAGCAATGGGACCCGACAGAGGGTAACAGATCGTGACAGATCGTGGGAGATCGCAACACATCTCAACAGAGCGTGGTGTTTGACTTGTCTAAGATCGATCCCGATCACCACGATTTGGAAGTACGATTAGATGCGATCTGTCGCGCTTTGTTACGATGCAATACGATCTGATACGATGATCCCGATTGACAATTGATCGTAGAAATTTTTTGAACCGTTCAAAAAATTTCTACGATTAACACGATTGCCACGACTGACCTCAAGATCTGATAAGATCTGATAGGATCACCACGATTAAGACCACGATTTCAATCGTGCCGCGAATCGTGATAGTGGGAACCTAGCATAATGGGATGAAGGGATAAAAAGTAATCATTGATATACAATTCTACATTTCTTGTATATTACATTAATTTTATTATTATACTATACACACCTGCTAATATTACACCCAGTCCAGCCCTTTAGTCCCTCTATAAAAGTAAATGCCTTAAAATGGTACATCTTTTTCCAAATTTACTATGGTGATGAATTTCAAAAATACTATCTAGTAGATATTCAAATTTATGGAAGCTCAAGGTCATGATTTATACAAATTGAACAAATCTGAACACATTTATTCCACTCGAGGATAATACATCATTCGGTGGGGGATATCAGTTCATTGAATTTGCTTTTTTAAATTCTTAGTTTTATGAAAAGGGGCATAACTCTGCATTGAATTATTGATAACAAAAAGAACTGTGTTTCATGTCTATAGGCCAATATTTTGCCAAGTTATGAGCTAGGTTATGATGCATGTTAACGTTTTATGAAAAGGGGCATAACTCTGCCACAATAAAATTCAGGTATTGGATATGGCAATGGCATTGACAAATTGATAAGGAAGAACTGTATAAAGTATCATGACCATAGGTCAATATTTTGCTGGGTAGAACCAACGATGTTCCGCAAGTCAGCTGGATAGCTTCCGCACATAAGGATTCCTATGCCACAGTGATGAAGGGCAAGTAATTTCAAGTCAGAGACTCTTAACCACTCGGCCACAGATGCCGCTTTTGCACACCTAGTTTGGTCAGGTAAGCCCTTGCAGTCTTTGAGGAGTAGCCGACACAAAGTGTGACGGACAACGTTAATTACTGGACTACGACAAAGTGATCCCAAACCAGAATTTCCTGAGAGCGTGTGCTACTTGACATCATATTGATACTTTTTATCAAGTTTCATGAAAATCAGATGAAATTTGTACGAGGAGATGAGTGAACAAGAAAGCAGTACAGATGGACAGACGGCCATGAGGGTAACTATATGCTATTTCGGGGAGCATAATAAAACTAAGCATATAAATAAGTTGACTTATTTCTGTTTATCAAGGGCAATAACTATGTAATGCATACATCAATATCTTCTTTAACCAACTAGCAAACCAAATTCCATTGTAATTGAATTTTAAAAGGATTCAGGCATTATTTCTCAATTTTAAATATAGGTATATTATAATATCAGTTGAATTGAATTGAATTGGGGTTTTAAGGCGCACCAACACAGGAAAAGGTTATATGGCGCCTAACAGGCATGAACATGCCAGGCTCATCTTCCATGTACATCGAGATAAAATATGGAAAATGGGCCTCGAACCTTCTCACCCTGAACTGCAGAGTTGCTGCAAATTCTATCATCAGTTGAATTGAATTCCAGAGGAATGAAACAAATGGCAAATGACAAATTAATCAAGTAACAGTTTATTCTTTATCAATGATAAATACAATACACAAACTATCATTAAAGGGACTGGAGGCGATCTTGAAGTTATTGTTGTCAATCATAATACAAACAAACAATGTGAAAATACCAACGAAAACCAGGTTTTCCGAGCGGAAACAATTTCTATTTTTAGTAACAGCGACATTGAACTTGACCTCAGGGACCCCAAATGCAATCCTTAGCTTCCTTTATATATTAGGTATCTACATAACATGTTTCGTTCCAATATCTCATTCCCAACTTAAGTTATTGAGCAGAAACCGTTTTTTTCTATTTTTAGTAACAATGACCTTGATGTTGTCCCCAGCGACCCGAAATGCAATCCCAAACTTCCTTTTGATATAAGCTACCTACACAGCAAGTTTCATTCCAATATTTCATCCTTACTTAAGTTATTGAGAGGAAACTCTTTTTTCTATTTTTAGTAACAGTGACCTTGACCCAGTGACTCAACTGCACTCCCAAGCTTCCTTTCCATATAAGCTACCTACCCCGCAAGTTTCATCCCAATACCTAATTCCTAACAAAATTTATTGAGCGGAAAGCGTTTTCTATTTTTAGTAACAGTGACCTTGACCCCAATGACCCCAAATGCAATATCAAGCTTCCGTTCCATATAAGCTACCTACCCTGCAAGTTTCATCGCAAAATTTCATTCCTTACAAAAGTTATTGAGCGAAAACTAAGAGTTTGACGCCACCAAACAGAATACCCCAATCTAATAACCAGGTTTTGCGAAGAAAATCTGGTTAATGAATTGAATAGAATTGGGGTTTTAAGGTGCACCAACACATGAAAGGTTATATGGCGCCTAACATGAATGAACATTCCAGGCTCATCCTCCATGTACATCGAGATAAAATATGGAGAATGGGCCTAGAACTTTCTCACCTGCAGAACTGCAGAGTTGCTGCAAATTCTACTGTAGACACCCCATTTACGCCGGAGCCAAGTTTATTGTTTTTCTGCCACTGCTCTAGTGATGTGAGCCAGCTGGCACCTGAAACAATGCAGGGGTCATGATGAAAACCTTTAATCTGCAGTGGCCCTATTCTTTCATAATATGCTTCAGTATGATTACTGGTATACATTAAATTAAGCCGCATGTACCTTCTTGAATGAAAATGTTTGGTCAGGAAAGCTTGACGAATCGGCTGCATCAAGTTACTTAATCATTGGTTTTAATTTATATATATATATGGTATTATATAACAGCTGTACATATAATTCAATCACAATTTTATTTATTAGAGCCTAAAGCATCCCATGAATTACTATTAAAGATTTATACTACAAAACTAGTCGAGTCGTCTGGTTTTCCAGACCAAACTATTTTATTAAGAATATATTAAATCATACCAATAATGGGTCGTAGTTTAATGCATGTGCACGTCGATCGACATATGACTCTGAAACACATTTTACTGTGACGGTTGTATTCATATTTGAATGGCCACCCACAATGTTACGCTTCCAGTACCTTTGGTTTCAACAAAAAAGTTCTGTGGCACCTAACAGGCATGAACATGCCAGGCTCATCTTCCATGTACATCGAGATAAAATATGGAAAATGGGCCTAGAACCTTCTCGCCCTGAACTGCAGAGTTGCTGCAAATTCTATCGTAGAAACTCCATTTACGTTATTGTTTTTCTGCCACTGCTCTTTTGATGCGAGTGAGATAGCACCTGAAACAATGCAGGGATCACGATGAAGACCTTTAATGAACATGAACAAAAATGATAAAATGAACATGAATTTGGGGGGATTCTACCCCTCTGCCTACCCCTCCAAAGGGATCTGCAGTGGCCCTATTCTTTGCCCCTTGACCAAACAACAATATGTCAAATAATACATGGACATGATCTGAAAACAAGCTTTCAATGAAAACTTATATAAATTCATATTCTTAAAAATACAATAGATAATACATTATAAAATACACAATAATCACAGGCCCACAAATGACTTAATTGTTTTTTAAAGAAAATAACATGCCAAATAACAACAAAATTACACTAAAAACTGTTGAACAAAACTTTATCCAGGTTTTCAGGACATAGAATAATGTATATGTGCCAATTACAAGTATATGTTTTATTCATGGGTTCTTAAAATACCTTGAGTGAATATGCATGGAATGAATTATGACTTGGTAACTCTTAATTCAACGCTCCAGTTTTGGTGTTTGGTCTGGCTGGTTAAAGCCATTTATATTGTGTCTATAGAATTTAGTTCTCAAAATATCTAGTCATCAGTAGGTTTAGAAACGGTGGCTGTTGTTGGCGGGATAGCTACTATGAGGATGGCCTTACTAATTACATAGATGTGATGATAGCATGCTCCTATACATGCATAAATTAGCTTCCTCGGTATCATTTTGAACTAATAGTAAAATTGCATAAGTTGTATGCATATAATGTACCAAAATCTTTTGAAGCATTTTCATATAGTAATTGAATTCTGGTTTATAATTATCTTACATAATTGAAGCATTTTCAAACATTGTTTCATTATTTAATTGGCTTATATCTTACAGAGATTAAATCCAAGTAAAGTAATCATATGTGTAATAATGCATACAAGTTATACGCATTATTATGCACAAATGGGTTAAGTCTGATAAACTATAAAGGTTTTGTGGTGAAATTTGGCATTTCAAACTAAGATTCAGCAAACTTAAAGGAAAAAAGAAACGCAACTCGGGAATTTCTGCTGTATATTGTATGCTGTTAATCGAATGGTACATGGCTACCTATGACATTTTCTGTCGGAAAAAAGACTAAATCAACACATAACACAGCAAATGTTATCCCTTCCAAGTGTCATTATTGATAGTATAAGAGTTTGGCTCCAGCAGTTGAGAGAACTTAGGATTTAAAATTTTGAAATAGGTTTAAATCTGTACTAAAAGGGCTCAATTATCTTCAAAGCGGAACTTTGACATTGATACATTTCGTGTTACAAAGTGTACTGAGAATAAAAAGTCTACAACAGCACAGTTTTGTCTTTTCTCTAACTAGCTGCATCCCTTCTTTTATAAAATACCTTTAGATTTCTCCGGAATAGCACATGGAAGGAAGTAAGTGTGCAGTGTATAAATTCTGCCGTGAACATTTTCGAGTTGCGTTTCTTTTTACCTAAACAGTATACTAATTCAAAGTAATGACATTAGCCATGAATTCAATACACATTTAAAAACATGATTAACCATGGTCATCATATATCAAACCATGATTATAACCATGGTCATCATATATCAAACCATGGTCATCATAAATCAAACCATAATTATTACCATGGTCATCATATATCAAACCATGATTAACCAGGGTTAGGCCAAATAATGTGTGATGTGTGAGTCCTGTTTCCCAACTGACCCTCTTTTCAAGGGACCCTAAACATGTTATGCCAAATCTAAACAATTTCTTTTTTAATTTTTTTTTCTTTTCTTTTTTCCTTTTATAAATTATGTTTTCTATCTATAATCTATCTGTATCTGATAATATCAACAAATATATTTAAGTTAGTTTATTAGGTTATAAAAGTACTAGGTGTAAAAAAAAAATTAAAAAAATTAGAACTATCACTTAAGGTGGTGATAATTCTATTTTTTTTTAGATGGCATATTTAGTATATTTCCTTCACTTGTTTATCTAATCAAAATACTCTGCGAAAAAATCAGACAACAGCTTGATTACGTCCCTGCCAAATTATGTCCATGATTAACCATGGTTGGCTTTGGTTGACCATGCTTTTGACCATGGTTAACCAAGCATGGTAAAACAAGAGGTCAATGACTGATTGATTTTGATCTCAGGAAGTAGTCGCTACAAACTTTATTTTTAGCCGTGGCGGCCATCTTGAATAACCGGCCGACCTGAAATTCCGCTAGGATCAGTTAGACATCAAGAGCAACATTCCTGTGAAGTTTCATGAAACTCCGTCAAGTAGTTTCAGAGGAGTAGTCGCTACAAGTTTTCATTATATAACTCTATGTAAACAAAGATGGCCGCCGACAGCCATGTTTAACATTGAATCAAAATGAGTTTTGACAAGGACCAACATCATGTCATGCTGATCATTTTAGAAAAAGTCCCATATCAATATCACTTATAGTTTTCAAGAAGTAGTCACTACAAACTTGTATTTTGAAAATTATTTTTAGCCGTGGCGGCCATCTTGAATTTCCGGCCGACCTGAAATTTTGCTAGGATCAATTAGACATCAAGAGCAACATTCCTGTGAAGTTTCATGAAAATCCGTCGATTAGTTTCAGAGGAGTAGTAGCTACAAGTTTTCATTACATAACTCTATGTAAACAAAGATGGCCGCTGGCAGCCATGTTTAACGTTGAATCAAAACGATTTTCAAAAGGACCAACATCATGTCGTGCTGATCATTTTAGAAAAAGTGTCATATCAATATCACTTAGAGTTTTCAAGAAGTAGTCGCTACAAACTTGTTTTTTAAAAACCTATTTTTAGATTTGGTGGCCATCTTGGATTTCACTTCAACATGAATTTTTGCTAGGATCAACTAGACTTCATGGGCAACATTTCTGTACAGTTTCACGAAAATCCATTCAGTAGTTTCAGAGGAGTAGCCGCTACAAAAAAAGTTTACGGACGGACGCTGGACGCCGCACCACGGCATAATAAATAGGGTGGGTAGGTAGGTAGGGAAAGTATTTATACCCCTGCTTTCACAAAGTGAAGTTGGGGCTATATAGGAATCATGTTGTCCTTAATGTCCCGTCGCATATACTCATAACAGCTGATGATCTTATGTCCCTCTACATCACCCATTGTTGACCGCCTAATTTATTACAGAATTATGACCCTTTGTTCGACTTAAATTAGAATTGTATTTCCACTATATATTGTGTAATGTCCTGTAACACGTTTTCTCAAACATTTTCAAAATCAACATTTTCAAACATCATGTATACGTAAGAACTGGTGACCTTATTTCCCTCTACATCACATAAAAAACAGTGTTACAAGACGCGACGGGACGTCACGGACAACGTGATTCCCATATAGCCCTAACTTCATTTTGTGAGTGGGTGTGTAAATATACAGACACTTGAAACAAAATTTTAAAGTAGCCTGGATATAACTCTTAATAAAAAGAAGAACTGAATTAGGAGTATGTGGAACAGCAACACAATATAGGTTATAAAATGCCAAGATGTTTATGAACTTTCTGGATCCAAGCCTGTACATCAAGAAACAAATACCAGGCATGATATTAGGAACTTCTTTTAGGTTATATGGCACCAAGACGGTTATGAACATTCTGATGGACCATGCCTCATTTACATCAAGATACAAATATGAGGCAAGGATTCATGAACTTCGTAACAGTAACACAAACCTAGGTTATATGGCGCCAGGATGGTTATGAGCTTCCTGCTGGACCATGCCTCATTTACATTGAGATACAAATATGAGGCATGGATTCAGGAACTTTGTAACAGCAACACAATCTAGGTTATATGTCGCCTAGATGGTTATGAACATTCTGGTGGACCATGCCTCATTTACATTGAGATACAAATATGAGGCATGGATTCAGGAACTTCGTAACAGTAACACAATCTAGGTTATATGGCGCCTAGATAGTTATGAACATTCTGGTGGACCATGCCCCATTTATGAGGCATGGATTCAGGAACTTTGTAACAGCAACACAATTTAGGTTATATGGCGCCTAGATGGTTATGAACTTTCTGGATCCCAGCCTTTACATCAAGAAACAAATACCAGGCATGATGTTAGGAACTTCTTTTAGATTATATGGCACCAATACGGTTATGAGCTTTCTGCTGGACCAAGCCTCATTTACATTGAGATACAAATATGAGGCATGGATTCAGGAACTTCGTAACAGCAACACAATTTAGGTTATATGGCACCTAGATGGTTATGAACTTTCTGGATCCAAGCCTTTATATCGAGAAACAAATACCAGGCATGATGTCAGGGGCGTAGCTGGGCCCTTTTGACGGCATAGGCCCGCAGTTAAAGTTATTATGCTAGTGGGGTCCGGGGAAATGTCACCCGCCCCCTCGATTTTTTTTCATGTTAGAATGCATTAGGTGCTTCCGACGTATATTTTAGACTTTAAGAAGGGCAAAGATAACTAAACAAATATATATAAAAATGATATTTTCTGGTTACTTCGCCACCTATAAAGCTCCCCCCCCCACCCCCCCCCCCCCCCCCCCACACACAATTTTATTGCATTTTTGGATTTTTTAATTTTTCTATTTCTGAAAATTAGGTGTAGGCCCGGGCCTACAGGGCCTACGCAGAGCTACACCATACACCAATGGATGTCAGGAACTTCTTTTAGGTTATATGGCACCAAGACGGTTATGAGCTTTCTGCTGGGCCAAGCCTCATTTACATTGAGATACAAATATGAGGCATGGATTCAAGAACTTTGTAACAGCAACACTATCTAGGTTGTATGGCACCAAGATGGTTATGAACATTCTGGTGGACCATGATATATAGGGTCCTATAGAAACCACAGCGTCCGAACGCAATGGCATCGTAGGTCCGCACTGTACTGCAAACAAGGACTTGAAACTACGATGAAAGAGACAAAAAACAACAGAAAGGGTGGTGAAGACAGGGTTACCGACTTGGAACTCATTTACATCAAGATACAAATATGAATTTGTAACATCAACAGAATTTAGGTTATATGGCGACAAGATGGTTATGAACATTCTGGTGGACCAAGCCTCATTTACAATGAGATACAAATATGAGGCATGGATTCAGGAACTTCATAACAGCAACACTATCTAGGTTATATGGCGCCAAGATGGTTATGAACATTCTGGTGGACCAAGCCTCATTTACAATGAGATACAAATATGAGGCATGGATTCAGGAACTTCATAACAGCAACACTATCTAGGTTATATGGCGCCAAGATGGTTATGATCATTCTGGTGGACCAAGCCTCATTTACATCAAGATACAAATATGAGGCATGGATTCAGGAACTTAATAACAGCAACACAATTTAGGTTATATGGCGCTAAGATGGTTATGAACATTCTGGTGGACCATGCCTCATTTACATAAAGATACAAATATGAGGCATGGATTCAGGACTTTGTAACAGCAACAGAATTTAGGTTATAACATGGCGCCAAGTCAGTTTCTGGTGGACTATGCCACATCTACATCAAGATACAATTATAAGACATTGTATAGAATTGTTATTACTGCATCTCCCAAATGTTTAAACCCTGATAAAAGAAAAGGTATGTTTTGACCGAAAGTTACCGAATGTGATACCTGGAATTATGTGTTTCATCATATATAAATGGTTCTAGTAGCTCTCTGCTTTATAGTGGCATATAAAGGTTAGTTTAGGACTGGTTGGTAAGGTGTCCCGTATAATGTGGTTGGGTAGGGTATCAACTCATTTTCTATTGTTTGGGCGCTTGTTTCAGCCAAAGGTTTTTCTGTAGTAACTTGAGCAATTTAAATAATACGCACATTAGTTATATTTCATTAGAACTGGCAAATTTAGTGGTAAATAAAACTAATTTAATTTTGAAAATCGGTTGAGAATTAAATATTTTACAGCCAAACGATTTTTTGATGGGGCTTTTCCTATGTAAATTCCTTGTTGGTGGAACAGCAGAAAATTAAGAAATTTCAAATAACTTCAGTTAGCCTTCATATTTTGCTATAAAACTTTCAGGGTGTCTTCATTCATGAATATCCAACAATTTAAAAACATTTTTTGATAAAAATAGATAAATATACTAGTATATGTAGCCTTCATATTTTGAAATAAAACTTTCAAGGTGTCATAATTTACTAATATCCAACAATTTAAAACTTTTTTTGGATAACAATTTGATTTTTTTTCTTTCAAATTTTTCATGAGCATTATTTTGCATTGAAAATGCCCCATCAAAAACAAATATTGCGCATGAAATTTATATTTCTCAACCAATTTTGAAAAGTAAGGTAATTTTATTTACCACTGAAAATGTCTGTTTCACTGACATACAACTTATTTAGGTATTAATTTTACCTTAAAAGACCAAAAACCCTTTTGCTGAAACAAGCGCCCCAAACAATAGGACTGGTTGGTAAGGTGTCAGTATAATGTGACTGGGTGGGGTATCATGTCATGTTCTAGGACAGGTTGATAAGGTGTCAGTATAATGTGACTGGGTGGGGTATCATGTCATGTTCTAGGACAGGTTGGTAAGGTGTCAGTATAATGTGACTGGGTGGGGTATCATGTCATGTTCTAAAGGAATGTTGTAGCATGGTCGGTGACATTTTGATGAATGCAGAGCATTAAATCGTTTAGTTTAGGATAACTAATGGGGCGTGGCTATACCGTACTACAACTACCGGATATTGGAATTTAGAGTATGGTCACAATGATGTCACAGTGTTACTAAGTATACCATGCTACAAAAAAATAGAGTCTGTCTCAGCTTGTTGGTTATTTAAACACCTTGATGGGCCATCAATGTGTTTAAATAAGCCAACTCGCTGAGACGCCCATCAAGGCGTTTAAATAACCAACGAGCTGAGACAGACTATATCTATTACTTATTTCAGTGCAGCAGGGCTATACAGTTGAGCATTGAGCTACTTATTTTAGGCCCCATTGACAGCCTGAGACCATATATGGTAACTTGCATGAAATCAAAGCTGAACATTTAAATTAATAGACGAATTGCAGCATTAAATGGGGTTTTATGTCATTATGACATACTTATACAATTTAGGACTTTCTTCCCATCCTAAAATTGCATTAATCTATTGAGAGATTTCTCATCTATAATAAAGAACTTTATGACTGATTCTTCATGGTAGCTATTGGATAATTGTTAGGTGTAACAATTTACATATATAAAGGTACATATACTTGACTAATAAATACCGGTAATGGTGCTGAAAATTAAAACATAATGGTGTTAGCATTGCAAATATAAGGTATTTATGATGGTGATAGCTGAAAACAGAAACATGAATCTATAACTTATGCCATGCATATTATTCTTGAGGAATTATTCTTGATTCCAGAACAATAATTGTTAACATCTCCGTTTTTTCCAAGTAACAAGAAATGTAAGAATGAAACGAATTGTACAAAAAATATGTAGCTACACTGAACACAAATACGATTTGCAGAACACCCCACATCCCCCTCACCTCACACACACCAAACCCCATCCTGCACAACATGCATCAGAAAACCCCACGTCCCCCCTCCCTCACCCCACATCCCCCTCATCTCACACACACCCAGCCCCCATCCTGCACAACACGCATCAGAAAACCCCATGTCCCCACTCCCCCACCCCACATCCTGCTCAACATGCATCTGCGAATTTATACGTCTTGCCAAACAGGGACTGGATTTAATGAATTTCTAAATTGATAAAAGGGCGATATATATTTGCTATAAATGCAATATAGAATTATGGAATGTGTGCATCTGAGTGGCCTAGATACTTAAAACATAATTATGCAAAATTTGAATGAATTGAATCAGCAATGCTGAAGATATAAGAATATGTGAAAACAAATTATTTAGCGCAAAACTTTCAAGTAACTGTCTCCGCAAACAGATATAAATGTCGTGAAGGACATTCACTTATTTTCTATGTATCACTTATCACTTCGTCAACCACACAATGTCCGTACTTGATATACAACAACTTCGACAAGGAGAAGTCAATTGAGAATAGAGTGATGGTGTTGAGCGTTTGGAACTGAAACAGGACTGAAACAAGTGTGGGACTCCCCACTGGTGCGTGGACGGGGACATTTGGTACTGCTTCCTAAGGCCGTACAAACAACTGTTTGTGATACAGGTCACTCAAAATGATGTTCTTGCTACGTGTGTTTCAGCCTTCCTACTTTCCTACTAAACAAACATCCATCTTCATTCAAAGAAGTATTTACAGTTATATAGAATGCCTGTGATGTATATGGCCTCACAAGATCCAACAACAGTGTAACTTGACTTCACAATAGGTATTCATAAGGCCAGTGACTACATGCCAGGAAACCATGCTAGAATCCAGGGTTGTTTCTACCAACTGACACAGTCTACTTGGAGGACATCATCTTAGAGGTAAAAGGTGCTATGAATAAAGAAGGAACAATTATATTTGTATTACGTTTTACGTCATTTTCAACACATGTAAAGTTATATATGACGGTCGTTTTTTTTTTGTGGTGGAGGCAGACCACCCACTTTTCCCAGGTAGAACCAGTACTGTACATCTCCCGCCATCCGTAAGAATCGGCACTATTCCACGCTTACAAGTCGAGTTGACAGTGGGATTCGAACTCACAGTGGTGAGAGGTGAGAAGGTTTACAATGCAATGTCGTTAACCCGATGGACATGCTCAAACCATGCTAAAATGTGTGGTTGTTTCTACCATGCTAGAATCCATGAATGTTTCTACCACTTAACACTGTACTTGGAGGAAGATTCAAAATGAATGACTCGCTGTACAGTACAAAGAAGATGACAATGTCAAACAACTCTGTGGAATAATGAAGGACTCATTGTGCAAAACTAACTTCGCATGTAATCGAAGTACAAAACACAAGAAACAAGAATTATTGACAAGGAAAAATTGAAGAATGTATGAATAATTTGGAAAAGATTGACAACATTTCAGACAGTGAACTGTCAGATCAAGTACCAATTCAATCGGGACGAATTGATGTAACTTTATTGTACAGTGGGAAACAATGTGTTGAAAAAAAATTACCTTGCGGAAAAGTGATGGAAGTCAAACAATGAATTTTAGAGTACTAGAGTACGTCAAAAAGTAGAAAAGAAAGAAGGTTGCGAGCAAGTTTACAATAAAACTCATTTCTGCACATTTTGTGGAAATGAAATAAGGCAATAGCCTTGCATCTTTTAAGTGTTCATTAAAAAGTAAAAGAAGAAGCAGAAATACTTCTTATACCCAAACGATCTATGGTTGAACTACAAATGTTGGCCAATGAAGGCAATTTCAAACATAACATTAAGGTATTATGGGAAAAGAATGGACACATAGCTGTTGCACGGCGCGAGACTGATGGAGAAGAACACTAGCCTTCTGACTACTGAACAGTGCTTTGATGTCAGATCCTAAACCATATTTAGCAACTTTGCTTGCGCGTATGCATGATGATAGCATAAAGGATGTTGTTGGTCATGACAAACTGATCAAACGATATGCAGCATTATGAGTCGAATCACTTGGAAGTGAAAGTGACCAAAAGATCAATGATATACACAGAGTCTCGCAAGGAGCGAGAAGTTTAGCCAGATTGGTGACAGCTGTAAAGGAGAAGAATCCATCTGAACGTATATAGCTAGATAGTTTAATTAGGGGTGGAAGATTTGATGACGTTGTAACAACTACAAAGAGCATGTCGTTAGGAAAATCAAATTCCCCTAACGTCATGACCCCCATTATCGTGGTATTCCCATTATCGTGGTACGTCATTACACGCGATATTTATTATATATGACGATGAGTGACGTCACAGCTCGTGAGCTATTTTTACCAGAAGGGAGTCCCCAAAACTGTTGGAATATAAAAGTAAATTAACTGCATCAATTTTCCTAAAGTATTAAAAAAAGTAAAAATCTGTTGAAGAACAACTGTTTTTTAAGTTTGGACAATGTTTCTACCTCATATATATCACCTAACAAAGTTACTTCGTGTTTATTACATTCATCCGTCTGTTGTTCCAGAATGCAGACGCTGCTTCTAATGGGTCACACCAGTTCGGACTATTTCATTTTCTCTAAAGGGGTATTCATAAAAAGGCATTGCGTAGCACATACTGTACTTCCTATAATAAAGAGCATTTACTCTGCCAAGCCAAATTCTTGATGTGTGGGTTTCAAATTGAAAAAAGAGCGGTCATGGACTGGCTTTTGTACCTTGGGTTTTGATTTAAAATAATTATAGAACATAAAACATGCCTACATTTAATCAAAAATCTTACTATATGTACAATTTTTGGAGTTTATACGGTACAGTAGCAAAACCATGAGATGGTCATGTGATCTGATGCAATACACAAAAAGTCGGTAAGTAAACACGTGTCCGCTACAATTATCCAATTTAAGATTTAGCTGATATTATATGTGTAAATCATGTTTACATCAATTAAACCTTGTCTGAATAAAGTTTTAATTAACTTCACAACATGGTTTACCGTTAAAATGTCTCATTTGGATAGATTTTTGAATTGCCACGATAATGGGGACCCTCTATCAATAACTGAATCTTCCGACCCAATCGGAATAGTTCACGACATCCGATAAAAAGTGATTCACGGGAGACAATTTTGTCAATGTAAACAAAGATAATATATTACTGAATTCAGAGGTCATTGAAATCGAGAACAATTAAGAATGGTTGTAGCGCAGATCACGTTTCACCACGATATACCACGATAATGGGAGCCATGACGTTATTACTATGGGAAAGTACATGGGAAACCTTTTGGGTCATGTAATACAAATAAAGATAGGAGCTGCACTGAGGTCAAATGATGCAGAAGCCTGTCGGGAAACAAAACACTTTCAGAAGATGTATGAAGCAGAGTGGAATTACAGAGTAAACTCAGAATGTACAAAATGTATGAATACTGTAAAGAGGAAGCAAGTGAAAAACATTCCATTAACTTAAGATTTGGTAAAACTGCGAGATTTCACCAAGAAGAACATGAAAGATGTATCTGAATCTCGAGAAAAAGACCAGACACCATGTGATTGGACAAAACTCGCTAAATTAACCATGTGCAGACTAATAATGTACAACAAAAGGAGAAGAGCAGAGGTCAAGGACTTGAAAGTGGAAGATTATCTATACAGGCCAAATTTGAAAGACAGCCAGAATGGAGAATTTGAAATGGCATTATCAACTTCAGATCGTGTGTTAGCAGACAGGTAATCTATTAAACTTAAATTGCAGTTTTCTTTTTAAAAGATGAAAATCACCTAAATCATGGAGTTGTGTACATGAATACTCATGATTGAAAAAAGTGGTTACTTTTTCACTATTCAGTTGTAATCTAAGAACAAGCAAAAAAAAAGAAAAGTTATGTTCATGGTGTTAATTACACAGTATAAACCAAAATGTAACATGATGGTGTTTTAAGGGAAGTAAACTATGTAAGATATTTTGGTATCTTTAACAAGAACTATTGTTTGGGGCTGTTGTTTCAGCCAAAGTTCTTTTTTTGAACTTTTAAGATAAAATTAATCTTCTACCTAAATAAGTTGTATATAAGTGAAACAAGACATTTATAGTGGTAAATAAAAATACCTCACTTTTCAAAATCGGTTGAGAAATAAAAATTTCATGTGCGAAAGTTGTTTTTGATGTTTTTGATTTTTAATGCAAATTTTTTTGCTGTCCCACCAACATTTTATTTTATACCATACGCGAACACTCGCCCAATACCGTCATTCTTTAGGATCATGCTTCGGATAAATACACGCGAGCATAAACGTACGCGAGCCACGATCACCTAATCACATGATTGGAAACCGAAATTTCATTGGATCCGGCACGCATACTAATTAGCTTTATTGCATCAGAGACTGATTCTCGTTTCTTTGAGACAATGCACTAAAATTACTCATATGTTCTGCGGTACAGTCTAAGTATTCTCCCGCCAAGTTCAAGTAAGGAAAAAAAATGGCTTCAAAACGTAAAGAAGATGATGTTGATTCTGAATACATAACTGGATATTTACAAGAGGTATCCCCCATTAAGTTGTCACAAAAGAACTCAAAATATTTCGTTGGTTCATTACAAACATCAAAAGCCATGGCGAAAAGGCTTCTTGGTTTCAGTCCTGAAAAACACAAACATTTTTTTCTGGCTACCAACCAATTGCGTTGAAAAACGCAAACTTTATGCCAGGAAGAAATGGGGAAACAGAGGTGCAGAGGTTATCAATGCCAACCGTTTCATCAGAACAGTCGGAAACAACTCGAGATATTCAAAATTTCAGAAGTGATGGCGACATGGTGAGTGACTTACTTTTTTATGTTCTGTTTTATTTATTACTTTTTTCTGCGTTTTTTCTTTTACTGGAGGCCCTCACTTGTGAATACACCTGCTTATAGCACTTCTGTTTCAAGATTTACTCATTATATACTCTTTATTTACTCTTCTATATGATCCCATTTTCCAATTTCTTGCGGATGGCGGGTGGTGAACAGTACTGATTCTGCCCAGGAAAAGTGGGTGGTCTGTCTCTATCACAAAACAAGAGGTCAATGACCTTGAAGCTCTACCGATAGGTTTTTGATAGCTAGATCAGCATTCCTGTGAAGTTTCACGTAAATCCGTCAAGTAGTTTCAGAGGAGTAGTCGCTACAAGTTTTCATTATATAACACTATGTAAACAAAGATGGCCACTGGTTTTTTGACAAGGATGAACATCATGTCATACTGATCATTTTAGAAAAAGTCTAAACAGTTTCATACTAAACACACCATATCAACTTTTGACACAAGGAGGAAAATAACTAGGTGTGTTATGCATAACTTTTTTGCGATTAGCTATGTTTTCAAGGAATATTCACTCAACTAGTATGTCATTCTTAATTAGGAGACTCCTGCGTGAATCCAGTACATTTTAACAATAAAACAACTGTGTTATGTTTTTAAGTTTTTTCTGTTCCTATTATCCAAGTATAAAGGAATAGCGCAACGTATCTTAAGGTGATATGGTGATATGTAAATAGCAGATGGCGAAATGGCATTTGATTACACTGATTTGTTGTTCTTTTTTATTGAAGTTTTCGTTAATACTTTTACAGGCCTATCTAGTTTAGAAGCTGCAAATATAAATCAAACAAACCTCCGAAAAGTGGTTTCCGATTTGGTTGGACATCATGGTGAGTGTCGTTTCAAATATCCTTGACAAAACCGACATATATGCAAACATGAATTTAAAAAATGTATGTTCTATTAAAGTTTCAATTAAACACCGAGCTGTTTTTGTCTCGCTTTTTCGAAGGAAAAAAAAAGAGACGTAAGTGTTGCTTTTCCGGCGGTGGCGGCGGCGTCAACATTCAAGTTTTGCGTTTAGGTCACTTTCTCACAAACTATATGCACCAAACCTTTCAAACTTTGGAAGAATTGAATTGAATTGGGGTTTTAAGGCGCACCAACACATGAAAAGGTTATATGGCGCCTAAAAGGCATGAACATGCCAGGCTCATCTTCCATGTACATCGAGATAAAATATAGAAAATGGGCCTAGAACCTTCTCACCTTGAACTGCAGAGTTGCTGCAAATTCTATCGTAGAAACTCCATTTACGCTGGAGCCACGTTATTGTTTTTCTGCCACTGCTCTTTTGATGTGAGCGAGACAGCACCTGAAACAATGCAGGGATCATGATGAAGACCTTTAATGAACATGAACAAAAAATGATAAACTGAACATGAATTTGGGGGGATTCTACCCCTCTGCCTACCCCTCCAAAGGGATCTGCAGTGGCCGTATTCTTTGCCCCGTGACCAAACGGGGCCTCCGGCAACCACACGGGAAGAAAAACATTATAATTTGACATAGTTGTGTCTTGGGTAGTGCATCTTTTTAGACACATGGATTTTATCTATGAACTACTTTTTGGGGCTAATGAATCTTCTTTTTTTTTTTTGATTAGAATGGCTTTCTTTTTAATCAAATGCATTTAAATGTCATATAACAGCAAAATGTTAACTCCATTGTTTTTAGTTATTGAAATGTTTACAAACTTCCATTTAAGCAGCATGTAGCTTTTATTTCTAAATCCCGCTCCCGTAAGGCGAGACATGTGAATCCGCTGATTTCTTGTTTAATCCTGTGCACAAAGTTCTAGTCTTAACATGTGTTGGAAAATGACGTTAAACACCAAACAAAGTTCTGTTGTTGACATTACGCTATTATCGTATGTTTGTGCCTATAAACATATACATCTGACGATAATTTTAATGCTTTCCTTTCGAAAATAATTGGCAGACTATAAGGTAAGTTTTAGAGAATGGTGTGGGTGTGTACTAGAATATACATTATACATGTAGAATATACCTTTTTATAAACGTTCTTTCTATTTTCTCTGTGCACGACTCACATGCACATGTTTAGTTTTACAATACTTTTGAATTAGTGCTGTCAACTTAGTAAAGCTTTTCTTTATTATGACGACTGATTTGACAAATATTTGCCTTGTGATAACACAGTGTTAACCAACTGTTTATGCATACTTTTATATAGCATGTACTACCTACAATTATGTTCGTTGACCGTATATGAGACTACGGCGTATTATACAATCATCTCTTGCCAAAGGAGTTTTATTATAAGCGTTTAGCACATAATTAAGCATAGTGATTATCGGGACTTGAAAAAAAGCTTTTCTTTCAACTGTTTTCCTCCAAGGAGTTGAACATGAGTGTTTATATTATCACCTCTTCACCAATGTTTTATACAAGTAAAACAATATATATTTGTTGAATGCATTTTTAAAATAAAGATAGACAAAAAAGCGACCAGCGAACATACTCCATAGAGCATAAACGCATGACCATTTCCCCTTTTATGCGCTATCCCTTATTGATTTGCTTCTGCACGTTGTTTTTCTTTCCTTTGCCATCATAATCACTAATACAGAATAACAAATGATTTATTGTACGTATGGTTTTGGTTATTAATTTTATCTTATTATTAATTTTATCTTACTTTATATACTTTACACACTAATGTTTCTATCTTCCTTGCACACCATTTAACAAACTATATTCGTATATTGGTTTTAGTGATAGTTGTAATTTCTATTTCTTTTTTTTTATTAAAGGATAACATACATATTTGATATTTCTAACATACTTATTATGGGACCTATTTATGTATGGAGTGGACTTAAGTGTGAGGTTTGGTGCACCCTAGAACCGGTTTAAACCCCCAGTGGCCTACTTGGCCACTGACCGTTCCAAGGCGGTAGCCCTATTGTCAACCCTTTTTGTGTTTGTGATGTCGTTTGCATTTTTGCCTTCTTGTTTGTCTGTTTGCGTGTTTGTTTCTGTGTTTTGTGGTTTACTGTCCTCCTTGAATGCTACTTTCCCTGTCCGATTTTTTTATATTTCTTTTTATAGACATACAAATTTGTAGACATACATTCAAGACATTTTTTAAACTTCTATTTTTAATCCTATATTCATAGATTATTTACCATGGTGGAGTAATAACTAATCAACAAACCTTGTTCCTAAAAAGATTTAAAAAACTGTAATATTAATGTTGCCTTCATTATTTAAAATCGAATGTTGTCTATATATACGATATATTTCCAGTGTTATCTAAGTATAACATACGACGAGGCTTTTGGGGGATTAGAGAGATGGCACCAGAATGGTACCCCGAGAGTGTCGGGTTTTATTCTCCAAATGATAACAAAGAGGTTGGTTCTTTACACAGATATTAATATTAAGAGCATTAACATAAAAGAGTGATGTGGGGCCTCACCAAACTAGATAAGTAATTCAGATGTACTATTTCAGCACCTGGGGCCATCTTATTTACATTAATTTAAAATAAATATATAGTTTTAAACTTATTTATTTTACATCGATTGTAACGAAAGCTCTATGAACTTATTTGAATCACTCTCGATGTCTTCCTGGGTAGAACCAGTACTAAGCAATGCAGATAAAGTGTCTTGCTCAGGGACACAACGCATATGGCAATGACGGGAATCGAACCCATGACTTTTGGATCATGGGTCCAACGCTCTACCACTAGACCACAGCGCTCCACTATAAAATAAATAAATATATAGATGTAAAATGTATAAATTATATGCTTATTTTTCATTTGTAGCGATTTTCTTTGCTTTAAAACATGTTTTGTCAATGTGGTATATATGGTAAAAAGGCGCGATGACGTCATCATTCCAAGATGGCCGCCTCCATTTAAGTTTCTTTGAAATTTTCAATCCTTCAATATTCAGAGCACTTTGATAATTATTTCAGCTTTTTTCAGTTCTTTAGAGTTCTTTAAAATAAACCGTGTTTGAAAAAAAATCAACTACTTTAAGGCTTGTCTCTCGACAGTTAACAGTGATAACTGGAGGTAAGTCGTGCTTTGTTAGAGCGTTTCTTTTCGGATTTAGTGGTTCGAGTGGCGATTTATTATTATACCCCGCTGAAGAACAATGTGTTCACTTTCTTTGATTCATTACTGATTCATTTACTGCTCGTGTTATGTATTTATTCATTACCACATTAGTGTAGGACTTTGCGTCTTATATTAAAATCATACAATATTACATAATCTAAATCGGAATTCAGGAATTTCATAATAAATTTGTTTTAGTTCCTGCAGATAAAGCAGCTAATAATGTAATTATTGTTTGACGCCTACATTACGTCAATGTTTTATCTCTGGAACTCGGCAGCACCAAATCGTATACTCCAGTTAATTCTACTGAGGATGATGTTGTTTCCGCACATATCACTCGGTGCACTACTTTCAAGGCTGGTGTAAACGATAAGCAAAATAAACTGCCTACCATGTACTGGATTCCTAAATTACATAAAAAATCCGTATAAGGCTCGCTTTATTTCTAATTCTAGTGCCTGCACCACAACAAACATCTCCAAACTTTAACTTTTTGTCTTACTGCCGTTAAAGATCACGTTAAACTATATTGTCATAAAACTTATGAAAACTCTGGGATTAATTTATTTTGGTCTATAAAAAATTCAGGAGACGTTCTTGATAAAATTTTCAATAAAGGTCAAGTTTCATCAATAAGTACTTATGACTTCTCTACACTATATACAACCTTACCACATCATCTTATTAAAGACAAGCTAATTTCTCTTATTCAAAAAACATTCTCTAGAGAAAATATTACATTTTTGGCATGTAATAATATTAAAGCGTTTTTCACTAATGGCAGTTTAGACAATTATACTATGTGGACTTGCTATGAAGTTTGTGAAGCACTCATCTTCCTATTAGATAATATTTTCGTCAGGTATGGTACCACCGTTTATAGACAAATTGTTGGTATCCCTATGGGTACGAACTGTGCACCACTTGTCGCAGATCTTTCACCAGATACCCAGGCAGATGTTATTGAACCTTTTTATGACACCTCTCGGTATCTGGATGACATACTGAACATTGACAACCCTTTCTGTCCAACTATGGTTCATAATATTTATCCTAAAGAACTTCGGCTTAATAAAGAAAATATATCTGATAATAACGCTTCTTTTCTTGATTTAGATCTCGCGATTGAAAATGGTAAAATAATTAGCAAAATCTATGACAAGAGAGATGATTTTAATTTTGACATTGTTAATTATCCCCACTTGGATGGGGATGTTCCCCGAGCAACTTCTTATGGGGTGTATCTGTCTCAACTTATTCGTTTTTCTAGAGCTTGTACTCGAGTTGAGGACTTTAATATTCGTAATCTTTGTATAACTAAAAAGTTACTCAATCAGGGTTACCGTTACCATAAACTTCGTAAAATGCAAAATTTTATTATCGTTACCCTGATCTTCTTTCAAAATATAAATGTAATTTAAGGACTCTTCTGCGACAAGGACTATCACAACCTGACTTCTATGGTGATGTGATTTATAAACTTCGTAAGATTCTTGGTCATGATCACTTTCATACTATCTTTGTTAAACTTGTTAAAAAGTTTATCAAAAGAGATTATGACCCTATCATTTTGCAACGTACTTCATGCTTGGTGGTGGACCCTTTTACAATTCGCCACTATGCTTTCCTCTTTAATTGTACGATGACCGGACAGGCTGTGGACCCTATGATGACGCCTACCTAAAGCCCATTGGGACGGTGGCGTTTGATGTTTGTCCAAGATCTTTCCTGTGTCGTGCCCTTAATGGTGTATTCTCTTACTGCTCTGGCTTCTGCCAAGTCATTGAGTACCTTCATTGTGGCTTTCTAGGCTATTTTTTTTTTTTTTTGTATTATATTTACACGAGCATATTTGTATTTTACTTATATTGCCTATTGATGCTGCCTTGTTGGTTAGAGATTAGATCATGGCGGGGATTTCTTTATTTACACTGTCCTGTTTTAATGGGATGACAGTAGGGTAAGTGTGAGGTTTGGTGCACCCTAGAATCGGTTTAAGCCCCCAGTGGCCTACTTTGCCACTGACCGTTCCAAGGCGGTAGCCCTATTGTCAACCAACCCTTTTGTGTTTGTGATGTCGTTTGCATTTTTTATTACTTTTGCCTTTTCGTTTGTCTGTTTGCGTGTTTGTTTTTGTGTTTTGTGGTTGACTGTCGTCCTTGAATGCTGCTTTCCCTGTCCGATATTTTTATCCTTTCTTAAAGATGCAATTCCATCTTGTTTATGTGATTAATGCATGGACAAGTTTTGTTCAGTTGTCTGATAATTATAATGCTATTTATGTATTAAAACAGTGGACACGTTCAAGCTTTGCCATAACTGTCTTTCTCCAGAGGAACGAAAGAGAGAATGGGACAAGATGGTTGTGTCTATTAATGACAAAATAAGGAAATTAAGAGAACAGTTATCAGGAAGTAATCAGAAATGCAGGGAATAAGATATATGTTACACATCTTCCATCACACAGTTACCTCTTATATTTGCTAGAGAATCAACATAAATGAGAACAACATCTTGGACAGGTTAATAAATCCACTGTCATAGAGTTAACACAGTTTAAAACTAGTGTATTTGAACATCTCTAAAATTATATTTTGAATAATAATTTTATAAGATCACTGATATACTATTTAAGATAACATTAACATTTTGTATGTATTTAGGCTAGAGAAGCGAGGAATGATATCATGCACTCGGCCAAACAGCAACTGTTAGATCCCGATCTTAATAACCACATCGCTACAATGATGGATGTGCTTAGTGACATAAAGACTCTGCCGACAGCAGCTCACGTGACTGTTGGAAAACTACTACAGGTAACGTAAAGCAGTTGATGAAGGTGGAATTAATCTTTTTATTCCATGTATTCCTATAGGCTAGAAAAGCAAGGAAAGATATCATGCACTCGGCCACACAGCAACTGTCTGATATCGAGCTTCAGAAGTGACGGCTGTGCTTGGACTCCACCGACCTAAAGTAGTTGATGAAGGTGGAACTAACTAATGTTATTTATGCCACGTGTTTATATAGGCTATTTATATTTACATTTGTTTATTTATTCCATCTGTTTTTATAACCTAGAGAAGCAAGGAAAGATATCATGCACTCGACCACACAGCAACTGTCAGATCCCGAGCTTCAGGACTACATCAATATTATGATAGCTTGGTGACATAAAGAGTCTGTGGACAGTAGCAGTATCTCACTTGGCTGTTGGGAAACTTCTACAGGTAAACTGTAGGCTCTTAAAAGAAATCAGACTGTATAATTCATTGTAATATGTTTATACTTGCATATTTGCATTTACTTGTTAACACTTGACGAGCATTTGTTGATCTACATATACATAGGTAATATTTTTATGTTTTGTGCACAATATGACCTATTTATGGGCTGACTTGCCATGTTTTGTCTTTTTAAGAAAAATAATAAAAATTTAAAACATAATCCAGAAAATGTTTTTACATACATGTACCAAATCTGGAATGATATCCTGAAAAAAGGCAAGTTCTGCTTGGCATCTGCCATGGTACAAATTTAATTCCATGATTCGAGATATTCAGTAGCCATGCAAGTGAAAATCAATATCTAAATGAAACAAGAGGCCCAAGAGGGCCTGTGGACGCTCTACTGGCTAATATGGCTCTTATGACATCAATGAAGCAAGTGACTATCGTCTTAAACAGGCAAAATATAGCCATAACTCCGACATAACTGGACTCATCTTGCTGGTTTTCCAAGTTAATAAAAAAAAAAAAAAAAAAAATAAAATAAAATAATAATAATGAAAAAACAACAAAAAATGAAAAAAAAAAAAAAAAAAAAAATATACATAAAAAAAATAATTAAAAAATAAAGAAATTAAAAAATTTAAAAGAAGCATTTATGTACAACTGTGACCCCCGCAGGGCGTGGCCAGATGTGACCCCATTTGTGTCACCATTTAAACAAAATTGGTAAAGGACCATAAGCTTATAGCAACAGCAAAATATTAGACCTCTGGCTCTTGCAGTTTCCGAGAAGAAGATTTTTTAAGTCTTTTTTCCTATGTAAAACATGTGACTCTTGGGGCGGGGCCAAATGTGACCCCAGGGTCACCATTTGAACAAAGTTGGTAAAGGACCATAAGCTTATAATAAATGAAAAATATCAAACCTCTGGCTCTTAAAGTTTCCGAGAAGAAGATTTTTTTTTTTAAAAATCCTATATAAGTCTATGTAAAACTGTGACCCTCGAGGCGGGGACAAATTTGACCCCAGGGTCACCATTTGAACAAACTTAGTAGAGGACCATAAGCTGATGCTATATGTTATACATGAGAGCTCTGTGCCATGTGGTTCCAGAGAAGAAGATTTTTTCAGTTTTTCCCTATACAAGCCTATGTAAAACTGTGACCCTTGGGGCAGGGCCAAATGTGACCCGAGGGTCATCATTTGAACAAACTTGGTAAAGGACCATAAGCTTATAGTAAATGCAAAATATCAAACCTCTGGCTGTTGCAGTTTCCGAGAAGAAGATTTAAAAAAAAAATCCTATATAAGTCTATGTAAAACTGTGACCCCCGGGGCGGGTACAAATTTGACCCCAGGGTCACCATTTGAACAAACTTAGTAGAGGACCATGAGCTGATGCTACATGTAATACATGAGAGCTCTGTCCCTTGTGGTTTCAGAGAAGAAGATTTTTTCTATATGTCTATATGAAAAACATGCAAAACCTCAATATACAAACTTTGGACCCCCCGGGGCACGGCCATTTTTGACCCCGGGGACTTTATTTGAACAATCTTGATAGTTTATCCCTTGGCAATCATTTTAAAAGAACAAGAGGTCAATGACCTTGAAGCTCTACTGATTGATTTTGATTTCAGGAAGTAGTCGCTACAGACTTGTTTTTTGAAAAAATATTTTTAGCCGTGGCGGCCATCTTGAATTTCCGGTCGACCTGAAATTTTGCCAGGAACAATAAGACATCAAGAGCAACACTTCTGTGAAGTTTCATGAAAATCCGTCAAGTAGTTTCACAGGAATAGTCGCTACAAGTTTTCATTAAATAACTCTATGTAAACAAAGACGGCCGCTGACAGCCATGTTTAACGTCGAATCAAAATAATGTCTGACTCTGATAACCATCATGTCATGCTGATCATTTTACAAAAAGTCCCATATCAATATGACTTATAGTTTTCAAGACGTAGTCGCTACAAACTTCTTTTTTAAAAAATCTAATTTTAGCTATGGCGGCTATCTTGAATTTCTGGCCGATCTGAAATTTTGCTAGGATCAATTAAACATTAAGAGCAACATTCCTGTAAAGTTTCATGAAAATCTGCCAAGTAGTTTCAAAGGATTAGTCGCTACAAGTTTTTACTATATAGCTCTATGTAAACAAAGATGGCCACTGGCAGCCATGTTTAACGTTGAATCAAAACAATTTTTGACAAGGACCAACATCATGTCATGCTGATCATTTTAGAAAAAGTCCCATATCAATATCACTTATAGTTTTCATGAAGAAGTCGCTACAAACTTGTTTTTTGAAAATCTATTTTTAGCCATGGCAGCCATCTTGAATTTCCGGGCGACCTAAAATTTTGCTAGGATCAATTAGACATCAAGAGCAACATTCCTGTGAAGTTTCATGAAAATCCGTCAAGTAGTTTCAGAGGAGTAATCGCTACAAGTTTTCATTATATAACTCTATGTAAACAAAGATGGCCACTGGCAGCAATGTTTAAGTCGAATCAAAATAATGTTCGAATCGGATAACCATCATGTCATGCTGATCAATTTAGAAAAAGTCCCATATCAATATCACATATAAGTTTTCAAGAAGTAGTCGCTACAAACTTATTTTTTAAAAATCTATTTTTAGCTGTGGCGGCCATCTTGAATTTCTAGCCGATCTGAAATTTTGCTAGGATCAATTAGACATCAAGAGCAACACTCCTGTGAAGTTTCATGAAAATCAGTCAAGTAGTTTCAGAGGAGTAGTCGCTACAAGTTTTCATTATATAACTCTATGTAAACAAAGATGGCCGCTGACAGCCATGTTTAACATTGAATCAAAACAATTTTTGACAAGGACCAACATCATGTCATGCTGATCATTTTACAAAAAGTCCAATATGAATATCACTTATAGTCTTCAAGTAGTAGTCGCTACAAACTTGTATTTTGAAAATCTATTTTTAGCCATGGCAGCCATCTTGAATTTCCAGGCGACCTAAAATTTTGCTAGGATCAATTAGACATCAAGAGCAACATTCCTGTGAAGTTTCATGAAAATCCGTCAAGTAGTTTCAGAGGAGTAATCGCTACAAGTTTTCATCATATAACTCTATGTAAACAAAGATGGCCACTGGCAGCAATGTTTAAGTCGAATCAAAATAATGTTCGAATCGGATAACCATCATGTCATGCTGATCAATTTAGAAAAAGTCCCATATCAATATCACTTATAAGTTTTCAAGAAGTAGTCGCTACAAACTTATTTTTTAAAAATCTATTTTCAGCTGTGGCGGCCATCTTGAATTTCTAGCCGATCTGAAATTTTGCTAGGATCAATAAGACATTAAGAGCAACATTCCTGTATAGTTTCATGAAAATCCGCCAAGTAGTTTCAGAGAAGTAGTCGCTACAAGTTTTTACTATATAACTCTATGTAAACAAAGATGGCCGCTGGCAGCCATGTTTAACGTCGAATCGAAACGATTTTTGACAAGGACCAACATCATGTCATGCTGATCATTTTAGAAAAAGTCCCATATCAATATCACTTATAGTGATCAAGAAGTAGTCGCTACAAACTCCAGAGAGTAGTCGCTACAAGTTTTCATTATATAACTCTATGTAAACAAAGATGGCCGCTGGCGGCCATGTTTAACGTCGCATCAAAACAATTTTCTACATGGATCAATATCATTCCATACTGATCATTTTAGAAAAAGTCCCATTTCAAGAAGTAGTCGCTACAAACTTTTTTTTAACAAGAGGTCAATGACCTTGAAGCTCTACTGATTGATTTTGATTTCAGGAAGTAGTCGCTACAAACTTGTTTTTTTGAAAAATTATTTTTAGCCGTGGTGGCCATCTTGAATTTCCGGCCGACCTAAAATTTTGCTAGGATCAATTAGACATCAAGAGCAACATTCCTGTGAAGTTTCATGAAAATCCGTCAAGTAGTTTCAGAGGAGTAATCGCTACAAGTTTTCATCATATAACTCTATGTAAACAAAGATGGCCACTGGCAGCAATGTTTAAGTCGAATCAAAATAATGTTCGAATCGGATAACCATCATGTCATGCTGATCAATTTAGAAAAAGTCCCATATCAATATCACATATAAGTTTTCAAGAAGTAGTCGCTACAAACTTATTTTTTAAAAATCTATTTTTAGCTGTGGCGGCCATCTTTAATTTCTAGCCGATCTGAAATTTTGCTAGGATCAATTAGACATTAAGAGCAACATTCCTGTATAGTTTTTGAAAATCCGCCAAGTAGTTTCAGAGAAGTAGTCGCTACAAGTTTTTACTATATAACTCTATGTAAATAAAGATGGCCGCTGGCAGCCATGTTTAACGTCGAATCAAAACGATTTTTGACAAGGACCAACATCATGTCATGCTGATCATTTTAGAAAAAGTCCCATATCAATATCACTTATAGTGATCAAGAAGTAGTCGCTACAAGTTTTCATTATATAACTCTATGTAAACAAAGATGGCCGCTGGCAGCCATGTTTAACGTCGCATCAAAACAATTTTCTACATGGATCAATATCATTCCATACTGATCATTTTAGAAAAAGTCCCATTTCAAGAAGTAGTCGCTACAAACTTTTTTTTAACAAGAGGTCAATGACCTTGAAGCTCTACTGATTGATTTTGATTATTTTTAGCCGTGGCGGCCATCTTGAATTTCCGGCCGACCTGAAATTTTGCTAGGATCAATTAGACATCAAGAGCAACATTCCTGTGAAGTTTCATGAAAATCCGTCAAGTAGTTTCAGAGGAGTAGTCGTTACAAGTTTTCATTATATAACTCTATGTAAACAAAGATGGCCGCTGGCAGCCATGTTTAACGTCGAATCAAAACGATTTTCGACAAGGACCAACATCATGTCATGCTGATCATTTTAGAAAAAGTCCCATATCAATATCACTTATAGTTTTCATGAAGAAGTCGCTACAAACTTGTTTTTTAAAAACCTATTTTTAGATCTGGCGGCCATCTTGGATTTCACATCAACATGAATTTTTGCTAGGATCACCTAGACTTCATGGGCAACATTTCTGTAAAGTTTCATGAAAATCCATTCAGTAGTTTCAGAGAAGAAGTCGCTACAAAAAAAGTTTACGGACAGACGGACAGACGGACGACGGACACCGCACCACGGCATAAGCTCTGCTGATCTCTGATCAGTAGAGCTAAAAATCTGTTTTTAGCCATGATAACAGTAGGAATCGTGTATAAATCGCACTGTACTCGACAGGTTAAATCAGAAAACCAATGCGTAGTACATTTATATTGCGACTGGTGCCCGAATTTTATACAGCTTCTCGATCGTTCGGTATCCATGGGTAACCAGTACGCTGTATCCAACATGGCTGACAAACTATTAAAATTCGTCCTGTACTTGAAAATTAATTACAATTACGATCTGTGTCGGCGATCATTTACAATGACAGGTAAATTTGTAAGTTTGGTTTGTGCTTTTGAAAGCAATTAGCGCGGATTACGATAATCGGCGGCAATTATTACATTAAAATTCTACACTGTACTTGAAGAAAATTAGCTATAATTATGATCTGTGTCAGCGATCACTTGCGTTGACAGGTAAGTTTGGTTTGTGCTTTTTAAAGCAATAAGCGCGGATTAAGATAATTGGCAACTATCATTAACAAGTGTGATGTATTTTGATGGTTTGTAATTTTGTAAAGATATGAAAACAAATCAACGTTGATTACTGGGGATTAAATAAATTGAAGAAAAAGAATGACATCGAAGAAAATGTATCAGCATAAAAACGAAAATGTTTTTTACACATATTCATTCTTCAACTGTATTTTGTCAAGTGCAGTTATTTAGTTCACATTGACAATTAATAGATTGGATTTTTATTACTGGAATATTGAGTGTAATGTTGTGATAGTGGCGTATTTTGTGCTTTTTTAACTGGAATATTGGTGTTGACCTGGAGAGATTTATTTAATCTGTGACAGAGGAATATTTTGTGTTTTGGGATGTTTGGTTGTTTCTAAGTGTATTATTTTATTGCCGATAGTGAATTGTGTTATAACAGTGGACTTATGTGTCATCATGGATCGTTTCATTATAAAAAAACAGGCTTCTAAGGAGAATGAACAGCCACCATCTACACCTCAGAAAAGGTCACCAACTGCCTGCGACAGCCATTTATCGACACCAAAAAGACCAAAGTTCTCTGACAAGGAGTATGACAAGACCAAACGTATCCGTGCATACCAGGACAGCTGGAGTACAACCTACCCATGGGTGGCTTTGAAGACCGAGACTAATGATGCTAGCTTTATGATATGCACTTGCCGAGCCTATCCAGAGTGTGCAGAAAACACATCAGCATTGTCCCTAGGGTGCTCCAACTTCCGAGTAGACCCACTGAAGAAGCATATGACTCAGTAGCTCACATCAAGTGTAGTGAAAAGAAACTCAGGGACAGCATGACTGACAAGGAACATATATCAGTGACATTGAATAGTCCTCTTGTAAAAGCAGCAAAAAGGAGTGAATCAAGCAACATGAACATATTCAAAATAGTGTTTAACACTGTCTTCACCCTGGCCAAGAAAGGGAAGCCAATTTCCGACTACGAGACACACATGGAGGTACACATCAAGAACAGGGACATCATTGGGAAGGACTATATTGATGTTGGAACCAACTACTTAAATGAGAAAAGTGCGAAGTTTTCCTGATGAGCATTGCCGAGCACCTGAGGACAGACAGAGCAAATACAGGAGTGTGAGCACAGTTTTAACAGATGGTTTGACGGATTCTAGCATTACGGAACAGTATGTGATTCTAATAAGGTACATGAACAGTAAGGGTATACCAGTAACTAAACTTGCATCCATTGAAGCTGTTGAAAGTGCAGATGCTGAAGGAGTTTTAGCTGGGATCCAATCATGACTTGAGAGAATCAGCTTGGACATGTCAACATCAAAAACAACAGGACCCACGATAGTGTGTGCTAATTTCGATGGAGCTGCTGGGGTATAAATCCAGAGTGAGCAATATGATGATAGAAGGCGATCTACCTTACTTGATAACTATACATTGTGTTGCACACAAGTTGGAGCTTGGTGTACTTGACGCTGTGAAATGTGTTGACTATCTTCAAAAGTTTGAAAATACGGTGAAAGCTCTTTACAAATTCTACGCCTACAGCCCATGAAGAAGACGCCAATTAGACGACATTTCTCAGATGCTAGAATCAGACCTACTACGTTATGGGGATGTAAAGGGTGTAAGGTGGGTGGCGAGCAAGGGAAAGGCACTCAGAGCAATTAGCATCAACCTCAGAGCAACCCTGGCGCATCTTGAGCATGCTGCGTCATTGAACAGGACTGAAGAAGGCGGCAAGGCAAAGAAAATCCTACAAGAAATGCAGACGTCACGCTTTGTGAAATATCTAAAATTCATGATGGACTACCTTACTGCTATAACTGCCACTTCTGTGAAAATTCCAACAGAACCAACTCTTGATTATGGAAACCGATGAACTTATTGAAAACCTAGTAGGTGAGCTGGAATTGATGAATGAGGAGCCAGAAGAAAACACAAAGAGGTTCTACGACAACTTCAAGCCTGAAACTTCCGAATATGATGATCAACATCCGGTTCCCATCAAGCTGAAAGGTCAACTACCTCCAACTTACAGTGAAGACAATGACTGGAAGAGGCTGCTAGAAGCCAGTATTAAGTACATAGAAGATCGCTTCAGCAACTTCAAGGAGAAACCTCTGAAGAACTTCGCAGTGTTCAACTTCAGATACTGGCCGACAGAAGAGAAAGAGCTTCTTACATTTGGTCGCAGTGAAATCAGAGAACTTGTGGATCATTTCTCCACTATACTGAAACCGGAAGAGAAAACCAAATTCCTTCGAGAATGGACTGTCCTGAAGAACCGACTAAAGAAAATAAGGACGCAGAGCCTCATCAGTGTGTACACCGACTTAATGATGTCAGGACCAGAGGAGGTTAAGCACATTCTGCCACTCATCAACATCATATTGACCATCTCACCATCAACAGCAGAATGTGAAAGACAATTTTCTAGTCATTAAAAGAAACAAAACAAATAAGATTGGTTAAAATATAGGTTTATTTATTCACATCTTTTAATATTAAAAATAAAAAAGGCAAATAATAATAGTTAAAATATTATTTTTTTGATACATATAATGTATTTAATGATAATAATTATAATAATAATAATAAGCAGAAGAAAGTGATAGTTGTTTTAATAAACATGTCTGTACAAGTATATGATTTATGGTCGACATAATTCTGCATTTATAATTTTATAAGTGACTTTCTCATTTTAGCTATGAAGAACATCAAGATGGCACTGAGGTCTCACATGAACCAGGAGACACTTGAGGCCCCCATGCGAGTAAAATCAGACGGACCAAGCATCGCAACATTCAACCCTGTCCCAGCCATATACCATTGGATGGAGAGTGGGCCTGGTTTCAGACATCTACACGGGCATAAGGTTCCATCAAAAATCAAGGGTAAGTGTTCACGAGTTGAACTATTTCATTTGAAATTTTTCATTTTATTCTACAGAATCAATATAAAATTATAAAATATATAGTTAAATAAATGATAATCATATTTTTCAATTGTGCTATGCATATGTGAAAAAGCATATAATTATGAAGACAACAGACTTCAGCCTGTTGAATTTTATGACTTTCATAAAGAATAATTATACATTTTTTTTTAAATATTAATATTTTAAGTATTAAATTCAATGAACTAATTCTAAATTATTATTTCTTTTGTGAGCTTTTGGAGAGGACAAATGGCAGTTAACTTCGTCTGTAAAGATGCAGCACAACAATATTTTAATTCCAGTAGTGTTTTTAAAATTAAAAAGACCCCCTTTTCAGTTTATGCATTTAAACATCTGATGTAAACTGCCTGGCTGACAATAGTGCAATTTAAAAGTGAATTTTTTGTTACAAGCAGTGCTCAATAAAACAGTTTAATGTCTTTAAAATAAGTTATTTATTTATGTATGGATGTATAATGAAAGTTGATGTTTGTTTCTATTAAATTTTACTGAATGTATTTATTTATGTGTGGATGTATAATGAAAGTTGAATGTTTGTTTCTATTAAATATTACTGAATGTATTTATTTATGTGTTGATGTATAATTAAAGTTGAATGTTTGTTTCTATTAAATTTTACTGAATGTATTTATTTATGTATGGATGTATAATGAAAGTTGAATGATTGTTTCTATCAAATGTTACTGAATGTATTTATTTATGTGTGGATGTATATAGAACAGTTGTCATTTGTGTTTGTTTGAATATGTGCTTATTAAATGTATTTATTTATGTTATCAATAATGTTATAAATTATTTATTTTATTGTTTATGCATGCATACTGTTAGTTCATGTGTGAGTGTATGCATGTGTATGTGTGTTCTTGTTTTAGTCCCATGAAATAAAGAATCAGACGGTTATAGTTCAGTTGTTATTTGAATTTTGTTATATACCTTGTCAGCTTAAGCCCAACAGTACTGAACACATATTAAGTACAAATGACTATCACCAAAAAAATAAAACTATCCATTTCATTTCAATGATTAAGAGGCATTTTATAATAATTTTGATTAATAGCACCCACATGATTAAAAATAATCTTTTTAAAATTTAGTTAAACCCTTAAAGCCTAGATTTAGAACTTTATAAAATGCCTCTAAATTACTTACAAGGAAATTGATAATTTGTTTTATTTTTATATTGGTAAAACAACAAAGTCAAAAGTCATATAATATAGAAATAATTTTATTGGTAAATCCATTTACATACAAACATGTTCAATAACAGTTCACCAATGTGAAAAATGTTAACGAGTCACCTCGAGTCTGCCGCGCGCATGCCGGGCTACCAAGTTCAGTTTCTGGTAGCCCAGTGGGCTACCACAGATTTTAAAGATTTGTCGGACCCTGCAGGGAAGATCAATACCAAGCCTAGTTGCACATATCATCGCCGTGTTCCAGTTGAATTATTTTTGACAGAGTTATGGACCCTTATACACAAACTTTATCTTTAGCCAGTAGAGCATCCACTCTTGTTTCAATTATCGAGGACTATAATTAATTATAAGCAAAACTGCATGCCTAATACCGCCTTTTTTTTTTAGGTTACCTTTAATTTATCTTTTGTCTTTTTAATAAAAATTTAAACTATAATCCAGAAAATGTTTTTACATACATGTACCAAATCCGAAAAAGGCAAGTTCAGTGTGGCACCTGCCATCATACAAATTTAATTCCATGATTTGAGATATTCAGTAGCCATGCAAGTGAAAATCAATATCTATATGAACAAGAAATCTGCGGATTCACGTTGGAGCGGGACTAAGTTCCTGTTACTACATCACAATAATAATAAGAAGAAAATGGATTCAGTGATGCCCTTGGTGGAGTTATAGGTGCTTGCAAGATTGCAGATTTCAAGGTTTGGCCTGTACATGATACTAGCTCAGGTAAGTCACCATGCAAACCGTGTCACTGTGCATTTAGAGTTACATGACTAAATAATTTTAAACAACCAGACAACATTATTTCTTGTTTTAAACTACTACTGATTTTAAAACAGCATGGTTTGTATTTTATATTTTGAAGATGATGAAGTCTCTCTACATGTGGATCATTTCAAGTCTGGTAGATGAATGATAATGAAATTATTGTTTGGTCTTATATATTCCTTTTTTCCAGTTACAAAGATGTTTCTGTGCTGCATTGGTCCAGACTGCAAGAATATTTTTGCCCTGATAGACCTCATCTTGACTAGACCAGCCCATTCTGCCGACGCTGAAAAAGGTTTCTCAGAGATGAAACTTGTTAAGAGTGACTGGAGATCCTGCCTCAGGCCAGAAGTCATGTCAGACCTCCTCTTTGTTATGTTTCACACAGCTGAAGTAAAGGATTTTGACCCAACAGATGCCATCAACTTGTAGAACCAGTCTTTGAATTTATTTTTTTTGTGTCACTAGCCCGAATTCTTATATACTCAACGAAAACCCATAGATTTTCCTTTAGCCCGTCTACATAAATTAAAACAAAATCACTTGCCCGAATGACAGTTTACTATTCCCGGGCTTCGGGCTAGTGGGTTAATTCGAAGACTGTGGAACACATCGGGAAGGAGAGTTCTAGGCATGATGAGGAAGAAGATGACATGTGTTTAGATATCCGGATTCCACAAGATCCAGACTATCTTGACAAACATGCTTAAATATTTAAACTTGCTTGATGGACTCCACTAGATTCTGGCTATCTTGACAAACTTAATTAAGAACAATTATTTAAACTTGCTTGATTAAAAATATGATGTTAATAGACACATTTTTGTTCATTTGTTTTTTAAAATCCAATTTGATAAATAACAAGAGGTCAATGACCTTGAAGCTCTACTGATTGATTTTGATTTCAGCAAGTAGTCGCTACAAACTTGAATTTACGGCCGACCTGAAATTTGCTAGGATCAATTAGACATCAAGAGCAACATTCCTCTGAAGTTTCATGAAAATCCGTCAAGTAGTTTCAGAGGAGTAGTCGCTACAAGTTTTCATAATATAACTCTATTTAAACAAAGATGGCCGCTGACAGCCATGTTTTAACATTGAATCAAAACGATTTTTGACAAGGACCAACAACATGTCATGCTGATCATTTTAGAAAAAGTCCCATATCAATATCACTTATAGTTTTTAAGAAGTAGTCGCTACAAACTTGTATTTTGAAAATCTATTTTTAGCCATGGTGGCCATCTTGAATTTCCGGCCGACCTGAAATTTTGCTAGGATCAATTAGACATCAAGAGCAACATTCCTGTGAAGTTTCATGAACATCCGTCAAATAGTTTCAGAGAAGTAGTCGCTACAAGTTTTCATTATATAACTCAATGTAAACAAAGATGGCCACTGGCAGCCATGTTTAACGTCGAATCAAAATAATGTTCGACTCGGATAACCATCATGTCATGCTGATCATTTTAGAAAAAGTCCCATATCAATATCACTTATAGTTTTCAAGGAGTAGTCGCTACAAACTTATTTTTTAAAAAAATTATTTTTAGCTAGGGCGGCCATCTTGAATTTCCGGCAAATTTTGCTAGGATCAATAAGACATCAAGAGCAACATTCCTGTGATGTTTCATGAAAATCCATCAAGTAGTTTCAGAGGAGTAGTCGCTACAAGTTTTCATTATATAACTCTATGTAAACAAAGATGGCCGCTGGCAGCCATGTTTAACGTCGAATCAAAACGATTTTCGACAAGGACCAACATCATGTCATGCTGAACATTTTAGAAAAAAAGTCCCATATCAATATCACTTAGAGTTTTCAAGAAGTAGTCGCTACAAACTTGTTTTTTAAAAACCTATTTTTAGATTTGGCAGCCATCTTGGATTTCACATCAACATGAATTTTTGCTAGGATCAACTAGACTTCATGGGCAACATTTCTGTAAAGTTTCATGAAAATTCATTCAGTAGTTTCAGAGGGGTAGTCGCTACAAGAAGAAGTTTACGGACAGACAGACGGACGACGGACGCCGCACCACGGCATAAGCTCTGCTGATCTCTGATCAGTCGAGCTAAAAATTGACAGTGAGATGCTGGAGGCTACTTTAAACAAAATGGTTGACAATAATAAACTTGAGACTGCTATTAATGATGTTTCAAAGCAATTGCAAGCTGCCCAGGATGAAATAACGAAATAATTTCTTTTCTTAAAGAGCATAATCAAAAGTCTGATAGTTGACACACAGCATGCAGCAGGTTACAGACCAAACCACTGCAATTGTAAAAGCATGGCTATTTTCAGTGGCCATCACATGACGACAAACAAACAGTAAACATGCAGTTCGTGCTTGCTAGAAAATTTATGCCAGACTGTGTTGGTTCGGGACACCAGTGACTGATCCCCACTTATGACAAAATAGATCAACTCTATAATGAATTTTACAATGAATATTTTAATTGACTGAAGATGAAATGACATAAAATATGCAATAACAAATTTAACATCACAGAAATGGGTAAATGATTTTTGTGAACAGTGTAAACAAAAATCAGCATGCCAATATGTTATGGCTGATCAGAGTTTATACTGCTTACTACTTAGTTAATATTACAAAAATTACCATGAATGAACTGATATTTTATCAACTGTTTAATATTGTATTTATTTATTATATCTGGATAATGTTATCATTGATACTGATTAAAATATGTTTATTGTTGATATAATAGTGATAGTAGGCTAAAAAGTAATGCCAGAAATGAAATCAGCAGGAAAAATGCCATAAGACTACCAAGTTTTATGAAAATAGCTCTAGTTTGAAAAAGGTTATGAAGAATTTGAGGCAAATTTAAGCTTTCTCGGTTCCGCATTCGCGACCTTATTTACTTCAGTTTACATAAGGAAAAAAATTCTAGCAAAACGCTGTTTTTGTCAAACTTTAAATCTTCATAACTTTTAATATTAATTGCCATATTTTAAAAATTCAACTGTTTTTGAACAGTGTCAGTTAGCCCTTTTCAAGTCACATTAATGTTGAATTTTGGTCACGATGTAAGCGACCTAAATCCAACGTCACATTGACGTCGGGTTTTGGTCATGACATCAGCGACCTGAATCCAATGTCAGTCTGAAGTCAGATTTCTGACGTCAGTGTGACTGGATTCAGGTTGCTGAGGTCGTGTGACGTCAGTTTTCCGACGTCAGTGTAACGTTGGATTTTGGATTCAGGTCGCTGGCATCGTGACCAAAACCCTACGTCCACTGACATCTGGTAGTGGACATCAGGTTTTGGTCACGATTTCAGCGAACTGAATCCACCGATGTCGGGTTTTGGTCACAACTAAAGGCGACCTGAAACCAACGTCGTGACCAAAATCCAACATCACTGTGACTTGAAAAGGGCTGACTGACAAGACAAGTGCCTACAGAGGCTCACAGCCCCTTCCCCTGAGTCAGGATGAGTTTGTCGTTGTCATAAACCTGTGGAGACATGGACTCGAAGACGATGACCTCCTTTGCCGCAACAAAGACATGTCACCAATGGAAACCACCTCATTTTGTGCTAAGGTTAGGAACGTGTGGCGGAGGAGCGGCATGTTTTCAAAGTATGGCGCGATCAACTTGACATTGAACCGCAAGTCTATAACAAGACAGGTAGCGAACGAGGACCCTTCCCTCCTGCCGGTGGCAAGAGAACAGTTGAAACACAGCGAAAAAGTCCAGAGCCAATTCTACCGGGGTGCCCAGAGTATAGACGCTTCCATTTCTGCCAGGAACATGCTACGGGACCACGGGCAAGGTAACCTTCAGCGAAAATTGGTGGTGAAGCCCCGAAAGAAAACCCTGTCATTTTGTCCAGTGCTCCTTCGATTTCCACTGCAGTTCTACCGCAGTACAGCCAACAGAATTAATGGATGAGGTGCCGCCACCGAATCAAACGGCCCAGGAAACCACACCTGCGTTGTCCATCCAGTCCACGCTGACGTTCCTGAAGACACAAACGACTCTGGACCTTTGGAATCTAAACCTGGACGACATGCCAGAGTCCAGGCCGTACGACAATGACGACAAATGGACAAAAAGCATGTCAGCTGTCTTTGACAGCTTGACCCATCGCCGATGAGAGACGAGGACTCTCTGCTTCCGACGGCCAATACCGAGAATACAAGTTCAGATATAAGTGACGTGGTGGGCCCGCTGTTCAGCTTTCCAAATCTCGATAGTCTTGATGATGACGCATTCACCGACATTCTGCACCTGCTGTTTGGAAAGATGGACATAGCACCATTGCTCGAAAGATCACAACAACAGGCTAGTCGGCCAAACGGCTTTTTGCATTTTGTAGATTGTCACTCCCACGCTTCCATCTATCTTTGCCTCAGCGACTGAGTCCTGGACATGTACAACCTGAACCTGAGGGATTACAAATGTAACGTGTTCGACCTCAAGGGTACCATTAATAACGTTTTTACTTTAAATTTCTTGTCAGCGGTACTCTAAAACGCCTTGTTGGATTTCGACGAAACTTATCATGAAGCATCGGTAAGATGTCTAGTTGTGCATATCTCCCTTTTGCTCCGGTTCACTGATTTTTGACCCTTTGAACCCGGCGCCTCCGGTTACAAATCTGCTGCGCAAATTCTCTATGGCATTTTTACTTTTTTTTTTTTGTCGGCAGTGCTTGTTGGATTTCTACAAAATTTGGCAGGAAGCATTAGTATGATGTGCAAATCGCTATATATCAATGAAATCTTGGACAAGTTCGAAAACCAGCTAATCTTGTTATCAATTTTTTTATATTATTATATTATTTTTTTTAACGCTGTGTTGGATTTGACGAAACTTAGCAGGAAGCATTGGTATGATGTCTATTGGTGCATATTCCCAGTTGCCATGCCCCAAAAAATGTGCATCTCAAAAGTCAAGGTGGAACTAATACACAAATCCTTTCTGTTCACTATTAGTACCGCCGATAGTTGAAAAAAAATCCTTTTATTTCTTTTTGTTTTGCTGACATTTTCGAAAAGACAACTCTTGTTATCAGTATCGCTAAGCGCTTGCTTAATTGTAAGATTGTGTTTAAGCAAGCGCGCTACCGATTCCAGAGTTTCTGTTTCTTTTGACTTGTGCGCTGATTTACTGCAAATCTCCACAATTTAACCAAGTATCGTAACCAGTCGATCTCTGATGTAAACATTCAGTAATAACAAAGGCCGATACCCCGTCATATTTTGACCTTATGCATAAATCAAATTGTCAGTGGGTATTTGGTACGCGTGAAAATTATGAATCATGCGGGTTTTTTTATTTTGAAGTTTATTTTATGCGGATAAGCATCTTTACTGCGGCTCTGCACAGTCTGAAATTATCCACACGTTTTTTGGTCAAACGCAAGGAGACGTCACAATGTGTATCTATAAATGTCCACATGTGAAAAAAAAAGCACCAAAGACGTCAAATAAATGAGACTAAATCTGGGAGGCTTTTTTTTACATACAGTCTGTTCGACAGTTTATAAATGCACCCCGTGAAGTTTCATATTGTTTGACCAAAAACCGTGTTCATCATTTCAGATTGTTTGTTTGTTTGTATGGTATATTACGTCATTTTCAATACATGCATATTGAAGGTTATATATGACAATCGATTTATTTTGTGGTAAATGCAAGAAGCAGACCACCCACTTTTCCCGGGTATAACCAATACTGTACACCTCTCGCCATCTGTAACCTTTTTTTTTCATTTGGCGAAAGTTTTTTTCATTTGGCGAAAGTGGTTGCGAAAGAAAAAAAAAAACCAGGGGAGGCGATGTGTAAGAATTGACACTTCCTCACTTTTAAGTTCAGCTCCCAGTGGGATTCGAACCAGCGGCAGTGAAAGGCGAAGGTTTACAACTCAACGTCGTACCTCGCAAGATGATAATGCAGTATATGAAGAAAGACAAGAACTAATGTATTTCATATAAAGAAAAAAAATGAATTAATTATTTTGTGTGAAATGGATAACAACTAATTATTCCATTTCCTCCTTGTTTTCATCTAATTCTTACAATACTTAACAGCATGCTTAGCTATTCTGTCAAGATATGCATATCAATATTAGGATGTGCATATTGAATTCATGTCTAAATCGACATTGTATTAACAGAGTTGCAGCCCTTGTTTCTTCAAATTTCACCTCCCACATCTGAATATTTCAGAAACTCTTTCTGCCAGTAACAATATACTATGGTAATGTCATTTCAGATCACCAGTCAAATTGGCAAACATAGTTAATGTTTCCAGCTGGAAAAGCCCCGGAAAATTTGACTTAAAAATGGTCAACAACTCCCTAATAACTACACCAAAAACACAACTACAGTTTGCATATGAAAAACCACCGAAGTTGAAACAGTCATGAAAACACTAACAAGTGGGCCAAGATGGCCCTAAGTCGATCACCTAAGTACTCGCACATTATCAAACTTCTTCCAAATCTTATGGTCATATACAATCTGTGCCAGTTTGGTTAAGATTGTACAAGAAATGTGGGCTCTGTTGTGTATAATAACATTGATATAAAGACACTGACAAAGTTTGGTAAAGATCAAATACAAAATGAAGGTGCTAGAGTGAAACACCTTGGGCAGATCCAAATGTGACCCCAGGGCTACATGTAATACTGTGAGATCATTTTATTTCGTCGGGATTAAAATTCGCGATTCTTTCCAAACAGACAGTTTCGAGGGGACGTAATTTCGCGCATTTCTGATTTTGGAAAAAAATAATTCTATAAAAATAGGACTATGTTGAAACGCATTATCGATAAATTGGACCCATATTTGTAAGTGCAAAAACATCCCCAGGCTACAGATTGGCAGAGCTGTCTGGCGATTACGTCAGACCTGTTCTAATAAACAATTAACCCAGGTCAGAAAACACCTACTCGGCGGGTGATGTGGTTTGATCTCCCGTTGTTTACCCTGTCTGACACCATTGTTAGTTTGGGAAGGAAATGGCGGACACCTGCGTAGATGTGTGTCAAATCTCTGATTTGATTGGCTAACAGCTATAATTAGCTCATGAATATTTATCAGTGACATTACGTCAATTAAGGGGTGTTAAAACAGGTAATTGAAACACGTTAAGTTTTGTTGAATGCATGATATTAAAACGTAGAGTGCTTGCATATGTGTGTCGTACTGTATTGTGTTTTAAATGTTGCTATGTTGGCTTGTGCTTTGTTTGTTGATAGTATTTGTTTTTTTGTTGATTAAATATATACAAATTTGTACGTGTTATTGAAAATACCAACACGTATTTCACTTTGCAAAGTAAATAGGTACTCTGTATATGATGACAACGATAACAAACTTAACTATCATTCGTGAATGGATTTATTAGACCGCTTGCGTAAACACAGGTGTGTCGACACATCGGCATACATACTGACATATTAAAAAGATCAAAACAAACAAGCAAGTTTTTATTTTGTTTGTTGTATAAATAATTATATAATTATTCAATACATACATGATGATAAGCCTTTTATCTGCAACAAACAACCTGGTACAATAAGTATTAAACTTATGTTAATATGCCAAACTCATTGATAAATCTGCAGTACGTAAGCGATCGGAAACAATGTTTTAATATAATGGATATAAAAATCAAACAGGAAAAGCCTGTTTCGTACACATACTACTTAATTCAAACTCTGGACATTTATAATCGTGGGGATTTGATTTCGTGGTTTGGGTCAACCACGAAATACGCGAAATTAAACCCCCCACGAAATATAATGATTTCACAGTATATGAGAGATGTGTGCTTTGTGGTTTCAGAGAAGAATATTTTTTAGGTTTTTCCCTATACAGGTCTATGTAAAACTTGACCCCTGGGGCAGGCCCAAATGTGATCCCAAGGTCACCATTTGAACAAACTTGGTAAAGGATCAAAAGAGTATAGTAAATGCAAAATATTAAACCTCTGGCTCTTGTTGTTCCAGAGAAGAAGACTTTAATGTGTTTCCTATATAAGTCTATGTTAAACTGTGACCCACGGGGTGGTGAACAAACGTGGTAGAGGACCATGAGCTTATAGCAAATGCAAAATATTAAACTCTTGCAGTTTCAGAGAAAAATACTTTTTAAGTTTTTCCCTATACATGTCTATGTAAAACATGTGACCCTTGGGGCAGGGCCAAATGTGACCCGAGGGTCACCATTTGAACAAACTTGATAAAGGACCATAAGCTTATAGTAAATGCAAAATATCAAACCTCTGGCTTTTGTACCGTATTTGTCGGCCTATACCGCGCATGCGCATATACCGCGCACCCTGAATTTGGGCCCGAAATTGAAGAATTAAAGCAGAAAGAAATTGGTAATTTCATAGTTAATTAATGTTAAAATGTTTTTTGTTTTATGTTCGTTTTTAGGTTTTCTGTTTTTTAAAAAAAAGAAGAATTATCATGGCCTGAGCGGCGTCATTGTCGGCGTCTCAAAACTTTAAACTTGGCCACAACTCAATTCTCCCTTGACAGATTTTCCTCATATTTGCATACAATATTTCTTATGACTAATGCTTCTTGTCAATGTATGCTTAGTGACCTTGAGTCAATGACCTTTAGCATGACCGTTTTTCAATGTCAAAACTTACAAAATTCAGACATAACAGAGGAGCCATGGCACATGCAGGCGGTGCTCTTGTTTTGTTTTATGTTACTTTTATGTTACTTGTTTATAAGTAGGCTTGGACTATATAGTGGGTGTACGTACATGTAATTCATGTATCTAATTCTAAATAAATTAAAAAATTGCCATTCCTTATTATTAAGCATGAATGACACACTTTTGACATAATTGTGTCCTTTCTTGAGATTTTGATTTTCAGGTAGGGTGAATAGGGTACATTTTTTTAAATTAAACTGTAATGATAAACACACATTTCACTTTTTGGTGAGGGAATTACTGGATTCTTAGGCAAAAAAAAAAAATGTTGTGTTTCCGCTCTGGTCGTAAGTATTCCCATCCAGATGGTCGTGTGCAGTAAAATATATCAGTCCCATTTAGGGACAGTGTAAGAATTATCTTCGATAAACATTTAAGCCTTGTCAGGACAAAATCAACCTTGTGGCAATTGCGACCAGTGTAGACATAGATCAGACTGTGGATGCAGTTTGCCATAAACTTGATTTTCTCGTGACAAGACTAATTTATTGTTTTGTGATTCATTAGTGTCTGACAAATTCTAAAACAAGAGGTAAAAAAAAGCTTTTCTTTCAACTGTTTTCTCCAAGGAGTTGAACATGAGTGTTTATATTATCACCTCTTCACCAATGTTTTATACAAGTAAAACAATATATATTTGTTGAATGCATTTTTAAAATAAAGATAGACAAAAAAGCGACCATACTCCATAGAGCATAAACGCATGACCATTTCCCCTTTTATGCGCTATCCCTTATTTATTTGCTTCTGCACGGTGTTTTTCTTTCCTTTGCTATCATAATCACTAATACAGAATAACAAATGATTTATTGTACGTATGGTTTTGGTTATTAATTTTATCTTACTTTATTTACTTTACACACTAATGTTTCTATCTTCCTTGCACACCATTTAACAAACTATATTTGTATATTGGTTTTAGTGATAGGTTAATTTCTATTACTTTTTAATTTCTATTTCTTTTTTTTTATTAAAGGATAACATACATATTTGATATTTCTAACATACTTATGTATGGGACCTATTTATGTATGGAGTGGACTTTGTAGACATACAAATTTGTAGACATACATTCAAGACATATTTTTAAACTTCTATTTTTAATCCTATATTCATAGATTATTTACCATGGTGGAGTAACAACTAATCAACAAACCTTGTTCCTAAAAAGATTTAAAAAACTGTGATATTAATGTTGCCTTCATTATTTAAAATCGAATGTTGTCTATATATACAATATATTTCCAGTGTTATCTAAGTATAACATACGACGAGTCTTTTGGGGGATTAGAGAGATGGCACCAGAATGGTACCCCGAGAGTGTCGGGTTTTATTCTCCAAATGATAACAAAGAGGTTGGTTCTTTACACAGATATTAATATTAAGAGCATTAACATAAAAGAGGGATGTGGGGCCTCACCAAACTAGATAGGTAATTCAGATGTACTATTTCAGCACCTGGGGCCGTCTTATTTACATTTATTTAAAATAAATATATAGATGTAAAATGTATAAATTATATGCTTATTTTTCATTTGTAGTGATTTTCTTTGCTTTAAAGGTGAAATTTAGCGTGTTTTTTGAGCATATATTCTGAAATATATGTATATAATATACAATCTGTTCAAATATTACACTTATTGGTTGTCCCGTTTTCTCACAGTAGCCAATTTTATCTCATAGCGCACACGCTTGAGTTTCGCCCTTTTTGAAGACAGGTAAGTGTCACGTGATCCTGTGATGTCATTGGTACCAAACGATCAGCGGTGTCGCATTGAGTTGTATAGTATTGTCTATGTAGGATTAAGTTTTATGGTACGTGTTAAAAATGCCGTGTGCTGTAGCTGGGTGTCAAAGTGTGCATAAAAAAGGACAATCTAATAACATCATTTTTTTTCGTTTTCCTAATCAGGTTAATGATAGATTAAGATTTGAATTGTGGGTGGACCGCTGTCGACGAAAATCGCCCGTCGCGTCAAAAAAATGGGAACCTTCGAAAGACGCGCGAGTTTGTAGTAAACACTTTGAGTTGGATTCGTGGGAAATCCATCATTTGGTTTCATTTTCATTGAATTTGAAGGACAGACGGCCATGCAGATTAAAAACAACAGCGATACCAACAATATTTTCCTACAAAAGTGAGAAGTGCCTAACCCCGCCGTCTCCGAGCAAGTTTTATTCCCCGATTCGACCGGCGTTGAGGAAGAAATTATTAAATGAGGTAAGATAGAAGTTTTTGTTCAGTTATCTTAGCAATTCCCCGGGTATGTGTATGATCAATTGTAGAAAGGTATATAATCTTAGATCTGTACATCGTGCTTGTTTAGCTGTTGAATTAGATGCATGCGTCTTACGTGAACGGCGCTAATATAATGTAGCCGTCTTTTTCAAAAGATCGCTAAAAAGGTTTAGCATAAGAATGTAAATGAATTCGGTGAAATAAACACTGTCGTTGTTCCAATATATATTTTGTAGTATTTTTTTTTGTTTTTTTGTTTTAAATTATACACCTTCTTCTGCCAATAGTGTTATAGATTTATATAGAGTTATATATCGGTCTCTGGATTTGAAAATAATGACAAAATGTTTCATGGATGTCTATTAAAACGCAGAAAATTGATAATGTTACTAGCTATTATATTAGTTCAGTAATGTTGTATGGCAAAACAACAACAATTACGGCTTTTACCTCATGCAGTAAGTAAAATAAGTGCTTTACAAGCATATATATACTTTATATTCTAAATAAAAAAATTGTTAGGTCTGTTTTTTCGATCTCTACATGTACATAATACATTATGTCGTGCTCATAATACATTTGACTATATTATTTAGATCATCTTCGTGCGCGATGAACTAACTAGTTTCTCACGCATCATATATCCGTCTTGTGCAATACGCGGCTCGCCGCGGCGGTATTGCACCGCTCACGGAATTGCAATATACAGGAAATGTAGGCATATCATAAACTACGTTTCCCTAAATGGTGCGTGATTTTGTCATATACCGACGTTTGTACCATGATTAGGCTGTACTTCAATAGGGCACCGCAATAGTTGATTAGTCGATGTGTGGTATATTGTTATTTGGCGGCACGTGAAGAGCGTGTCATACTGCAAATCCGAATCTCATACACCACTATAGACTGTTTTGGAGGCGGCGGGGACTTATGGTATATAGAATACTATAGAAATTAGATGCTGTTACATTTATTTATTTATCAATTATACTTACTAGACTCTAAATATATTTTTTCAATGTCTATTTTTCGGCAAAAATAAAGTCCTTATAATCTCACGCTCGTATTAATGTACAAGTATTAGACCATGTCCATTCATTCGGAATATACTGCATTTCGCGCTTAGTGTAAATGTACCGAGATATTGCAGCGTTGCTGGTGACTTTCAGAATTTCGATGAAAACAATTTGGGCGTTGTTTTTTGTTTGTTGTTGCTGTAAGTGTATAAAGATGCTATTTTATTAGATTAGTGAATAGTGTAATGAACCGCTCAACCTAACGAATGACATGACATGATTGTCTTTAAAATTTCATGGAACAACATCATGGTTTTGGACAATTGTCATGTCACATGTCATGTGATACTGCTATGCAGTCGCTCACAAATACGTTTATACCTAGAGCACGGCCAAGAAAATAAGCGAGGATGCGTGTCAAATTGACTCAGTTGATATAGTATAACATGGTACGTTGCAGGTCCTGTGCAACAAATGGTCATGCTTGAGGGTCTCCCAGGGGTTTTGGGAACAATGAAACATGGCCATTTATTTTTGGGGAACAAGGGAATATTGTCTGTTATTGGTAATATTTTTTGGGAACAATGGAACATTGGACAAACTATTTTTGGTAACACTAAGCAAAATATTGTTGGGGAACAAGGGAACAATGGGTCATATTATCAGGGAACATGGACCCCCTGGAAGGGTCTCATGCTTGGAACAATTTATGACTAGTTTTAACTGCATTCATGTTCCTCTTTTGACAACATGATTTGATAACACTGTCCATATTATGTGTTGTAATTATCCCTTACTCGATCAGAGAAATGTTACACATGGTGTCATCATATTAATTTAGATACTGACACTGCAACTTAGAGGGAAATGAGATGAAGTATAATAATCCCATTCATTCCACATAATCCCATTCAATAATCCCATTCAATAACTACCACATCCGGGCATTAGAGAACACATTTTTAAGATGTTGAGATATTCAGTAGTAGAACATGAAGGAGTTTACTCAGACTTTATCCTCAACTTACTATCTGTATGGAAAATCCAAATATTTAACTATCTATAAATTAAATGTAGCAGCTTTGGTGATTTTATATAAGACAATGTAGGTACATATCTGTATAAAAAAAATAAGGCTTTTAATACAATAGTTGTTACACTTTTTTTACAAACAGCTAAAGTCAATTAAACTTCAAGGATAATCGCTGCATGTACCTCCTACCAAAATGTGATGGTCTGTTGTATTATTATCCACTGACTGTTCAAATTATTTAGATTATGTCATGCAAAATTTTTGAATTACAATAAAGAAAAAAATTAACAAATGGCTGTAAAAGCTGGATTGTTGTGTCTCGTGTCATAACTGCATAATGAATCTTAAAACACATTTTCAGATTTTCAGGAAACGTGTATGTTTTCATAAAACTGGTAGCTGCCATAATGTCGCTGAGTTGCTACTGTCACTGAGTTGCACAGATGGATGTTTTAAATTCTGATAAATGTCACAAACACAGTGTTTTGGCAATTTCTCTTACTCCCCGTTTCGATTATGTGACTAGCAGATTATGTGACAAGCAGGAAACTGGTTTACAAAAAAAACAATCTCGTAAAATCTCAGCAAAAAAACAAACAAATTGAAATTCAATAATGATATGATATCTAAGGATACAGATGATATATATTTTCAGCCTATTTTTTATTAAACTGGATTTATTTGTCCATCTGTTGTAGACAAGCTTCTGTTCATCAAAATTCACGGGTAGCTGTCCACAGTGAGTTTGTCCATATTTTTTCTTTATGTAAATGAAGGATGAGCCTGTAACATTCATTCCTGTAAGGCGCCATATAACCTTTCATGTGTTGGTAAAATCCAATTCAATTCAGTTCACCAAGATGAAGAAAGTATGAGGCAATGTGGCAGGTATATTAGTGGGGGACCCCAAGTATGACAGATCTAGTTTAAAATAATGCTGATGTATTCTTTCTTTGTATTTTATTTCTTTGTATCTGTTTTAGCTGCTCTCCAAACCCGCAGAAACACCCCCATCATTGTATATAGACGAGGAAATTCAAAGAGAAGCACCATCATCCCCTGGGCCCCTACAGTCCCCAGCGAAACGGTGTAGAACTTCGGATTATGTCACAGTGAACACAGAAACTCTCATCGTAATACCCAAGTTTTCTGTTAGAGAGAACAAGGTAAGTTTAGTGCTAAAACTGTTCATTTGTACACGAGGATTTCCTCTGTTATTAGATTGGGGTATGTTGTATGGTGTGCCGGCAGGCGGGCGTCGTTGAACTCTTTGTTTCCGCTCAATAATTTTTTTTAGGAATGAGGTATTGCGATGAAACTTCCAGGGTAGGTAGCTTACATGAAAATGAAGCTTGAGGTCGCATTTAGGTCAAGGTCACTGTTACTTAAAATAGAAAACCTTTTTCTGCTCAATAACTTTTGTTAACTATGAAACTTGAAGGGTGGGTAGCTTATATGAAAAGGAAGCTTGAGTTTGCACTTGGGGTCACTGGGGTAAAGGTCACTGTTACTAAAAATAGAAAAATGGTTTCCACTCAAAAACTGTTGTTAGGAATGAGGAATTGCTATGAAACTTGCAGGGTAGGTAGCTTATATCAAAAGGAAGTTTGGGATTGCATTTCGGGTTGCTGGGGTCAACTTCAAGATCATTGTTACTAAAATTAGAAAAACGGTTTATGTTCAATAACTTTAGTTGGGAATGAGGTATTGGAACAAAACTTGCTACGTAGGTACCTTATATGTAAAGGAAGCCTGGATTGCATTTGGGGTCACTGAGGTTAAGGTCAAGTTCAAGATCACTGTTACTAAAAACAGAAAAAACGGTTACCGCTCAGAAAACCTGGTTTTCGTGGAATTTCCATGTTTCTAGACTTGTTTTAAATATAAAAACAAAGACAATACTACTTTATACTCTTGGAAAATAACTAACCAATCTGTCAGTTCACATTATGTACAGATTATTATTCAATGGAATCAATGCCATTGACACGACCAATAACTTTGCATATAATGTCAGCAGAGTTATGCCCCTTTTTTATAAAACTTTAACCTGCAACCTATTAGGTCATAACTTGGCAACATATGGTCATCAAACTTTATACAGTTCTTCCTTATCAGTTGTGTAATTCTGAATTATCCACATTTTCATCAAAATAACAAGTAAAAAATAATTCATGAAGAATTGCTTCCTGTCTTCAAACTTTATAGCTGGATTGTCCTTCCTGAAGTAATTTCTTTTTAAGTACGGAGCTGTTGTTTTTTGTTGTTGTTTTTAAATTTTAAAGTATTACAAATGTATAATATTGGTTTTGTATAGAATTAAGTGTAATGAAAACTGATAATTTTTTTCTCTAGAAAACATATGTCAAGACAACACAAACTCCCGGCCCCTCAACATCTGACACGCCTTCTCAGTATAGTCTGAAGGACATTGACCCCAGTGAAACAACAGAAACAACAAGATGCATAACAACATCTACTGCCGTCCAGTGTAATTTAATCGGTGGTAGTCTGTGGGAAGAAGAAGGTGAGAGTGAAGAAGAAGAGCCCGACCAGTATGAAGATGACATTACTGATGACTCCACATGGCTTCCAAATACAGAGGACATATTATCAGACAGTGATGAAGAAGATGAAGAGGCTATGTAAGTACTTTTATTATATACCTTAAAGCACGTTAAAGAACCATAGGAATCTATTCGATAATAAGAGTAGGGCAGGTTCCCGGATTCCTATGTATTCTTACCCTCTCTCTGGGGCGGCTCTAAATAACCTATACTGTGTTGATGAGCCGTTAAACAACATTCAATTCAATTACCTTAATTTTCCTACAATGGAATACAAAACTTTGGATCACCTCTAGAGGTTTTCTGAATCCATTCACTACTACTAAAAATAGATTTTGAACTTCCCATACACAAATGTCAGATTGGAATGTTGGCAATTGCCAGCTAGTAATCCATTAAGAACAATGGATGTTTTAACATGAAATGTGAACTCAGAATGTTTGTGCATTTGTGAACATTGTGGGTTAATTAATTTAACATGTGTGTAGTTGTTGCAATGTAATATACATGTTTTCATGCGCATCCGATGTATATGTTTTCATGTTTTTCCTGTTGGTGTTTTTCAGTTAATTTGACTTTAAATAATACAATTTTGTTTTTATAGCGTAATTTTTTTTTTGATATATATGTATTCGATTTCAATGATATGTAAAGAGGTATATAATAAAAGGATCATTACTATAGTAACTTGTTCTGGAAACTGGTATCACCTCTCGTATGATCCTGATCTGGCATTTACCTTCTCCAGGTGATTCAAACTTTCAGAACAAGTTACTACAATAATAATCCTAATGTAGAACCCACATTAACAGATGTATTCTTAGTCTGAGCCTTCTCTGGTGTATTACAAAACTTTTTTTTTATTTCTTCAGACTATTAACAAGCAACTTATAAAATTGTAAGAGAAATGAAATAGACAATTTTGAAGGTTGATCAGTTGTTTATAAAGGCTTGACTTTAAAAAAAATAATAAAATATGACGAGGAGGCAATTCACCATTCAATGAAATTGTTACAAGCAACGGTGACATTTTATTTTATTTATTTATTTCAGACACAACATTCAACTCCACTCACAGAGAGAAAGTACATTGTGTTTCAAAGCTGCCTGTTGTCGCTGTTTGTTTTATGTAATACATGCTTTGCCAAGTGCTCGAACACTATGAAAACAATCGGTGGCATGGTGATAGTTAAAAGTGAATGTGTGAATGGCCACATCAGAGAATGGCAGAGTTGCCCAGAGTCGAGTCGAATGCCTGTTACTAATTTGTGTCTTGCCGCTTCAAGTTTATTCAGTGGATGTAGTCCTGTGAAAATGCTTAATTTCCTCAAATTTTGCAATATATCATCAATATCTCGATCGACTTACTTTACTCTTCAAAAGTGCTACTTGATACCCGCAATAAACATAGCCTGGAGTTTCCAACAAGACCGGTTGATTAAGACCAGAAGGAACCAACGTGTAAAGCTTGCAGGCGATGGCAGGTGCTGCTCACCAGGGCATACTGCGAAATACGGTAGTTATACATTGATGGATGCGACAACTGGCGAAATACTCACAATGGACTTGATACAGGTACACATAAATGGTATACTTAGTGGGACACAGAGATGCCATATCAGCTTGAGAGCTTTAGCTCGAGGGCTGATGTGGGTTGAGGGCCGGATCTAGGGATATGAAAATACACATTTTGGTTTGACTTTTCTGAGGAAAACAAAAGAGAGTTATTGTCATCACTTGTCTGCGTTAAAGTTTGTATGTAAGCTTGCATCTCCGAAACTACTTTACATAAATGATTGTAACTTCACACATGTATTCGGCATTGTTAGACAACAGCATACAGCCAGGTTCTATATTTCATGTTTTTATTTTATTAAATTTATGGACCCTGCTATACTTGCACTATTTGGTTAACATGTGCAATGCTTCTTTTTTGCAATTAAACAAAATTATGCCCTTCAGCATAGTTCCCAATAAATAAACATGGACTTGAAAGTCGAGCGTCTGCACCGACAGGCCGAGCTTCTTGATTCTTCTGTATGTCCTTTACTTGCCTATAAGCATGTTTTTAATATATCAATTTGGATTCAGTTATCATAAAATATAGCTGTAATTTACGGGTCAAAAGAAGTCGTTCACAAAATCAGTGAACAAAAAAGAAGCTATTGTAGTAGTGATTGAGAAGCAAACCCTAAGAGTGATTTCTATTCTCATAGTGCCAATCGGACGCGTTACTACCACCTTGTAAGGCAAGTCATGCCTTATATTTTAAACGCTTTACATGGATTTATTCTAGTTTGAACAATATTTTTCAGTAGGTACATAAAGCAATAAAGTTTATTGCAGCTTTAAATCGTGATTCCAGTTTGAATATAACCCAAAACATTTGTTTTCAAAATCAAAAAATTGTATGCGTCTCTTTACAGAGTAACGAGGTGAAGAATAGCAATGCTATGGAATTGGAAGGATTGAAAAGGGGCCTGGCACACTTATCGAGTGAAAACATTGTTGTGACCGACATTATAACAGACCGACACTCACAAGTCCGGAAGTGGTTGCGACTAGAGTTTCCCAAAATTCATCATTGGTTCGATGTTTGGCATGTAGCTAAATGTAAGTTGCCTTTAAAACATAAATTCCAGAGCGTCTGGAATTTTACATGTTACTCCATGTTAGCTGACTTTATTGCATCAAAATACGTCATTGAATAACTTTATCACTGACAGAATTTTCATAGAATGAGAAAAGTTTTTCAATCTGTAAAACCAAGGTATCTGTTATTTTGTCATCCAGACATATTAGCCTCAAAAATGTTTTTTTCTTTCCAAAATCTCATGTAAAAACATTTTCTATATTTGAACAGCTTCTGACTACATGTTTAATAAATCTAGAGAGTCAAATATTTAATACTGTTCAAGGTAAACTGCATATCAAGATGTGCATCAGAACAATAGTCTAATAATGAAGTTGTACTTTCTGTTACAGCTGTCGTGAAGAAATTGGAAGCGGTTGCCAGAAAGTCAAAATGTGGAATCGTAAGTCGTTGGGCCCAATCAATAAAAAACCATTTATACTGGTGTGCGGCAAGCAGCAATGGCAACAGAGAGGAGGTGTTGGAGAAGTGGACTTCCATTGAGCGGCATGTTACAAACATACATGAGGGCCATGGCAACTTTTACCCACAATGCCAACATGGGGAAATCAAGAGACCGTGGATTGATACAGGTTAGTGTTTATAGTATACAACTGTCTACTTCTCTTGAGGTCAGTGGTTATAGCTGAGGGAATGACTATTGACCCAAGACAGAAGTATTGATGAAGACAAAGTCGAGGTCAATATTAAGTCATTCCAGAAGAAGAAGAGTTTTAATCTATTGACCAAAGGTTTTCGGATACTTTGAACACACTTATTGTCACCTTTGAATGCCTCTGCTCAAATAACAAATCCATTTCCTCGTCGGTAGTTACAATAAACCTGTCCATTTCTGCTGCGCTTTTATTTGGAAATAGATCACATCAGTTGATGCTTTACGTAAAGCGCTTACATCATTCTGAATGGACTATTGACTCGATTAAATTGATCAGAAAAGCGGTGAATAGTACTTCATTTAAATGCGACGGCATTTAAGCCAGTAAAATCTACAATTTAAAATGACCTATAATAATATTGTTTATGTTGTAATGCTGCCTTGGCAGCTACATTAGTATGAGCTTTTCTTTACTATTGCAGTACATCTTTATATAATTATTTATAGGAAATGAATTTATGCGGTGTTTTGGATGCATCGTTGCCTATTAAATGAGTTAATGCCAATAAAAATATCTGGGCTCTTCTCTAATATTGTATAATTCTAGGGCGCCAAGAACTCGCTCTATATCATTGAGATACCAATATCTATATAAGCATAGCATAAACAGTTCATCCATGAATTTAATTTTTTCATTTTATATGTTTCAGGTACAAAAGCTCACAAGGAGTTGAAGGAAATAGTATGCAGTACAAGACTGAAGAATGACATTGCACAGCTTTCGTTTGAAGAGCAGACAGCCTATTTAGAGTCGTACCATAAGATTGTGTGCTTTTTTGCTGCCAAGCACGGTCACTTCTTTTACCCATCCATGGAAGCAAGGTAGGAGTTTTAGAGCAATAATAAACATATACAAGACCTTATATAAAGATGAAAAGCTTTTGAATAAAGTGTTTCAATTTAATATCTCCAGAACTATTTGAACTTGCCCTTGTGAATGAACATGCATCTGGTGGTCAAGCTCTTAATGAACCAAAGTCACCTCCACAACAAGCTAGTAAAACTGACAATGTGTATGTTTTCAAGAACCTTTGTGCCACTTTTAACGAGATTGTTTATTGCCAGTGGCAATGATTACATGGCATGTCTTCATTTTTCAGAATACAACTTGCTGTCCTACATTTCAATGAGAATGTCAACAAAGACCAAGCCATCACAAAAGATGGAAGACCATGCTGGAAGATATCGTACCCAAAATTCAAGAAAGGTGGTGAAGTGGTGAAACAAGTCAAAGTACCAGTCACATATGGTAATTATAAAAAAAACATTGTGAATAAGGCTGAAAACAAAGCAGTTTCTTTTGTAGATAAACTGGCGACATACTGAAATTGTATAAATTATATATATTGAATAGTAAAACAGCAGCCTTTAAAAACGTATTTAAAATATTAGTGATTTTTTACTTTATCTTGTCGTTACTGAGTTTTTAATGGCTCATCAACTCATAAAGCTATTTAGAGCGGCTCCATAGAGATGGAAAAAATACGGAGGAACCTGCCAAACTATTATTAACAAATATAGTTGTATGGTTCTTTAAAGTACGCGGAAGATAGACACATATACAAGGAACTGCCATGTTTGCTCAAGAACACACGGACGGAACGGTGAGACTTGAACCCAGGATCTCTGGTTTCAAGTCCACCATTCTATCCACTGGGCCATTCTTAAAAACAGGGATTAACTTTTAGGATATTGTGATCCACATTCTCCTTTAGTACATTTACCAATTTAGTTTCTCTTTTAACAGATTATGTCACAGACCTGCTGGATAGTGTGTGGAACCTGAGAACAGATTTCCCATCGTACAAAGAGGCACAACAAAATTTGGTACGACCAGAATCATCTGTTCCAGAATTTACGACTTCCAGACTTACAAAAAGAAGTAAAGAAGAAGCGGTCCAAAGTTTTAAGTCTAGATACAGCACGAGATAGGAGTGATTTACGATATTAGTTGCATACTGAAGTGATGGGTGGTGTGACTTGACCACTCCATGACAGAACTGATATTAAAGGTTATTCCTGCTAGGGAAAACTGATCAAAAGATATTTCTCATTCTATAAAGTTAATGGACATGCTTACCGGTAGTTGTTTGCTGTATTGACCAATAGTGCTAAATTTGCACTATTCTATGAAACTGACAGCTGTGGTACATCAGTCTTATTATTACATAGTTAACAGATAAGTATTGTTTCAGCTTTCTATATAGGGATTTCTGAAGGATTTATGTGGTGTAATTATATATAAATGTCAGTTACTTCAACATTTTATGAACCCAACATGTGAAGCTTTAGTGATCAATAAGTGCTATGTCAACAGTGTTACTTCATCATTCTGCATTCATGTATTTGAAGTGAAGATACTTACAAAAGTTGTCTGATGTACATGATGTAGTGAAGTGTAAATTGACAGTTTTGATAAGTAACTGGTTTTGAATGCCAATGAATGTGCTTTGTAGAATAAAAAAGAAAGGTTTTGTGTAGCTGGTTCTTTTACTGGAGTTGACGAGTTACTTATGTTTTGTTTCTTCAACTTTAAATAACAATCAAGTTATTTTCTATTAAAAAATTGATGCATGGCATCATGTTAATTTCTGTTCGGGTTTAAATTTTTTCTTTGGAGTTACACATTCTTTTTTAAAGTGTAAAATAACTTCCTTATTTTGTTATGTTTAAATTTTGTAAAGAATTGTTGTTTTTTTTAATAAACTTTAATACAAGACATATTATAAACTGCCATTTAAGATATACATAAACAAATATTCATTATAATATGGAAAAAACATTTACAACAGTATAGTTTTGAGATTCATGTCAGATGTTAACACTTTCGAGTCAGTTTATTGTCCTTATGGGTATTTAAAACCCGCATATTCCTGGGATGGAAAAGCCATTCTAATTTTATTCACAGCGCAGGATGGATGCACTCTCCTGTCATACTTTGGTAGCCTTCTGTACAGGAACCGGGCTAATCGTCTATATGCAATGTATCGAAAGACGCTGAAAAGAAAAACAACTTATTTCATACTAATATTTACTTACACAATTATCACACACTATTACCAAACATAAAATTAATGTTTATAAATGTTTCGTACAATCTCATGTTTCATTGTATAGGAACTGATTTTTAAAAAACTATTTTACTTTGATTTATTATACTCCCACTTTAAAAAAATGAAGTGATGGCTATAGAGGAATCACGTTGTCCGTAATGTCATGTCCTGCAACACATTTGTACCGTCCCATCATGTCGTGTAACACTTTTTTATTACTAGCATTTCAACAGTTTTGAATGAGTTGTTCCCAAACTTCATATACTCATAACAACTGATGACCTTATGTCACTCTGATTGCCTAATTTATTACAGAATTATGTTCCTTTGTTGTTTGACTCAAAATAAAAAAGCGACAGTATTCATCACTTTAGTTTGATGTGTATGTTCATCTCAAACATTGAACACATTTTTGATCTACTTGCTGATCAATGACTTTATCATTTCCTGGCATAATGGTAAATTAACCATTTAAAAATTAATTAGTACCAATTCTTACATAACATCATGCGGTATTTGTGTAAGATGTATATCATAATAAATGTAATATGTGTTTGCATGTTATAACTCGCTGTGTCATCTTGTATTTCGTTTCGGTAAGGGACATACATGCGGTAAACTATCATCGACACTTGTCATTCATCTCATTTTTTATTATCAAAAATAAGTATATTGACAAATATTAAGATTTGATTTCTATGCATATGTAAATGGTATTTGGTAATGTTTATGTATAACCTGGGATCTCCTAAGGCCTAGATGTAAACAAATCTGTATCTATGTACATGGTCAAATGTATTTGGAATATTAGCCTTCCAAATTGCTATTTTCTTAAAACATACTTTGTTAAAGGCACACATGCCGATCTTAGTTCTTACTACAAATGGTCATTAATTTCTAAACAAATTGAGTATTTGCTCCAAAATCTTGTAAACTGTTAAAATATATATTGATAAAAAAGGTGTTATTGTTAGAAAAAGTTCTTCTTGCCAACAATTTAAGTAGGAAGATAAAAGCTGATACCTCGGTGTATATGATGACATAATCAGTGTATATAATGTTGTTAGATGTTTATTTACCTTGTTACCAACTTCCATGTACTGTTTTCATGTATGTGCATGAACATATATTGTCAAGAATAAAGTTGATCATTTTGAATAACCCACACAAAGCTATAGTAGATTTTTTTTACACAATACAGATAAATATTTTTAAAATACCCACTCGTGCATTAATTCTTCATCTCCAATTGGACCGTCTTCTTGAAGAAACTCGAAGAAAGATGATTCAACAACCCATCTACTGAGACAGCAGTCTTTAAACCCTGGATGGTCTGTCAAACACGTAAGTTCCTCCTCCTCCAGCCTCCAAGCAGCTCTTGTAACTTCAGGAAAACAGATTGACTCCTCCACTGTCGTCATAGCCACACAATTTCCACACGTACACCTGGAAAAAAATCAACATTAACTATGAGAAGCCATATTCTGATGTTTTGAAAATTAATAATTGTTTTAATTTACCAACACACTGAATTAGGGTATTAAGAGCTGCTCCAGAGAGGGCAACAACACAAAGCAATTGGAGAGCCCTGTCCCACTCTTACTATATAATAAAATTCTCAGAGGACATCATCCTGTTTATATCGCCATCCGAGGAATAAAGCCAAGCAAGTGTCTTGCTGACACACCGTCGAAACTTGGTGGCAACATTGAGGCTTGTTCTCAGAACCTTATCATCAAGCTTGTATGATAAAGTCTGATACATAAGACCGTCCTGTTTAAACCCAAATTCTCTGGACAATGCTATGCAAAAATTACCCAGTGGTGTTTGTATTTCTCCATCATACATTAAATGAGATGAGCAACCTCAATCACCACCTCACACGTACACATTGGAAATAGTTCTTAAAAAATTGTGAAATGAAAATAAAATATTCTATTTGTCCTTCCTAGTAATATCTGAGTAAGGGATCAATCAAACTGCCGACGCAGCAAGCAAACTGCCGATGTTTACAAACAAGTCCGATTATTATTACATAGCATCGCATCATTTCTTTGAAATAAAATTATATTTTGGGAAAAAGAATCTGGTTTTAGTAAGTCAACTAACACTAAACACCAGTTAAAATCAATACGAACCAATTTATATTGCCAACACGACCAAGCTCGCCATTTGCACCTGCACCGCGTTCAACTTCCTCATCGCAATCGGTTGATGAATCCGAGGTATTTTCAACCTCTGACACGAATTCTGGCTCAAAATCGTAAGGTTGCACATTGTGCAACCTTCTTATCATGGGCATTTCATCTGACTCAGCATCATAGTCGCTTAATTCCGACATTTTCACACACACTTTACTGTTTTTGCGTGCTTTCGCTATGTACAAATGGTTTCGTTTTGTTCCCAATGACGTCACTTCCGGTTTTACGAGGAAGAGTTTTCCCCCTTTGATTTTTTTCAATTTTTTAGCGTAGCCTGTTCGTCTTTTCGGTTTTTATCTTTAAAAACATATTTTCACTAAACATACATCAATAGCATAGTTACCATCGTATTTATAATGATATTTGATAATTAAAAACATATCAACAACGGATTTGTTGATTTAGGACAAATTTCTGCTTTAAAATGTATTTATAAAAGGTAGAAATAACGTTGTTGTCATATGTGTGTGTATACGCAGATAAGATATATACACACAGTTTGGTTTATTTGATGTTGTTGCTGTTTTTAATCATTCGGGCGTTCAAAAATAAAAATGTTTATTTTGTTTCTATTTTGTTTCTGTATACTAGTTGTTATAAATAATGAATATTTATTATAATAGTAGAGAATACAGATCAAGTAACGAATAACATAATATTTTATTTCCAAAATAGAATATAAGAGTAATAAATTTTTGTTTATACATCTATTTTTTCAGGTTTTCGCTGAAGAAATTGAACAGTTACCGGAAAGTCTGGCGGACAAAGTGAACCTGCTCCCAGAATTATTGAAGGACTCAAGGGCTACAAGTACAGTTAAAAATTATTATCGTAGATTTAATCGATATAAACAATGGGCCTTAGGTAATGGAATTGGGGGTAGGGACATTTTGCTGGCTAAGGCATTTCATGTTGCTATTAAACTGCTAATACACCAAGTCCTATAATAAGTGCATTTTACAGTATAAAATGGGTACATGAATTATATGATATGAATTCGCCAACAAATTCCAAATTAGTGAAAAACATTTTAGAAGCTAGTAAAAGGAAGTTAGCTAAACCTGTGAATAAAAAAGAACCAGTAACTGTCGTAATGTTAGAAAATATGTTTAAATCATTATATACGGTAGGAAATGTTAACAAGAGGCCCAAGAGGGCCTGTGGATGCTCTACTGGCTAAAACAGCTCATATATTTAGATAGATATAGCTAGATATAGCTCTCTTCTCCTATAGATTTAACAAAGGAAAATACAATATAGCATTTTTCAACAAATCAAGGGCCATAACTCTGTTATTACTAACAAGATCTATCTGGTTTTCGAAATTGTCCAAGATTTCATTGATATACCGCGCTTTGTACAACTAGACATCATACTGAAATCCAACAAGACGTTTAAGAGGAGTAGCGCCGACAAGAAATTTAAAATAAAAATGTCAAAGGGCCATAACTCCGTCAAAAATCACAACTAGACATCTTACCGATGCTTCCTGCCAAGTTTCGTCGAAATTCAACAAGGCATTTAGGATGAGTAGCGCCGACAAGAAATTTTAAAGTAAGTCAAGTAATTAAAAAGACAATGAAAAAAACAAAAACGATTGATTCAAATCAATCAAAAAAAAATAAAATAAAAATAAAAGGAAAAAATTAAAAAAATAAAATATAAAAAAATTAAAAAAAATAAAAAAAATAATAAAAAAAATAATAAAAAATTAAAAAATAAATCAAATTAAAAACTATTTTTTTAAAAAAAAAAAGTTTTTGCCTATACAAGCCTAAGTAAAACTGACCCCCAGGGTGGGACCAAATGTGACCAATAGGTCACCATTTGAACAAACTTGGTAGAAGACCATAAGCTTATAGCAAATGCAAAATATTAAACCTCTGGCTCTTGCAGTTTCAGAGAAGAAGATTTTTTTAATTTTTCCCTATACATGTCTATGTAAAACATGTGACCCTTGGGGCGGGGTCAAATGTGACCCGAGGGTCACAATTTGAACAAACTTGGTAAAGGAACATAAGCTTATAGCAAATGCAAAATATTAAACCTCTGGATCTTGCAGTTCCAGAGAAGACATTTTTTTCAGTTTTTCCCTATACAAGAATTTATGTAAAACATGTGACCCATGGGGCGGGGTCAAATGTGACACGAGGGTCACAATTTGAACAAACTTGGTAAAGGACCATACGCTTATAGCAAATGCAAAATATTAAACCTCTGGCTCTTGTAGTTTCCGAGAAGAAGATTTTTTAAAAAAAAATCCTACATGTATGTAAGTCTATGTAAAACTGTGACACTCAGGGCGGGAAAAAATTTGACCCCAGGGTCACCATTTGAACAAACTTAGTAGAAGACCATAAGCTGATGCTACATGTAATACATGAGAGCTCTGTGACATGTGGTTCCAGAGAAGAAGATTTTTTTCAGTTTTTCCCTATACAAGCCTATGTAAAACTGTGACCCCCTGGGTGGGGCCAAATGTGACCCCTGGGTCACCATTTGAACAACTTGGTAGAGGACCACAAGCTTATAGCAAATGCAAAATATTAAACCTCTGACTCTTGCAGTTTCAGAGTAGAAGATTTTTTAAGTTTTTCCCTATACATGTCTATGTAAAACGTGACCCTTGGGGCGGGGCCAAATGTGACCCGAGGGTCACCATTTGAACAAATTTGGTAAAGGACCATAAGCTTATAGTAAATGCAAAATATCAAACCTCTGGCTGTTGTAGTTTCCTAGAAGAAGATTTTTAAAAAAAAAATCCTATATAAGTCTATGTAAAACTGTGACCCCCGGGGCGGGAACAAATTTGACCCCAGGGCCACCATATGAACAAACTTAGTAGAGGACAATAAGCTGATGCTACATGTAATACATGAGAGCTCTGTGCCTTGTGGCTTCAGAGAAGAAGATTTTTCCTATATGTCAATATGAAAAACATGCAAAACCTCAATATACAAACTTTGGACCCCTGGGGCACGGCTATTTTTGACCCCGGGGATTTTATTTGAACAAACTTGATAGTCTAGGCGTTGGCGATCATTTTAAAAGAAGAACTGTTGAAATCTGTCCAGCGGATCTGGAGAAGAAGATTTTTTAAGGTTTCGACCATATATGGTAATGGCAGCCATCTTGGATGTAGCGCTGACCTAATTTTAAGAAATCTAAAAAGCATTTATCTAAGGATCATCCATGTGAAGTTTGGTCAAAATTAGCCAACCGATTTCTGAGGTGAAGTCGTTTGAAGAAAAGTTAACGGACGACAGACGACGGACGACGGAAGACGGACAACACACCATCCCATCAGTCATTTTATTTAATGTCTTTGTATGTATAAATGCAATGTGTTATTAAACAAATAAACCTTTCTCCCTTTTGTTTTCAAATTTAATAATGTAATACTAATATAAATCATAATGGCCCGATTTACACACAAATGACGAACAACGCCATTTTTCAGGGCAAGTGGTCTTAAAATGTGGGGCAAGTGACTTTTTTGGCAGGGCAAGTGACTTTTGAAAATATTTCCAGAACCCTGTCTAATGTAGATATATTTATACCCCAGCAAAAGTTTAATGGGGTAAACAGGAGTTGGTCCGTCTCTTGTTTGTCTGGCTGGTTGTCCGGTCGGTCTGTTCAGTTTGTCCGCGCAACTTCTACGTTTTTCATCCTATTTTTATGAAACTTTACAAGAAGTATTAGTATGATGTCTAGTAGAGCATATTGTCAGGATGTTCCCATTGAATTATGTTTGGCAGAGTTACAGGACTTTGAAGTTTTTCTCAATTATGTTTGCGTTTTCAGGGTTGTGCTAATCCCCTTCAGTGATAGATCTATTTAAATTTTGACTTTTATGTTTCAGCCTTCCCCAAGCAAGAAGAGACGGCATAGTGAATCACTACATAAAGATTGGAGTACACAGACTGATCCCATGCCCACTACATCTTCCTCTCAAACCGAGACTGATCCCATGCCCACTACACCTCTCTCTCAAACCCAGACTGATGCGCAGTCAGAGAGCACCAGAAGTGATAGTCTTTTGGACCACTCATACTTGTTTCAAGCTACAAGTACACCAGTGAGGGCATCAAATCCAACAAGACAGCTTGTCACTGAGTTTCATCGAGACATAAGCTTGAGCTTCATTGGAACTGAAAATGAAAAGGTGCTGCCAGCAGCTATAGACTCGAGTGGCTTGGAAGATGCCAAATTAAATAAACCAAACTGTGGAGGTGAGGGTCTCGTTGACAATAGGGACTTCGACTCCAGTTCAAGTATGTCCGTGAATTCTTCTGTTGACTCCAGTTCAAATATGTCTGTGAATTCTTCAACAGATCAGGAATATTTCCCATCCACCAGTGATTCAGATATGTCATCAACTGACTCGATCATTCTAGAAAATTCAGCTGAGGACTTCGATCTAAACAACAACCAGTTTCTTGTATTTGGGACATGCCTAAACAAGCTGTTTTCATATGTGCGTTGTGAAATTTGTGGAAATAAAGTAATTCCATCGGAGATTAATACTAGAGGCACTCTGCTCTCGGTTCATTTTCACTACGAGGGAGGACATGATTTGTTATGAAAATCGCAGCCGGAAGTGGGCAGAACATCGGTTGGGAATTTGTTGATGTCCGCAGCTATTCTCTTCTCGGAAACGTCCTTCAGCAAAATTCCTTTCTTTCATCTCTTCTCAACTTGCAGTTTCTACATCCCACAACCTACAGTCGCATTCAAAAGACATACCTGTACCCAGTTGCCCAAGAAGCCTGGGAAGACCATCAACAGTCATTTCTGTCCTCATTGCATGGCAAACCACTGACACTGGCTGGTGATGGTAGATGTGATTCGCCAGGATATTCATCCAAGTATGGCACATACACACTTATGGACTTGGACTCAAAACAGATTGTAGATTTCAAGATAATTCAGAGCACCGAGACGGGGAATTCTGTCGGAATGGAAAAACGCGGGTTGCAGGAGTGCTTAGCATCTACTGAAAACTTTGGACTGGATGTTAAAGTGCTGGCCACAGACAGACATGTGCAGATAAGAAGTTACCTGAAGAAGGAAAAACCTGAAATAAACCACCAGTTTGATGTATGGCATCTTGGTAAGTCAGTTGGAAAAAAGGTGTCAAAGAAGGCAAAGCAAAAAGGATTTGAAGATTTAGGAAAATGGACATCATCAATAGTTAATCACCTTTGGTTTTGTGCCAACACTTGTGGAGAGGATGATGACATTCTTGTGGAAAGGTGGTATTCCATTATCCAGCACATCGTCAACCAACACCACTTTCCTGGAAACTTCGTTGCTGGCTGTGACCATGCGCCACTGACAAATGATGAGGAAAGGAAAACAAAGTGGTTGAAAAAAGACAGCCCCAGTCACAAAGCATTGGTCGCCATTGTTACGGATAAAAGACTATTAAATGATGTTAGAAGGTTGACAAAATGTTGTCACACTGGGCAGTTGGAGTCGTACCATTCGCTTCTGTTGAAGTATTGCCCAAAGAGATTACACTTCAGTATGAATGGCATGAAGGCAAGAACACAGTTGGCAGCATTGGACTACTCCAAAAATGTAGGAAGAGAGCAAGCAACAATTAAGGAGGGTGCGAAACAAGGCAAGAAAAGGTTCTCCGTTAGCTTCCCAACGATGTCAAAAAAATGGGTAAGCAAGAAGGTGTATGCCAAGAAAAACTACGACTACTTGAGAGACATGATGAAGCGAGTCGTAGATGGAAAGATGAGGAACAACCTTCCAGAATTGAAAGGAAAGCGTCTGCCAAGCAACATTGCACAGGTTGAAAGACCAAAAAAGTCTGTGTTGGTGGCTGCCCATATGTCAATATTTAGTAGTAATCACACCATTTGTTAAAGAAAGATATTTAGATGTGCTAAATGAAAGCAGACAGATAATGAGCTTACTGCAGTATATATTAGAAAATATGATGAATTAAATATATACTCGTTAACTTAAAACAAGAGGTCAATGACCTTGAAGCTCTACTGATTGATTTTGATTTCAGGAAGTAGTCGCTACAAACTTGTTTTTTGAAAATCTATTTTTAGCCATGGCGGCCATCTTGAATTTCCGGCCGACCTGAAATTTTGCTAGGATCAATTAGACATTAAGAGCAACATTCCTGTGCAGTTTCATGAAAATCCGTTGAGAGGAGTAGTCGCTACAAGTTTTCATTATATAACTCTATGTAAACAAAGATGGCCGCTGCCATGTTTAACGTCGAATCAAAACGATTTTCGACAAGGACCAACATCATGTCCTGCTGATCATTTTAGAAAAAGTCCCATATCAATATCACTTAGTTTTCAAGAAGTAGTCGCTACAAACTTGTTTTTTAAAAACCTATTTTTAGATTTGGCGGCCATCTTGGATTTCACATCAACATGAATTTTTGCTAGGATCAACTAGACTTCATGGGCAACATTTCTGTAAAGTTTCATGAAAATCCATTCAGTAGTTTCAGAGGAGTAGTCGCTACAGAGGAGTAGTCTGATCAGTGGAGCTAAAAATGCCTCTGACACTGAAAAAAACAAAGATTATGCCAGTTAATATTTTAAAATCAGATGAGAGTTTAAAATATAAAATCATTTTATTCTCACATCAAATAACACTTATTATTATATAACCTATAAATAGACGCGTTTTCATTGGCTAAAAAGTAATTTTTTAGAAAAAATATCTAGCGATATTGACCTGTTTTTTTGATATTGACCTGTTTTTTTGATATTGGCCTGTTTTATATAATTGTTTTTTTGATATTGACCTGTTTTATATAATTGTAAATTGAGGGTTATATAATAAAACAGTTATGGACTTTTCAGCTGTTATACATGATGTGATATGCACCAAAAAAATCATTATTGACCGAGGCGATCAGCTGTTATACATGATGTTGATATGCACCAAAAAATCATTATTGACCTCGGCTATCGCCTCGGTCAATAATGATTTTTTTGGTGCATATCACATCATGTATAACAGCTGAAAAGTCCATAATTGTATATTATCACTGTTTTTTTGCAGTTAAGTAAAAATGAAATGATTTATCATCACAACAGATGTCAAACAAAGATATAATCTATTTTCAGTGTGAGAGGCATTTTTAAAGCCCTCTAGTATATTTGATGAATTGAGGATGTGTTTTAGCCAGTTACGGGTATATAACAAGTATTTTATAGATAAAATAGGACCTGCTAAAATTTCAAACAGACAAATTTAATTACCAGTTTCTTGCTAACATATTGATGTTAAGGTATTACATTTTTGAGACTTACAGAAGGGTGATGTGGAATAGCGGGGCAATAATATACAACTATCTACTTCTGTTTCTGTCAATTGTTGAAACAATTCATCCCAGGGAATGACTTTGACCGGAAACAGTGATAGGTCACTGCTGAGGCTCAATAGTCATTCCCGAGGATGAATAGTTTTAACCGTTGACAGAAACAGGAGATAGTTGTTTTATTATATTGAATAAGAGAGAAAATAGCTCTAATTCTTCCTGTTGATAAATGAAAACGTTGCGCGTACTCCATTGTTAATTTTAATTCTATGTCATTGAGCGCTTATGGTAAATAATTGACATTGGTAATAAAGCATTTGAATGATACTGGAAGATACTATTGACTCGGCAAAAAAACTATTCACCCAAAAGAGTACTATTGACTCCCAAGTCTGGTTTAAACCGGATTAGACCCGTTTGAACACATTTTCAAGTCAGTAGTTAGTTCATACCAATAACTTTCACGTGACTGCTTTTCAGCCAATAAAAACTATGTATATAAAATGATATACAATTATACCAATTATTATATATCATTTGAAATGCGTAATTTTTATTAGCTAAAAAGCAGTCGTGTGAAAGTTATTGGTATGAACTAGTGACTTACACACGTGTCCAATTCGGTTTAAACCAGACTTGCGAGTCAGAGTCATTAGTGTCATCCAAATCATTCAAGTGCTTTACTGCCGGTCGGTTATTGACCATAAGCGCTCATTGACATGGAATAAAAAGGTAATCTGCTTCTGTCAATGGTTAAAACTATTCATCCTCGAGAATGACTATTGACCAACAGCAGTGAACTATTGACCTCACCTGCATCTTGGTCAATAGTTCTCTGCTTTGTTTGGATCAATAGTCATTCCCTTGGATGAAGTTTTAACCATTGACCTCAGCAGAAGTAGTTATAAAACATGATGCTATTTTCTCTGGGTTATTTCTATTGTTCTTTCAAATGTTCAGCCTATGTTTATTTAAGAAATAGAACATTGTTTACTGTGAATTATCGTTTAATATATCACGGTTTGGAGTTCAATTGTAAACAATAATTTCAAGAGCCCGAAGGGCGAGTGAAATTATTATTTACAATTGAACGACAAACCGTGATATATTATAGATAATTCACCGTAAACGATGTTCTATTTCTATTCTAATACCCCTAAAGTATGAAAATAACGCACACATCTGAAATCTTTCGCATTGCTTTGCTTACTCTCCTAACGTTGCATACGTTACAATGCGTAATGCGCAATGCGCAATGCTTATTCTCCTAACGTTGCAAAAATTACAGTGATATATCGTTCAATATAACGAGATATTTTAAACTAGCTATATAGTGCGGGTGTATTAGAATTAAGAAATAGAACATCGTTTACTGTGAATTATCGTTTAATATATCACGGTTTGGAGTTCAATTGTAAACAATAATTTCACGAGCCCGAAAGGCGAGTGAAATTATTCTTTACAATTGAACGACAAACCGTGATATATTATAGATAATTCACCGTAAACGATGTTCTATTTCTATTCTAATACCCCTAAAATGTGAAAATAACGCACACATCTGAAATCTTTCTCATTGCTTTGCTTGCTCTCCTAACGTTGCATACGTTACAATGCGGAATACGCAATGCGCAATGCTTATTCTCCTAACGTTGCAAAAATTACAGTGATATATCGTTCAATATAACGAGATATTTTAAACTAGGCTATATAGTGCGGGTGTATTAGAATAAAAATTATATAACACTTATGTGCCTACAGTGGTAGCTATTTTGCAGTAATGTTATAAATACTGAATTGTGTATATATATTCATAGTTTATTTATTGAAAAAGGAATTGTTGTGTCAAGAGATACAATGTTTAATAATTTACTTTAGTGCAATTTAGTTGCTAAGTATTGTTGATAGCGCTGTGCCTAATAAAAGTGCCCTTTCAAACTTAACACAAATATTTTTCTAATACAAGATCCTTGTCGGCTTGTGAGACTTGGCCGTATTTAAATATTTTTCAAGTTTCAACCACCAGATTTTTATTCTGGCATAGAAGTTATTAATACTTTTAGCTGTCGGACATGATATTTAACCAGACTGTAATTATATAGAGTTAAATTTAACTGTTGGATTTGATTATAGGGAAATCCTTCATGAGATAGTAGGCTTGTGGTTCTTTTCAGGAATATGTGAGTAAATGAAAAAGTAAAACATGCATACCATCGAGTAATTTTTTTCTCTTGTAATCGGACCCATAAGTAAATAATCTGCTTATTACAGTCGAACCTCGATAGCTCGAAGTTAGCGGGACCATAGGGATATGTTCGAGCTATCGGTGGCTTCGAGGCATCGAGGTAACGGTAAAAACCAAAATATCTATCCGAATTTGTGTACCACCCGAAATAGTGTTACTTGTGTACGTGATGTGTTGTTCTCGGTATGTTTTTTATGTTCATGCATGTTTGTTTAAACCTCATAACGGATATATAACATGTAATTGTTACACTGAAAATACAAGAAAAACTGCAATAATGTGTTTGTTTTATCATTTATTTAAAGAAATATCACACTAATAGATTTTAACATACATTCCGGAAGTCCGAATAATGAGAACAAGGTAAGACTGGTTTCCGTACATTATTTAATTAGAAAAACAACCGTGTTTAATTTATCCAGGGAGTACGTTATATATATATACTCCCTGATTTATCGTAATTAACAGTTAACGAAGTTCACTAAACATAAATTTTATCTGTCTATTATCGCTTTTCAATCATAAATGTTCGCACCTTTAACATCCAACTTTATCTGTTTTCGCACTATGATCGAACTTGCTACAAACAAATACAAACGCGTCGATTACAATTTATATGGCCGACGTCGCATGGCAACGGATCATCACCTTTGATTAAGCAAGGTTTAAATTCACACAAAAATGGATCTTCAGACCGTAAAAAGTATTCGAGCAAGCCGGGGTATTCGAGAAATAATATTCAAATAATCGAGGTTAAATTACATTGAATTATATAGGAGTTGTGTCGGGACCGGAAAATGTGTTCGAATTACCGATGGTATTCGAATCACCGGTGTTCGAGCTATCGAAGTTCGACTGTATGTTATAAATTGATCGGTTGTGTATGAAATGTTTAGTTTGTTTAATGTTTTCGGCAAATGATGTCAATGTCTGCAACACATTATTAAGCTGATTATATGCTTTTTTGCCTCACTTTTACTTGATCTTTCACCCATAGAAGTGTAATCGATACTGTTTAGTTCGATCTTTTGGTGGTTTATAATAGACACTTGAGGTCAGACACCACAAGTTTTATCAATATATTTTCAAGTCTTGTATCGAAAACAATTATTAAAGGGACAGGTGGCAAACTGCAGTTCTATATCAATCATAAACAAGAGGGCCATGATGGCCCTATATCGCTCACCTGAGTTAATTTGAACCAATACAAGAGGGCCAAGATGGCCCTAAAGCGATCACCCGAGTACTGGCACATTATCGAACTTCTTCGAAATCTTATGGTCATATATAATCTGTGCACGTTTGGTTAAGATTGTTCAAGAAATGTGGGCTCTGTTGTGTATAATAACATTGATATAGACAGTTTAAGACACTGACAAAGTTTGGTATAAAAGATCAAATACAAAATGAAGGTGCTAGAGAGTAACACCTTGGGCAGAGCCAAATGTGACCCCAGGGCTACATGTAACATATGAGAGGTGTGCTTTGTGGTTTTAGAGAAGATGATTTTTTAAGTTTTTCCCTATAAAAGTCTATGTAAAACGTGACCCCTGGGGTGGGGCCAAATGTGAACCCAGGGTCACCATTTGAACAAACTTGGTAAAGGACCAAAAGAGTATAGTAAATGCAAAATATTAAACCTCTGGCTCTTTTAGTTCCAGAGAAGAAGACTTTAATGTGTTTCCTATGTAATTCTATGTAAAACTGTGACCCACTGAGTGGGGTCAAATTTTACCCCAGGGTCACCATTTGAACAAACTTGGTAGAGGACCATAATCTAATAGTAAATGCAACATACTAAACCTCTGGCTCTTGCAGGTTCAGAGATGATTATTTTTTTCCTATATATATGTCTATATAAAACTGACCCCCGGGGCACGACCAAGTTTGAAACCCAGGGTCACCATTTGAACAAACTTGGTAGAGGACCATAAGCTTATAACAAATGCAAAATATTAAACCTCTGGCTCATGCAGTTCCAGAGAAGAAGATTTTTTTCAGTTTTTCCCTATACAGGCCTATGTAAAACTGTGAACAGGGAAGAAGATTTTTTTCAGTTTTTCCCTATACAGGCCTATGTAAAACTGTGACCCACCGGGGGCGGGGCCAAAAGTGACCCAGGGTCACCATTTGAACAAAATTTGTAGAGGACCATAAGCTTATAGCAAAAGCAAAATATTAAACCTCTGGCTCTTGCAGTTTCAGAGAAGATGATTTTTTAAGTTTTCCCCTATACATGTCTATGTAAAACATATGACCCTTGGGGCGGGGCCAAATGTGACCCAAGGGTCACCATTTGAACAAACTTGGTAAAGGACCATAAGCTTATAGTAAATGCAAAATATCAAACCTCTGGCTCTTGTAGTTTCCGAGAAGATTTTTTTATTTTTTTCCCTATATAAGTCTATGTATAACTGTGACCCCCCGGGCCGGTGACAAATTTGACCCCAGGGTCACCATTTGAACAAACTAAGTAGAGGACCATAAGCTGATGCTACATGTAATACATGAGAGCTGCGTGCCATATCGTTCCAGAGAAGAAGATTTTTTTCAGTTTTTCCCTATACAAGCCTATGTAAAACTGTGACCCCTGGGGCGGAGCCAAATGTGACCTCTGGGTCACCATTTGAAAAATTTTGGTAGAGGACCATAAGCTTAAAGCAAATGCAAAATATTAAACCTCTGGCTCTTGCAGTTTCAGAGAAGAAGATTTTTTAAGTTTTTCCTATACATGTCTATGTAAAACATGTGACCCTTGGGGCGGGGCCAAATGTGACCCCAGGGTCACCATTTGAACAAACTTGGTAAAGGACCATAAGCTTATAGTAATTGCAAAATATCAAACCTCTGGCTCTTGCAGTTTATGAGAAGAAGATTTTTAAAGTTTTTTCCTATATAAGTCTATGAAAAACATGCAAAATCTCAATATACAGACTTTGGACCCCCGAGGCACAGCCATTTTTGACCCCGGGAACTTCATTTGAACAAACTTGATAGTTTAGCCGTTGGCGGTCATATTAAAAGAAAAACTGTCGAAATCTGTCTGGAGGTTCTTGAGAAGAAGATTTTTTAAGATTTTGACCATATATGGTAATGGCGGCCATCTTGGTTGTCGTGCTGACCTAATTTTAACAAATCTAAAAAGCATTCATCTAAGGATCATCCATGTGAAGTGTGGTCAAAATTGGCCAAGCGGTTTCTGAGGAGAAGTCGTTTGAAGCAAAAGTTAACGACGGACGACGGACGACAGACGACGGACGACGGACGAAGAGTGATCCCAATAGCTCACCTTTGAGCCTTCGGCTCAGGTGAGCTAAAAAGTAGCACCTCATATCTGTATGATTTTGACTAAAAACTGCTTGAATATTATACCAAATTTGAAAGTTTGATTTTCTTGGTTATTCTCCAGAAACTTTTAATATGTATATTTAACAATTTTATTTGAAATATTCGAATAATTGCAAATAAGCAATACATATACAGTACAGCTCACGCGAAACACACACATCACTCTTTCACGCCGAGTCAGGAATTCAGAAATCGCGTAATTACGCGGAGTTTGGACGATAAAACTACGCCCAGTGGAAATCAGCTTCGTGACGAACGACTAACATAAATTCGCCGAGATACTCCGCATAGACGAACTCGCCGAGTCGTCAATTATACAGGTAAATGTCCTGAACGAACGACCAGCGTAACTTCGCCGAGTTTCGTCAATTATTCAGGTAAATGACCTTTTTATCGGACTTGAATGTTTATGTCTGAAACAATGATGAACGGCATTCGTACAGGTAATGTACATCTGCATAGATCTACATGTACGTGTTTTGTTTTTATGTTTTGTTGTAAATGTACACTGTGCGTGAAAGTAATAAAGTTCCTTATAGTTGACGTTTGTGCTGCTGTAATCTCAAATGCAATTAAACACAACTGTCATGAGGACGAAATAAATATTTAGTTTTAATCTGTAACGGCAACCAATGCTAGCTTCCAAACACAAAACTTAAATACACACTCTATTTCTTAGCACACGTTGTCTTACATGTTGTCAAGCGCGTTGCCATGGTCAGGACTCTGAATCAGGCGTTTTCATGTGTATTGAGAATGTGTATTGAGCAGAGTTACGATATTGTAAACATGTACTCTACATGTACATGTCGCAGTAACCAGGTTAGATCACGCTTCCATTACACTAGTATAGATAATTAGGGACGTATCGTGGTATTCTCTTGGATAAATAAAATATGTAATAAATGTATATTGAGTAAAGTACAGTATATACATGTACATTTGTATATATGTAAATACATATTTCGTTTGCGTGCCTGATTGTCTTAAATGTTTTACATATAATGAATTTAGTCTGTCCATTGACAATTTCCTTGACATATGAAAATGTTCAAAAGTATGTTGTGTTTTTTTATGAACAGCACCTGCCGCAATCCGTCGCACCAATAATAATACATAATGAAATATTTAAACCATCACTGCAACACTGCAACAGGCTATCTATTTATAACAAGAGGTCAATGACCTTGAAGCTCTACCGATTGATTTTGATTTCAGGAAGTAGTCGCTACAAACTGGTTTTTTGAAAATCTATTTTTAGCCGTGGTGGCCATCTTGAATTTCCGGCCGACCTGAACATTTGCTAGGATCAATTAGACATCAAGAGCAACATTCCTGTGAAGTTTCATGAAAATCCGTCAAATAGTTTCAGAGGAGTAGTCGCTACAAGTTTTCATGATATAACTCTATGTAAACAAAGATGGCCACTGACAGCCATGTTTAACATTGAATCAAAATAATGTTCGACTCGGATAACCATCATGTCATGCTGATCATTTTAGAAAAAGTCCCATATCAATATCTCTTATAGTTTTCAAGAAGTAGTCGATACAAACTTGTATTTTGAAAATCTATTTTTAGCCATGGCGGCCATCTTGAATTTCCGGCCGACCTGAAATTTTGCAAGGATCAATTAGACATCAAGAGCAACATTCGTGTGAAGTTTCATGAAAATCCGTCAATTATTTTCAGAGGAGTAGTCGCTACAAGTTTTCATTATATAACTCTATGTAAACAAAGATGGCCACTGGCAGCCATGTTTAACGTCGAATCAAAATAATGTTCGAATCGGATAACCATCATGTCATGCTGATAATTTTAGAAAAAGTCCCATATCAATATCTCTTATAGTTTTCAAGAAGTAGTCGCTCCAAACTTATTTTTTAAAAATCTATTTTTAGCCGTGGTGGCCATCTTGAATTTCCGGCCGACCTGAAATTTTGCTAGGATCAATTAGACATCAAGAGCAACATTCCTGTGAAGTTTCATGAAAATCCGTCAAGTAGTTTCAGAGGAGTAGTCGCTACAAGTTTTCATTATATAACTCTATGTAAACAAAGATGGCCGCTGGCAGCCATGTTTAACGTCGAATCAAAACGATTTTCGACAAGGACCAACATCATGTCATGCTGATCATTTTAGAAAAAGTCCCATATCAACATCTCTTATAGTTTTCAAGAAGTAGTCGCTACAAACTTATTTTTTAAAAATCTATTTTTAGCCGTGGTGGCCATCTTGAATTTCCGGCCGACCTAAAATTTTGCTAGGATCAATTAGACATCAAGAGCAACATTCATGTGAAGTTTCATGAAAATCCGTCAAGTAGTTTCAGAGGAGTAGTCGCTACAAGTTTTCATTATATAACTCTATGTAAACAAAGATGGCCGCTGGCAGCCATGGTTAACGTCGAATCATAACGATTTTCGACAAGGACCAACATCATGTCATGCTGATCATTTAAGAAAAAGTCCCATAGCAATATCCCTTAAGAGTTTTCAAGAAGTAGTCGCTACAAACTTGTTTTTTAAAAACCTATTTTTAGATTTGGCGGCCATCTTGGATTTCACATCTACATGAATTTTTGCTAGGATCAACTAGACTTCATGGGCAACATTTCTGTAAAGTTTCATGAAAATCCATTCAGTAGTTTCAGAGGAGTAGTCGCTACAAAAAAAAGTTTACGGACAGACAGACGGACGGACAGACGGACGGCGGACGCCGCACCACGGCATAAGCTCTGCTGATCTCTAGTAGAGCTAAAAATGATGTAAAAGTATCCTTTAACCTAGTAACCAGGGCATCCATTATTGTTAACAGAAGTTTGGTCGTCGAAGCAAAGTATGAAAGTCGAACAGGAAAAGCAGCTTCCCCAGAATACAGTTAACTCTAAAACAACCAAAACGACAAACATGAATGGAAATGTTAATAAGGAATATGACGTCAAAAACACACACAAACAGGTTGATAATAGGGCTGTCGTCTTCAAACGGTCAGTGGCCAAAAAACTGGGGTTTAAACCAGGTTCTAGGGTGCACCAAACCTCACACACCCTACTGTCATCCCAAACTCGAAGCTAGTTTTGGGAGCATAACTCATTCCTTCTGATTCATATGGTGTAGTCTAGTCGATATATCGCAACATCTACATCATTCTTGGTTTGTGATCACTCAGTTACATATTAACATCTGATAACAAACACTAAACTATTGTGAATTAATAAGAAACAAAAAAACACAGAGTCCTCATGTTTTAATATATACAAGCATGTTCTTAAAAAATAATACTGTTCAACCGAACTTGATAAACGGCAAAGTTGTTTGCATTTGTGTTTGGTAATGACTATAGAGGTAAAAGTATTCTGTTTTTTAAAACTTATAACAAGAAAATATGTTAATGTTCATGTTTATAAACAGCTGACATGTAAGTAGAAAAGGTACACACACACATATATATATATACAGCCTTATACACACACGCACATCAGCAAATAGATATAGTTGCACAGTTACATGTATGTTTCATAACCACATCAACACTTTTTTTGTAAGTTTTCACTGTCATCAGTCACTTGTATTAATGTACTGCAATAAGGAGAAAGCGTCTCCAAATGCTGTGTTGGTCTGCAAATTTTCAATGTTTTGCAGTACGTTCTCAGACGTGGCTGCATTCCTTCCGTTCACCTTCGCCCTAACCTCTTTTCTTCTAAGTCTCTCATTTATTCTAGTGACTACCGTTGTCCATCCTGTAGTACTTCTGGTTTCGGGGTAATAAAAATTTGAATATTTCTGAATTAGCAACATTCTTGCATGATCCAACACCTGTTTGCCTGCGACATTGCCACTCCAATTATATAACAGACGCAGGTTGTCCACGCCAAACAATTCTGGAAAAATGTGAGGAAGCAGAAGGCATGCAAAATGCTGCGCGTTGTTCGCCTCTTGTTTAAGGGCCGCCAGGGTGGACGGACTGACAGCGTTCTGGTACCTCACCGATGCTTTTATCTGTCACCTCCGGCACTTGCTGTTGTGTAAGCTGGCATAAAGCAGAGTCCAGCTTCCTCTCCATCCTTTCTGAAGCGACCTCCACGTCTGTCAGTCGTTTGTTGAATGTTACCAGCACTCGATGCATCTCCTGGTTAGATTTATTGATGTCTTTCAGACTTTCGCAAATCACGTTCAGTATGGCATTTACTTGACCACTTCCTCCTGGACTAGGCGCGTTTGTTGGCCGGACTGTCCTGAAGGGCGTCACTGAACGTCTGCTCAACTCAAACGTTGACGGCGTTTTTGCTGGAGGCGCAGTCGCTGGTGCAACCACTGGTGCATCTGTGGTAGTGTCGTCCAACACTGCAACGGCGATATCGTCTTCCGGGAAATCCGGTGGTGGGAAATCCGGTAGCGGGAATTCCCCGCTCATGTCCAATGGCGGCTGGGCAGCTACATTCTGGCATATGGCACGTGCTGTCAATTGTTCCGGTGTCGGTGCACGCTCCGTCTCGTCTGCCGTCGATTCGCGTGGAGGCGACCCTACAATCACTACAGCAGTCGCTCGGCAGCTGCAGTCTGGTCTGGTTGTGTAATGAGACGTGTTGCACGTGGAGGCGACCCTACAATCACTACAGGCGGTAGCTCGGCAGCTGCGGTCTGGTCTGGTGGTGTAATGACCTGGCCTTCCGGTGTCGGTGCGCGCGCGGTCTCATGTTCTGTTGATTCCTGTGGGGGCGACGCTACCATTAAGACCTTCGCTTTTTTAGACTGGTCATTCTGAAAAATAAAACAGATGATGTTCATAAAATAAATATGAAAGGTCACCTTAGTACTTAACATAATTTCACATGGTATGCCTATGGTTCTTGTGCATGTAAATTATTATGTGTGTGATTCTGTGGTTTTATTTTTCCTAGGCTGTCGGGATAATGTCACCCGTTTTTACATGGCTAAAAATCACGATGACGTAACGACACGTTACATGACGTCACATTTTTTAAAACCATTAACGTCACAGAAAAAAGGTAATTAAAAAAAACAGTGGATATAATGAGTCCGGGATGATGTGGTTTAATAACATCATCAATATGATTTGACTAGTGATCAATAAAATAAAACACGTGCACATTCTGGTAAGGTGTACACTCGTTGTTTATTGTTCAACAGACTTAATACATGTATCTTCTTTTGGTGCCGTCTGATTTTATATTTTTAAGTGGCACAGGGATAATGCGGGATACGCGCACTGCTCGACTTTAAGCCTGGCATGGCACCTATTTGTACTTAAGAGTCACGGGAGAGATGTGGGATACCGTTGCCCGTTTTTACAGGGCTAAGGTATATATATTTAAAGGGAATGTGGAAACAGGGTAATGCGGGATACGCGCACTGCCCGACTTTAAGCCTGGCATGGTACCGTATTTATACTTAAAAGAGTCATGGGAGAGATGTGGGATGCCGTTGCCCGTTTTTACAGGGCTAAGGTATTAACACTTAAATGGACACAGGGTGATAACTTACCGTTATGTTTGGACATACATTGTACATAGCTATGCACGTGTTTGTGAAGCAGGTATGTGATTTTTATGTTTTTGTATTTGTTGTATGTTGGTGTTTTGATGCATGCGACATTGTAAATGCGTACAGGTAAAATAGCATTTATATTCTTTCTTTTTTTCGCTGATCACACGAAAGGTGTGAATGTTTTCTGGGTAATTTTAAATTATGACACCAAATTGCAGATACGTTTAGGATCTGCTTGTGACAATATACAATATACATACTGATATATTAAAGATTTGTAATTTGGTGTCAAAAGTTGAGACTGCATCCATCTGCAATTTCGTGTCATAATGTGTGATCTTGCAATTAAAATAATTTTGATTCTTATATGTAGCCGAACAAAAATGATAATCGTTCATAATTGGAAATATCTGACCTGGACTTAGGTCGTTAGTTAAATGAAGTACAAGTTGCAAAGATGGTTAAACTTGATGTTCAAACTAAACTTGATATCGTTGAATTGTACAATGAAGGCGCTTCAGCAAAATGCATTGTGTCAACTTTGATGAGTAGAGGTAAAAGTGTGACAAGAGACCATGTTAATTATTGGGTTGGAGCCTACGAAAGTGGGAAATTTGAGTTTGGACTAATAAATCAACGTGATTCCACGTACAAGACTGTGTCGCAAAGGGACTTGGATGTAATCACTGAGGCTTTGAGTTCAGATCCCAATGTAACCAGTAGGGATATCCAAAATAAACTATATGACGACGGCGCAGTATTAAGTTTAGCAACCACTAAACGTGCGATTGGGATAGCAGGATTTACCAATGCTAAACCAAGATACGCGCAGTTAGTTAGTGAAAACAATAAGAAAGATAGAAAGATCTTTTGCGAGGAACTGTTGCAAATTAACGACAAATTCGAAGACGTAATTTTCACCGACGAGTCATCAATTCAGCTTCATTCAAACAAGAGGACATCTTATAGGCCTAAGAATTCCCTTAACACGTGTTTACCAAAGCCAAAACACCCTTTAAAAGTACATGTGTGGGCAGGTATAAGTAGGCGAGGACCAACCAAAATCACTATATTCGAAGGCATTATGGATAGTCATTTCTACACAAACTCAATCTTAGCAGACAATCTTGTGCTTTTCGTCAGAGAAAAATTCCCCGATACGCATAGGTTCCAGCAAGACAACGACCCAAAGCATAGGTCACATATGGCTCGAAATTTCTTAACTGACAACGGTATAAACTATCCCAAATGGCCAGCACAAAGTCCAGATTTAAACCCAATTGAAATGGTGTGGAACCAGTTGAAGAGGTACATTGCAAAAAGGGAACCGCGCACAAAAGATGAGCTGATAGAATCCATCCAGACGTTTTGGAATACATACATGACAGTCAAACAGTGTAATTGTACATAGATCACCTATACAAGGTAGTCCACATGTGTATTCGGATGAACGGTCGTGCTACAGGAGATATACCTAACCGACTATTTACTGAAAGATCCGCGGGAAAGAGCAGTGCGTATTTTAACAACCTAATAGACACTGATGAATTAACGCGTGCAAAGGCAATACTACTCCGTCTCAATCAGACATAAATTCTGTTAATAATAACTGTAGACAGTATAAGTTGCGTTTAAGTGCAGCAAAGTGCCCAAGACATATATATATTATTTTAATATCATCAAAAACTATTGTTTTTTTTCGGAATTTTAATGTGGCGTTGTTTGATCCCTCTCGAGCTTATTCAACTTGGTATGAAAAGATATACTTTGCAGTGTAAAACAACGAAGAGAAATGTATATATATCTGTATGCAGATGCAATTTCAGCCGACACGATAACCGTTTTGTACTAAATTATAATTGCAGAACACTATGTTTACATTATTTCACTTTCATTTATGATAGTACTGTACCTTTGCCGGGGGTTTGCTGCGTTTTGTGGCTGGCTTTGGTTTTGGCTGTGTTGCCGACGCGGCTGTTGGTGTTGAGGCTGGTGCTGTCCGTTGCTCCATCAACGCTTTCATATCAGTCTCCTTTCCCGATGCCACAAGGTTTGCCTTATCCACATTCTTCTTCCCCCATCCCTATTGTACATCATATGACTGGCCCACTATGATCTGAAGTAAATAAAGCCATAGAAAACCTTAATTGCATGTCGGTGTGTTTTGACAATCCCAGAAATGTCCCCTTGTTTAATCCCATTGAGATTGTATTTGAAAAAGATATTTGAGTCATGACACTCAGTTTAATGTGTTTAGACAATTGTTCTAGGCACGCTACCCTTGAATTATAAATGCATACTTGATATGTGAATTACTCAATGAGTCAACACACACATGACATTGAGTATGGCATAAGCGGAGTAAGGAACACTACACACGTTTTATATTTAATATTCAAGTATAGCACAGTCTATATAAAAGTGTATAGACATATTTAACTGCAAGTTACATGTAAAAATATTCAGGCTTATTTCAGTTTTACTTTTGTTAAATTTGTGAATACGGGAATTTGCCAGGGCGATGTCTTTAGACCTATATATTTAATTACTTTTTTGGAATATGTAAATCGCGTAAGATGTTGCTTGGTATAACTTAATGCACGCAGTATCCAACTTGTTTGATAAATTCAATATTAATCAGGCACTCGTGTAAGATCATTATATATTAAACATTGATAAGAAAAAAAACAATAGATGCAGGTAGACACAATTGTAAAAAACATCAAGGATTACGGAAATCAACGAGATCCCTTTCACTATATATTGAATTTATTGAACAATTTGGATAACAATTCTCGCATAGCCTCACATCAAATAATTTTATCCAACTCGTTTGATAAATTCAATATTAACCAGGCACTCGTGTAAGATCATTATTAAACATCGATAAGAACCAATAGATGCAGGTAGACACTATTAAAAAAATCCCCCTCCGACTAAAACCACGATTTAATTTTAATTACTTTTGGAATATGTAAATCGCGTAAAATGCTGCTTGGTATAACGCAGTATCCAACTAGTTTGATAAATTCAATATTAATCAGGCACTCGTGTAAGATCATTATTAAACATCTATAAGGAAAAAAAAATAGATGCAGGTAGACACAATTGTAAAAAAAAAAAGTCACCCACTAAAACTACGATTTAATTTGTGAAAAGAGGAATTCACCAGGGCGATGTCTTTAGACCAATATTTTATTACTTTGTAAATCGCGTAAGATGCTGCATGGTATAACTTAATGGACACAGTCTTCCTCAGTTATTATTAAAAACGGAGTGTCTATTGACACGTATGTAATAATAGCACAACCGTAAGAGTAGGTCGATGGCGGCTATCACGCCCGTAATATTTACATTATACTGTTAGGAGTTAATATTTTTTGCCAATTTTATATAAAGTCGAATAAAGTTTAATTTTTGTAATGTATTGGTTATATTATATATATGTTTGTAAGTGTTCTTTCCCAAATGGTCAAGAAACTGTATCGTAAACGTTCTTATATTAGACATTGTCATTGTGATATATTAAACATATATTAATGTGCGTGTCAGTAATTAAAGAAAGAAAATGTATCATATCTTACGTGTTTTTTTTAATGATTATCGTTCCTGAATTAGTTACACGTATGCGATTCAAGTACAGACAACGTAGTAGTAGATACGTTTCCCATTCTCACTTCTATTATACGTGTCACTAACGATTATCGTGCCTGAATTATTGACACGCCTAATATACGAATTATCGTTCCTGAATTATTTACACGTATGAGATTCAAGGACACAACGTAGTAGTAGTTTACTGGATTATCGTTACTGAATAATTGACACGCTTAATATACGAATTATCGTTCCTGAATTATTTACACGTATGCGATTCAAGGCATAAAACGTAGATATTAAAATGTAAATTTACGTGGCATCAGTATAAATTCACTTTATTACATAGATATTGACGTATAAACCACCTTCGGAATCACTGAAATACGTGTTGAATTATATAGACACAATCCACTTCATTCTTCGAATCTATACACAAAACGTAGAAATTCAACATGTAAATTTACATTGCAACAGTATAAATCCACTTCATATATATGTTATCCAGCTTTTGCATCAATGAAAAACTTATTGAATTATATAGACACACTCCATTCACTTTTTAATAAATATTCCTCTTATGTATATCACATGTTCTTAATGTGTAATGTATAAGAATAAATATTTATTTTTATACGGAAACGCAAAATTGATAATTAAATAAATGTAAATATAAGCCATATCTCTTTACTTTGTATATAGTAAATTAATACCGTAATACACAAGCACAACTTAAATGATAGCATTTGCTCAAATGTCAATGAACAGTGTAGGTGTGAAAAACATTAAACGTCCACAAAAGAAAAGCAAACAAGCACACTTAATGACAGTATCCACTTAACTTTGAGTGATTAGCCGACACCTTTATACAGTTATAATAACTGTATACTAATTAGTGTTTGTAAAGAAAGCTTGGATGCGCTGAAGCCGTTGCATTTTAGGGAGAAATTAGAATTTTTGGGCAACCACACTAACAACAGAATCGAAAGTCATAATCAAAAACTATAGCAGTATATCAAGAGAACAAACCATTTAGAGCAGTCTGTTAAGCGACTTTTCAAATTTATACATGACACTTACAGATCAAAACACTTAAAAACTCGAATTAACACGAGAAACGTATCACCGGTTCATGCGAAAATGTCCAGTGTGTGTGAGCATGCTGCGGCAGATCTCCTGTCTCGGCAACTAGATAAACATACAGACAACAAATATGTTATCACGACGCTTGACGAAAAGACAATGCTGAGGTTTGCACGTGCGCATTTCACACAGTATATTCCTTGCCTTGTCACCACATATTTAGTGTAAGAACACATTTAGGCCTTCATTTATTCGATAAAAAATGTGTAGCAACCCGTTGGCTTAAAGAAATAAAAAACAATGGAATTGTAATTCCAATTACCAACATAATTTTAGTAAAAAGAAAAACACGAAAATGACGCCACGGGAAAAATATAACACAGCAACAAGCATTTGATTCCAGAAAGGAAGAGGTAATGGATGTGGAACTAGAATTTTCGCCAATAAAAACAACATCTTTAACACATGCAATTCCAACAACACATGTAATTCTGACAACATCAGAAACCCATGAAAGTCAGACAACACATGAAAGTCGGACAACATCAGAAACACATGAAAGTCTGACAACACATGGAATTCTGACAACATCAGAAACAAATGAAATTAAAACAACACATGAAATTCCAACAAATAGAATTCTGACAACACCAGAAACAAATGCAATTAAAACAACACATAAAGAAAAAAGTAAAGAAAAAAAGCAATATATAATATTTATTATTTATTTCAACTAGCAAGTTTTTCCAAAATATAATATACAATTTAAAAAATACCTGCAACAAACAAGTATAAAACGTGTTTATACGTATCACTAACTAATCTCCTTATTGACACTTATTACTTGATACGTTTCCCATTCTATTATACATATACGTGTCACTAGACAGGTAACACGAATAAACGTATACGTGTCACTAGACAGGTAACACGAATAAACGTATACGTGTCAATAGACTCGGCCTATTAAAAAAATGTAATGAAAATGGCTTAAAATCCAAAACTAAAACCCAGCGATATCATACAGGGCCCAGTTGTTCAAAGATCGGTTATCTTAACCGAGCATTACGTCAACATTTTAAATTTCTCCGAATTTCCGATAAATGAATATTTCTACCGAGACGTGAACATGTAAAAGCATTATGTTAAGAAGAAATACAAATTTTAGTAGTACAAAACATATTATTATCAGAAAATGTACTTTACACTAACCAAGGATTAAGCTAACCGATCTTTGAAAAACTGGGCTCAAATGTGTACAAATGTCTTACCTTTTCCGACGTTCTGAAAAAGCCGCTCGTGCGGATTTGGTGCTTCTTGTCGACGTCATACTGAACCAGGAAGCACGTATCTTCCTTGTTTAGTAGAACTCTAAGTGTCATTGTTACTAGTAACAGTATTCACAATATCACAAATAAAATAGAACTGTATTGTCCAATATGAACTTTATCACAGATAACACGTCTAATTAGATAAACTATTCACAATTAACACACATATAAATCCAGAAAATATTGTTGATGAATATTCCCGACAAGCTAAGTAAATGTACAGAAGTTGTATGAGACTGCAGTTCAAGTTCTTTGGCCTTATATACACATTAATTGTTTTTTCGCATCTTCTCACTTGCAAAAGTTGAGTCATTATTATGTTCATGAAACAATAGGGGATACATTTTGTGCAGAAAGTCGATTTAAAAAATGCTTTGATATGGCAAACACATCTTCTCAGTTTAATGACTTCAAACATATACTTAATATTACATAACAGGCTGTGTACAGGCAATTTAATAAAAATCAAACATGTCATTGAAAAAGACAACGTGTTTTTCTCACCTTCATGATCATTGTCTCTACTCTTAAGAAATTAGAAGTCTCACCTTCATAATCATTGTCTCTACTCTATTAAATTAGAATAAATACAGATTAATAGGTGATAATTGTGCAGGATGTCGATTTTAAAAAATGCTTTGATGTGTCAAACACATCTTCTCAGTTTAATAACTTCAAACGTATACACTTTTTATTTCATAATAGGCCTCATACAGTCAATTTAATAATGATCTAGCATGTCATTGAAAAATAGAATACGTTTTTTCTCACCTTCATGATATTCACCATGAACAAATGTATTGAGTGGGGGTCATTGTTTTTCAGTTTCAATTAATAGTTAAAAAGAAATAATCCACTTTACAAAATATGTCGGTAATAAAGATATGTAGTTGCACTGAATTGCCAATTCCGATAACTACGTTAATTTCAAGGCTTTTGGTGAAATACAAATGGTTGGGCAATTTAAGTGTAAAACAGTTTACATTATCTAAATTAAGTATTTTAATTGAATTTAATTGGAATATATATATATAGACTATAAATTCCAATTTAATTCAATTAAACAGCAAGGTCATTTTAAAGGTTTACACATATTGTGCATGTAATTGGTAGACCTCTACTTGTTTTTATCAGTATAATGTTGCTTCATAATTTGATTAATAGTCCTTGTCACAATCAAGCATTTGTTGTGTGTGCATGCCTATATTTATTACATTACATACATGTACATGGTGGCCCGTGATTGGAAATATTCTATTCGATTCTGCCGACATCAAAGGAAAAAAAAAACATTTTAATTACAGTTAATTAAATTTTACGCCGAGTTACGCGGCATCCTTCACGAGGAGTGACTTTCACTCGGCAATAGCGTACTTTCGCCGCATGAATTCGCCGAGTACAAACACTGACTCCGCGTAGATACGCGCAAAACTCGATACGACCAAACTCGGCGAATCTAGTGAAGTGTGTGTTTCACGTGAGCTGTACTGTAGAACAAGAGGTCAATGACCTTGAAGCTCTACTGATTGATTTTGATTTCAGGAAGTAGTCGCTACAGACTTGTTTTTTGAAAATCTATTTTTAACCGTTGCGGCCATCTTGTATTTCCGGACGACCTGAAATTTTTCTAGGATCAACTAGACATCAAGAGCAACATTCCTGTGAAGTTTCATGAACATCCGTCAAGTAGTTTCAGAGGAGTAGTCGCTACAAGTTTTTACTATATAACTCTATGTAACCAAAGATGGCCACTGGCAGCCATGTTTAACGCCGAATCAAAATAATTTTCCACAAGGATCAACATCATGTCATGCTGATCATTTTAGAAAAAGTCCCATATCAATATCACTTATAGTTTTCAAGAAGTAGTCGCTACAAACTTATTTTTTAAAAATCGAATTTTAGCTGTGACGGCCATCTTGAATTTCTGGCAGATCTGAAATTTTGCTAGGATCAATTAGACATCAAGAGCAACATTCCTGTAAAGTTTCATGACAATCCGTCAAGTAGTTTCAGAGGAGTAGTCGCTACAAGTTTTTACTATATAACTCTATGTAAACAAAGATGGCCACTGGCAGCCATTGTTTAACGTTGAATCAAAACGATTTTTGACAAGGATCAACATCATGTCATGCTGATCATTTTAGAAAAAGTCCCATATCAATATCACTTATAGTTTTCAAGAAGTAGTCACTACAAACTTGTATTTTAAAACTCTATTTTTAGCTTTGGCGGCCATCTTGGATTTCACATCAACATGAATTTTTGCTAGGATCAACTAGACTTTATGGGCAACATTTCTGTAAAGTTTCATGAATATCCATCCAGTAGTTTCAGAGGAGTTGTCGCTACAAATAAAAGTTTACGGACAGACAGACGGACATACGGACAGACAAACAGACGGACGCCGGACGCCTCACCACGACATAAGCTCTGCTGATCTCTGATCAGTAGAGCTAAAAACGAACAGAACTACTCTTGTTTTAAACAAATCGCGATTGTCATGTGTCCTTTTATAAGCACGATTGTCTTATTTATAACAAAAACATGTCGGAAAAAGTGTCATTGACATTGTTTGTTTTTTTTAGGGGGCGTCCGTGGCCGAGTGGTTAACGTCTCTGACTTGAAATCACTTGCCCTTCACCGCTGTAGGTTCGATCCCTCAGGGGCCTAGGAATCTTTATGTGAGGAAGCTATCCAGCTGGCTTGCGGAACGTCGGTGGTTCTACCAAGGTGCCCGCCCGTGCACGGAAATTGCCCGGAGGGGCACCTGGGGTCTTCCTCCACCAGTGGAAGCTGGAAAGTCGCCATATGACCTTAGCTGTTGGTGCGACTATAAAATCCAATTCAATTCAATTCAATTGTTTTTTTTAGCTCTATTTCTCAAAAACCATAAGTGGTATTGATTTGGAACCTTTACCACTCCCCTTGCTGCGATTCCTGATTGTCAGCATTTCTCATTATAAAAATGTAATAAAAGCTTTCTTTATTGATAGGGATTCATACATACAGGTTAATTGATATTTTATTTTGCTTGGTAGAGAATTTATGATGGAAGTACAGGAAGATGTTCTGATTGATCCAGATGGTAACAAAGTTTTTAAGCATGACCTCAATAAACTGGTAATGAAAGACTTCGAACTTGCTGGAAAACTAGTGGCTTGGTCATTGTTGCATGGAGGACCTGGTATACCTGTTTTCAATTCTGCTGTGTACGAGTTAATGACAGATGGAAAGTAAGTTTGTGTAGATCTCACGGTACTTGACCCAGAAATCAGAACAATTTTAGAACAGGTAAAATGTTAGTTATGTTTGTCTCACTTTTTCAAAGAAAAGAGAGACATATGTGTTGCTTTTCTGCCGGCGGTGGTGAAAGCGTCAACATTCAAGTTTTGCGTTTAGGTCGCCTTTTCACAAACTACATACACTAGGCCTTTCAGTCGAAGTCGTATCTTGGTTAGTAAATCGCAGTGTGACATAGGAAATGCGGGTGTGACCTTCACCCTCCAAGCAAATGGCAGATAACTTAATACTTTTTGGGGTGAAGAATATTTTTGTTAACACACACACACATACCTTTTATTTAATCTTTATTTAATTATACAATTTTATTTTTGTATTTAACGAATACACTTAAACGTATTATATCAGCAAAATGTAAACTCAGTTGTTTTTTCATATTACAAATTTAACAAACTTTCATTTAGCTCTTATTTGTAAGCCGTGTCCTTGTTATGATGAGCTCTTATGTGTAGTCATGTCCTTGTTAGGCAAGAAATATGAATCCGTAGATTACTTGTTTATAAACCTGTGTGTTGCAAATTGGCCTTGACTGACAGCATACTTTTCTTAGCTCAAGCAAAAATAAGTACCAGGTATTGTGTCAGAGCCTGTTTTAAGTCTTGTTATCCCGGTCAATTGTATGTCAATATATTGCTTTAAAACATCATTATTGCCAATGAATCCCGCAGACCAAAGTTTTAGTGGGGTAATTACTGGATTCAATCTATCTGTTTGTCTGTGGATACCAACAACCTTGTCCTCTCCATAACTCTTCAACCTCTGTAGCAAGGTTCATCAAACCACCAGTACATTGTCCACGGTTTGAGGATGACCTGTACTGATTTTGGGGTTAGTAGGTCAGCTAGACTCGTTTAGGAAAAAGCTTAGTTAATTCACATTCATCAAGCTTCACAGGTAGACTGTACACAACGAATGACTCTCAAAATGTACATGAAGCACCTATAAATTAATGTCTCTACAGGTTTTTCCAACAGTGATATCTTTGAAATATGACTTATTATTAAAATAGTCATCTTTCTAAAACATCTCTTGAGTGATTATTGCGATTCTGATAAGATGATACGCTGATATTATTATGATGCTGATTGTTTATGATTCTACAGTTTTATATGTATTAAATTGAACATATGTCCTAACTGTAACAGACAAGAGTCTGCACCCTCATGCGGTGCTCTAGTATAAAACCTTACATTACTATTTCACTCTCAGATCAACCAGTGCTCCACCAAGGAAGACTTTCACAAGATACTCCAGCAAAACTTTGGTTGGCTGTCCGATCAAGGTGCTATGATACACGCTATCAAATTTGAAGAAAAAGACGAGCTGGTTAAGAACTTATTTAAGAATGCAGTCTTCTACAGATATGATGCCAGAACAAAATTCAAATTGTAAATTGGCTACCACAGTAAACAACGCCATAGCTAAGAACTACGACATGGAAAGGGGAAAGAAGCTCTGTGCAAAGCAAAAAAATCCCTGAAAATTGTAAAATGTTGAAAACATCAAAAATAAATAAAGAAATGTGGGATGAAGACCTGCTCCCGGAGAACATTAGGATGAGATTGCACATTTCAAAATACCCAAGAGTATGTTGGTAAGGCTATGGTGCCTATGTTCCCAGCAGACACCTGAAGTCACACGGACTATGGTTTTGGTCACGAATTCAGCTACCTGAATCCAACGTCACACTGATGTCGGAAATCAGACGTTGGACAGATAATGGATTTTTCAAGTTTTCATGTGTCTTTGTTAATATTGTCAGCCATAGAAGTATTAAATTATTTTCAATCTGGTCTAAAAAATATTGAAAATATTTTATTTATTGCACTTTATTTTTGTTAGCGAATATTATACGCGATATTTTGAACATATATATTGGCCTATCATTGGTGTATCATTAAAAATATAGAATAAATTAGTTAAATGTTGATCAGCTGGCAGATTATAAGCTCTCTAGATCCTAATTATATACCGTATTACATATATAGATCTACGCATACGTATTTTAGTGCGCTGCAGAATTAAAATATTTCGCAGTTCTCATATGCACACATATCATCTCTCCTGGATTCATAGCACGCCAAGGAAACATCATGCATAAACGTGTCGTCTTGAAATTTGAAAGATTTGTGTTTATAAGCTTGCATTTGTGTAAAAGTTGACGCATGTGTGTGATAAAGAAGAGGTATGTACATGTTTATATTTTACTGCACGCTGTAAACCATTGTAACTTTGTTCTTTGTTTATCTGTTTGTTTCAATATTGAAACAGTTTTTGTACTCAAACTTTTTCGTACTCGATGTCTCGAACAATATTCATGTTCCGATGAATACAAAAAGTTTTTCAATAATTCTTACGTAAAAGTATGTCTACGAAATAGCACATCCCCGACAGTATTCAAACTTAAAAAGGCCATAAAAATAACTTATTCAAAGCCAGGGGTAGAATGAAAGTCAAACAATGCATTAAATTTCAAAACCATGCTAGACAAGCACTATGGTGACAAACGTTTCGATACCAGTGACACATACTAGTCAACCAACACAATAAACAGTATGTTATAAGTCAAGTGAAATATAATGTACTAGTCAACCATCATATAAACTATATAAGTGTTAAATATTTGAACACCGGAAGTCAGTTATATCACTGGATGACAAGAAACTTGACGTAGAAGACGAGTCATGGGGCTCAATCAAGCCTACAAAAGGCAACAGAAGGACCAATAGAAGGAACATTCTACAATTTCTATCAAATCAAAGGCCCAAATGGGCTATTCCAGAAAAATAACGCAACCCCTCGGTATGGAAGGTATTAATGATTTGTTTATAGACTCGGTAAAAAATGTTTTGGACCAGGGTATATAAAGTCATATAGAAATAGAACTAGATGACAGAATTGAAGTATCTTTTTTTAGTAACCAAGGTCTATCCTACCCGGTTAATTTGGTACCAGAAACATTAAATTTCAAACAAGATTTGACTTTAAAAAAATATCGTGAATACACAAAGGGTCTGTAAAAAATGTTGCAAAGTCCATAAAAATTAACAGTTACAGACATTCGAATAACCAATAAAAAGATTATTATTTTTTGTGCAAACTTTCATTGTAATCGATAATTATTGTTGACTTGACCTATTGTCAATTGTCAACTGAGATAATAACGGTTATGGTCGAATGTCATGGTTCAGCGATCATTGTACGAGTTCGACAGGGACAGGCTCATGGAGTGTCATGGAAATGGAAATGGTGGCGGTTATACTCACTATTGAGAAATTTTGCAACTTTTTTTTCGTGACCCTTAGAGCATTCGGATAGCTACTGTGATTGTTTACCGGTGATATTGTTTTGTTTAAGAAGCTATGTGTAAGAATTGACTAAAACAACACAGAAATATTTATAAAAAATAAAAATAACAAGAGGTCAATGACCTTGAAGCTCTACTGATTGATTTTGATTTCAGGAAGTAGTCGCTACAGACTTGTTTTTTGAAAATTTATTTTTAAGCGTGAAGGCCATCTTGAATTTCCGGCCTACCTGAAATTTTGCTAGGATCAATTAGACATCAAGAGCAACATTCCTGTGAAGTTTCATGAAAATCCGTCAAGTAGTTTCAGAGGAGTTATAAGTCGCTACAAGTTTTCATTATATAACTCTATGTAAACAAAGATGGCCACTGGCAGCCATGTTTAACGTCGAATCAAAACAATTTTTGAAAAGGACCAACATCATGTCATGCTGATCATTTTAGAAAAAGTCCCATATCAATATCACTTATAGTTTTTAAGAAGAAGTCGCTACAAACTTGTATTTTGAAAAAGTATTTTTAGTCGTGGCGGCCATCTTGAATTTCCGGCCGACCTAAAATTTTGCTAGGATCAATAAGACATCAAAAGCAACATTCCTGTGAAGTTTCATGAAAATCCGTCAAGTAGTTTCAGAGGAGTAGTCGCTACAAGTTTTCATTATATAATTATATGTAAACAAAGATGGCCACTGGCAGCCATGTTTAAGGTCGAATCAAAACGATTTTTGACAAGGACCAACATCATGTCATGCTGATCATTTAAGAAAAAGTCCCATATCAATATCACTTATAGTTTTCAAGAAGTAGTCGCTACAAACTTGTTTTTTAAAAACCTATTTTTAGATTTGGCGGCCATGTTGGATTTCACAACAATATGAATTTTTGCTAGGATCAACTAGACTTCATGGGCAACATTTCTGTAAAGTTTCATGAAAATCCATTCAGTAGTTTCAGAGGAGTTGTCGCTACAAAAAAAAGTTTACGGACAGACGGACAGACAGACGGACAGACAGACGGACGACGCACCACGGCATAAGCTCTGCTGATCTCTGATCAGTAGAGTTAAAAAATTGAGTGAGGAGTGGGGTATAGGGGGGAGTGGGGGGAACATATATTTGTAAGAAACTATGTGTAAGAATTGACTAAAACAACACAAAAATATGTATAAAAAAAGTTTCCAGTGGGGTGGGGGAGGGGGAGTGAGCAGAGGTGGAGGGTTGGAGAGGCATGGGGTGGGGGGATGGGGCAACATATATGTGTAAGAAGCTATGTGTAAGAATTGACCAAAACAGTACAGAAATATGTGTAAAAAATATATATATCGAGTTTTGAGTGGGGGGAGGGTGGGGGGAGAGACGTGGGGTGGTGGGGATGGGGCAACATATATGTGTAAGAAGCTATGTGACTAAAACAACACAGAAATATGTATAAAAAAATATCAAAAAATTGAGTTTCGAGTGAGGGGAGTGGGGAGTGGGGGGAGTGGGGGGGGGGGGGGGTTGGGTTAACATATATTTGTAAGAGACTATGTGTAAGAATTGACTAAAACAACACAGAAATATGTATATATAAAAAAATTGAGTTTCCAGTGGGGTGGGGGGAGAGGCGGGGTGGGGGCCAACATATATGTGTAAGAAGCTATGTGTAAGAATTGACTAAAACAACATAGAAATATGAAAACAAAATATATTGAGTTTCCAGTGGGGTGGGGGAAGGGGGCAGAGGTGGGGTGTGGAGAGGCATGGGGTGGGGGGGGGGGGAGGGGCAACATATATGTGTTAGAAGCTGAGTGTAAAAATTGACCAAACCAACACACAAATATGTGAAAAAAATATTTATTCAGTTTTGAGTGAGGGGAGGGGGGTGGGGGAGACGTGGGGTGGTGGGGAGGGGGCAACATAATTTTGGTGATTTTACTATATTTTCTGGAAAATAAAACCGGGGACTCTTCAAATTTAAATATAGTTTTCACGTTATAACTTAATTAATTTATGCATTAGTTATCAACTAAAAATGAAAATCGGACAGATACGGGAATACACGGAAATAAACGTAGAAAAACAAAACAGGGTTGATGAAATGAGCAAGGTTTAATTTACTTTATTTGGTACATATAACTTAACAGAACACATTTGGTAATTAATCAAAACAACAATTGGGAAGTTTACAAAGCTATATGTTCGTTGCATTTGTTAAAATAACAAATCTTAATCTCAGAGTCCAGTACCTATTTCTGGAAATTTCTGTTGTGTTTTCCTGGCATCGGCTGAAGTTTGCTACCACCAGTCTGGAATTTTAGAGATTCCATGTTTTCAATCTTGTCGAATAACAGACCATTTATTTGAGAAATGGAAATCGAAACACCACCAGAAATGGAAGTAGCCTTGGTTATTTGGATAAACGATCGTCCCATACAGGGCGGTGGGATTCGTCTTCTAGATATTCAAGCTCCAAAGAAAGAATTTGGCGAATATCGTGAGGGAGAGAAAGTGCTTGCGCCTTGCTGTGGGTTCAAAGGATATCATGAGTGCATCTTAGCAAAAATTAGAGGTATGTTATAATACTGAAGTTTAATTGTTTTGAATATTTTATCTGTTTTATCTATAAAAAAAGATTTTTTTCTGTTGACTAAATATTTGTCAAACAGGGTTTGACATTAACTTTTTTTGGCCACTTGTCTACAGGACAAGTAACTTTAAAAATTGACTTGTCCCCAGTCAAATTTACTTGTCCCCACACTTCATGTAAAAGTGATAACAAAACAAGATCATTATCATTTTTCTGGGGGGTTTTCAACTGACAGATATCGCCACAATTTTTTGTTTATATTCTAGACTGATCACCAAGCCGCATGTCCACCTTCATGGTCCACCTTTTCTGAGCAGATTGCATACGTCTGGGTAATAAAGACTATTTATTTTTCAAGGTCAAGTTAGGTTATTGCCGGTGTCTGTAATATTTATAATGTTGTGAGAAAATATGGTTTAAAATACGCCACCTACCGTCTATGCACATGTCCGACATGAGATCGGCAGTTACCATAAAATTGATTGGTTAAAAAAACTCTTAACTCCGTGATCCGAACTGCCTCAACCATTTTTTTTTCAAAAATAATATCGGAAAGGAATAGACACCAACTTGGATACTACTTTTCGGTCATGTGGGTTCAATCAAGTGTAATAAACAATGGCGGCGCCTATAGAACCAGCATGATGCTCGTTATTCCGATGATCTACGAAAATGAGCAAGTTTGTACGATTTGTACGCAAATAATTACAAAATATTTTTATATTTAACTATAAAATTCAAACAAAAATATGTTTAAAATCAATCCATTTATGATTTTTGTTACGGTTTACGCGGTACTTTGCCGGACAAATAAACAAAACCTTGTATCCTTGGAAATACCTACGAGCAGTATTTCTGATGATATACGGAAATGAGCGAGTTCAGTCGGTTTTTCTCGTAATTACAAGAGTCACGCCTCAACCAATGAAAACAAGAGAGTTTGTATTTATCAAAACTTGATAACACCTTATATCCAACTGAATTAAGACTACACCTGATGACCATCTAAACGTGACTACACCTGATGACTAACTGAATAGGAAAACACCTGATGGCCAACTGAACGTGACTACACCTTATGGCCAACTGGAAGCGATAATACCTAATGGCCAACTAGTCGTGATATCACCTGATGGCCAAATAAACATGATTACACCTGATGACCATCTGAATGTGATAACACCTGATGGCCAACTGAACATGACTTCATCCAATGGCCAACTGGATGTGATAACACCTGATGACCATCTGAACATAGTAACACCTGATGGCAAACTGAACGTGATAACACCTGATGGCCAACTGAACATGATTACACCTAATGACCATCTAAACATGATAACACCTGATGGCCAACTGAACGTGACTACACCTGATGACCATCTAAACGTGACTACACCTGATGGCCAACTAAACATGATTACACCTGATGACCATCTGAATGTGATAACACCTGATGGCCATCTAAACGTGTTAACACCAGATGGCCAACTGAACAGGATAACACCTGATGGCCAACTGAACGTGACTACACCTGATGGCCAACTGGACGCGATAATACCTAATGGTCAACTGGTCGTGATATCACCTGATGGCCAAATGAACATGATTACACCTGATGACCATTTGAACGTGATAACACCTGATGACCAACTGAACATGACTACATCCAATGGCCAACTGGATGTGATAACACCTGATGACCATCTGAACATGGTAACACCTGATGGCAAACTGAACGTGATAACACCTGATGGCAAACTGAACGTGATTACACCTGATGACTATCTAAACATGATAACACCTGATGGCCAAATGAACATGACTACACCTGATGGCCAACTGGATGTGATAACACCTGATGACCATCTGAACATGACAAAGCCTGATGACCAACTGAACGTGATAACACCTGATGACCATCTGAATATGATACACCTGATGGCCAACTGGACGTGATAACACCTGATGGCCCAATGTTTGAATTAAGTTCTTGTTTGCTAAAATATACAGATTTTTGGTGGGAGTGAATCACTGTAGAGCTATCCAAAATCTGGTAGTACGACTAACTTAACGCAACACTTAAAAAGAAAGCATGATGTTGATGTTTCAAAGGCAAATCCCAGCGTGGCAAGTACGTCTAGTAGTTCGGAAAGTCTAGCATTAACTTAACCAGTGGACAGTTAAAATTTACAGAATGATTCAAATGAAAGGTGAAATTACTGCTGAAAGGACAAAACTAATTTCTACATCTATTGCTGGATATTTGGCATGTGACATGCGCCCATATACTACAGTACAGAATCAAGGGTTCAAAAACATGATTCATGTGTTGGAACCAAGGTACAAACTTCCAAGCCGTACACATTTCAGTGAAAAGTTGAAGATAGGGTTAAAAAACAGCTTCAATATGCTGACAGCATTGCTATAACCACAGATTCGTGGACTTCAAGAGCCACAGAGAATTATGTTGCTGTTACTGCCCATTTTATCAATAAAGACTGGCAAGTTGAAAATTACACCCTTGAAATAAACAAATTCAGTGAATCTCATACTGCTGAAAATTTGACCAATGGTCTGAATGGGACAGTAACACGCTGGCAACTAGAACGAAATGGAAGGGTCCTGTAATTACCACTGACAATGCCAGTAATATCGTTCGTGCTGTGAAGGAATCAGGTTTTAGTCCACATGTCAGATGTTTCGCCCACACCTTAACCCTTTAACCCTTATGCCGTCCGGATCCGGCCTGCACTGTCTCACCCTTATACCAGCCGAAGCCGTCCTCGACGCATTCACCCTTAAGTCGGCCGTAACCGGTGCTGTTTTAGTCCCAACCAAACATGCGTGTTGCGCACCTAAAACTGTAACGTTGTGCGCAGAATAACCTCGCTTTGAATGCGGAAGTATATTTCGAACAAAGAAGCGAAAAAATTCAAAAGAAAATTCAATTTTTTGACGATTTTACAGCAATCTGAAGTTTAGGAAGAAATATTTATTTAAAAAATGTATGCGGCTGATGATTTGAGCGATTCGGGTAGCGAAATCTCCGGATTTTCGGAGAATGAAGCAGCCGAAAGGTTGGTTGAAGTTGCCAATTGGTCCGACATTAGTTTGCCTGACAGGGAAATTGTCGAATCCGACGAAGACGAGGAAGAAATCCGTCGGCAATGGGAGATTTTGGAATGGTCTGAAGAGACACATGACATTGTGGTTTCCGATTTTACAAATCAGAATCGTGTGGGGCCCAATGTAGCACTTCCCCAGGATGCTTTTGTCTTGGATTATTTCTTCCTGATGTTCCCAGAAAGACACTTTGGAGATATAGCCAGGCAGACAAACAGATATGCTTCCCAGAAGATAGAAACACACCCGGATCGACACTGGTTTCCAACCGACGAAGACGGATGGGAGATGAAAGCATTTTTTGCCATGAACATCCTCATGGGTCTCCATGATGTGCCAGCTTATGAATGGTTTTGGAGTGAAGATGAGAGGATGAACTGCCCAGGGATGACTGTCTCCACGACCCGATGTTCAAAGTCCGTCCACTGTTAGACGATGTAACAGAACGGTTTACTGGTCACTACTTCCCTGGACGGGAAGTCTCCATGGATGAGGCCATGATTGGATTCAAGGTTTGTCTAAGTATGCGAAACCGACCAAGTGGGGTATCAAGGTTTGGATGCTATGCGATCCTCGTAACAGTTACTGCTGTAACTTCCAAGTCTACACTGGAAAGGAGAGGAATGTTGCTGAGAGAGGTCTGGCCCACAGAGTAGTAATGGACTTGATGGGGCCTTACCTCGGTGTTGGACATCATGCCTACTATGACAACTTCTTTGCTTCAGTGCCCTTACAACAGAACCTGTTAGAGCATGACACATAAGCTTGCTCGACAGTTCGTCTGAACAGGAGGGGCCTTCCACGAGAAGCGAAGACCGTGAAGCTCCGACGCCCGGGTGAGGTTATGGTCCGCCAAAGTGACAACCACATGTTGACTGTGTGGTATGACAAGAGACAGGTAGCAATTCTAAGTTCCAATCAGAATCCTGGAAGCCAGCAGGTCCAAAGGCATAATGGTTGGACAATGAAACCCAATGCGATCGTCAACTACAACGCAAACATGGGTGGTGTTGATTTGGCGGACCAGCTCCGTTCTTATTACATGGTTGGACGAGAGTCGAAGAAGTGGTGGAAGTATGTCCTGTGGTTTATTGTCAATGTTTCTGTTGTCAATGCTTGGATCCTGTATGACGCCATGAGCCCCGTGAAGAGGAAGAAGAAGTACTCGCAGATCGACTTCTGTCTGGACCTCGAACAGCAGCTACGTGCCGGCTTTACAAGTCGAAAACATAGTGTTGGTCGTACACCCATGGCTAAACGTACTGTTGATAACCTTTTCAACCAGTAGAACATTGGCCCGCATGAGCTGTGAAGATCCCGGCAAGTGTCAACAAGCGACAGAAACTGGAATGTCATCAGTGCAAGGTGTTTGGCAGGAAGACGGGAGCTGGCAGATCCAAAGAGCTGACATTCTACTGCACTGTTTGTCACATCCCACTTTGCAGTGACAAGTGCCACATGGACTATCATGCCAATGTCAGGCCATAGGTTTTTTTATTTGATATAGTGGACACATATGTGAAATAAGCTTTACTCTTTTTTTTCAAACGTGCGAGACCTGTTTTGAATACATTTTTGAAATATTTTATGGCATGTATATATTTAATATAAAAACAATAACAATCAAACAATTAACATCTGCTTTATAAAATTAAATGTAGGACACATGTATATACTAAATAACTTTATTTTCATTCTCTATATATGTAAAAAAAAAAAGCAAGGAGAATCAGTTGAGTTGAAAACTTTTGTGATTTTCATGACATTTTAGGTGTTTCTCAGGGGTGGTTTTTATGCCCATGTGTATTCAAATAAAAATGGATCAAAATTGGGTAAGCATGTACAATAGAAAGGGCAAGTGTTGTAAATATAAATTTGCTTGAAATAATAATGTTTCTGTGTAAATCGGAAAATTTCAAAGACATAGTTACACTATCAGAAGATGATGTACTGAATATTGAAGAACTGATTAGAATTTTGAAACCACTCAAGACTGTCACAACTATGATGGGTAGCCTGAAACACCCTACAGTGTCTCTAGCACATCCTCTGAAGCAAATGCTTTAAAAATAAGTAATTTAAGTAAATAAATAATATGATTACACAATTTGTTTTTCATGGGGAGACACAACATGTTTACTGTACATCAAAGGATGAGAGCAGCACTGTCCTATTGTCCTTTAATAAAAGAAGAAAACAAAATAATTTTGCTCTCACCCCTCGGTATTTGTTTTGTTAAAACAAAATCGCTTAAAACTAAAAGTTATTTTCACTTTTTGTTTCAGGTACACTGATGCAAGTATTTTGGGGTTCCTTCTGCAGGCTTCTGCCCTTGACCCATGGTTTAAGAGCCTGCCATACTTGGATGATAGTGCTAGATGTGACGTATATGACAGTGTCCAAACAGCAGTAGAGAATGCCTCCAGCTGTCCGGTATATGTCAGGCAGTATCATCAGAATGCCTTTTATTCACTTATTGCAGAAGTTGGAAACATGGGAGGTCATTTAACCATTCATGGCATAATAAACTAATAGTGTTGCTAATTGAATAATTATCAGACCTGAATCATACATTGTAAATAAACGAACATGAAATCATTGACAATTAATCACTTGAAAATATCAACAGACTTGGTTTCATAGTCTATTAGAGTGTTTATGGACATTAAAGGGACACTGCTTATATAATACCTTCTGCCTAAGTGTTAACTTTTCATCATCATATAATTCATATTATTACAATATTATTAATTAAATAAAAAAAGGTATGATTCTATTTCTATCTTCAGAATGAAATGTGAAAAAGGAATCAGATGAGACGGCGTCACCTTCTACTAGTAGCAAGCCTACTCTGGATACACATCAGACGCTCCCAGCTTTACCCAGACTTGAGGATGGTGAACCGCCTATTAAGATTCAGAAAGAGTCTGACAATTTTGATTGTAAATCTGGTAGTGGTGCTGCTGGTGCACTGCTGACTTATTTGGGGATGTGTTTGTTTTCTACTGCTGGCGATGTTGTAACGGCACAGCGGACATGTCTCACTGGTGACCAAGTAGACATGCTTGTATTTCTCAAACAAAACATAACCATTCCGGATGACGTATTATAATCATTTAGTGCATTCGATTCACTGGACTGTAACTGTAGAAGTCTGTGAGACTGTGACAGTGAAAAGTTGTTAACCTTTAGGTCTAGTTACTAAGTATTAAAAACTGTGATCAGAGAAATTGAAAGAATTTACCTTTTCATGATTAAACATTTTTGTTTGTACACCGACAGATAGTCAGATACAATTACCATGATTGTAAACTTACAGCATAACTTCATAAGCTGTAATTTTAATTTTTTATGTAATAGAAGCTTTAATTTTCTAGTTTTGGGAAGTTCTGTAGTTAACAGAAATGTTCTATAATGTTTAACTACCGTATTTTACCTTGTATAGTACGCACCCGTGTATAGTACGCACCCCCTTCTCGGAGGTCAAAACTGGGGTAAAAAAGTTGTTTCCGTGTATAATACGCATCAACATATTATGCTTTCTTTTTCAGATAAAGGTGAAGTCATTTGTTAAGAAACATGAACAGAAGAAGCTTTTCATTTTCATTTGTATAACGCATATTCAGACTGTGATGTATTGTAGTAATAGTGGTAAAATAAACTAGTGGGAGGGGTGTGGGTGTGTTTATTTATTTGTGTTGACAGTAGTTTTCCTAGATGAACCATTCAACGAAAAAAAAAAAAAAAAAAAAAAATCACGATCGAGATAATTAGCGTACAAAAGAAAATATAATTACTTCAATCATTAATTGCCAATCTTCAGGGGAGTACCTATCTTGTATCATCTCATCAAAGATCCAATTATAATGCCGCAGATAATTGTCCGTAATCCGATAATTACATCTACAAAAACACAACAAAGTCGTTGGTTACCGTAATCCATTACGCCGATTATACTAACATTGTGTATTCACGGGAATCAGAGTTTATCATAAGTGAATCAGATGTGTAACGCGTGATCAGTTACCTGTACCCCATGGCTAAATCTGGTAAAGGTCACACGGCGTGTCAAAGTGCATCCTCAGAAATAGTCGATACTCGCGGCAACTTCAAAGGATTATAAAAATAGAATAACCCATTATACCCGTGTTTATAATGTGTCAAAACTGCAGCCGAGGTGCGATATTGTTTGACCCAATTATCAATCATCAAATGTGTACCGGTAAGCATGTTTTCACAAGCATTATTGAATAATTGCCATTTCAAAGTAGGGTGATTCTGCCTTTCTACGCCGTCTAAAATATATGTATTTCAAAATAAAGAAAAAACTTCATTAATTTTTTATAAAATATAAAATAAAATCCTATAAATATAAGAATAGAATAGAACTGTAAAAATACTACATGTATCCAGTATGTACCAGTCTAAACAGCTGGAAGTCACGTGATATTACGTCACCGATATAAACAAAAAGATCGCGGGACGATTTTTCACACAATTTATTGAAGTTTTACAACAAACATGCAAACATTTATACAGAAAGAAGCATCATAATACACTTTATTCATTTATAAATCGGATTAAGTCAATATATTACTTATATGAAGCGAGTAAATTACGAAAAAATTGTGTATTATCGGTATTCACAATTTTCTGTCTCAATGTCTGTTCGTCACCAACGTTTTTCTTCCCAGACATCGATTTCCTGCAAGAAAAAAAAAGTTCTTTTTATTGTTTCCTTATATTGTACGCACCCCACTTTCGGAAACCGTAAAAGTGGTAAAAAAACTGCGTACTATACAAGGTAAAATACGGTAGTCATATTTGATGTTTTGTGGTCAACAGAGAGTATCTGTTATACTGTACCAGTCTTGATGCTGTGAGGTTGAGATTTGTTGTGACTGCACCTTTTAACTTTCTAGTTATTAAAGTTATGAAGTAGAAATTTTGTACGATGATGTACTAGTCATTAACTTTCATTTTGTAAATTTTGGGGAATTTTGTAGTCAACAGAAAATATCTGTTAGTGTTATACTGTACTTATCAAGTTGTCATGAATCATGATGCTGTAAGCCTGTAACTTTTTGAGACTGCATCTTTTAATGTTCTAGTCATTGGAGTTCAGGCCCTGAGTTCACAGAAAGATTTAAGTCAAATATCAAACTCAGCTCAATTATCTGACTCGACTTCTATGAAGTTATATAGACGAGTCAGATATTGATTTGAGTTCGAAAATCTGACTTACATTTTTTCATGAACTTGGGGCCTGTAGTCAACAGAATCTTTCTACAATGTATGAACCTGTGATTTTTTGTCTAATTAAAATTGTGAACTTGTGATACTGATAAAAGACTAAAAGCTTGTTCTTTTTTTATATTTATTGAAATACTATTCAACACGCACCTTATATAACACATTAAACAGATATACAACTACCAACTCTGGCATCAGTGGCATGCCTGTCTTGGTGCAGATGAGCAGATGTGTCAAACTAAAAGAAAAAAACCCCCACAAAACAAGGTAGTATTAAATCAAACATGAATCGAATCGAAATTAATCGAATCGAGGTGTCTGTAATCGAAATCGAATCGAGCTTTGGGTGAATCGTTGCTGCCCTACAGCCAGACAAAAAAAAAAAAATTGAAAATAAAATAATCGCCACTTTTTATCGACAATTCTTTGAAACAATCAACATTAAGATAAAATAATCGAAAATGTCGGTAATGTCTGCTGACAGCGTGAGCACTGTAATAACAACGGGAGTTAAAGAGGTATTCTATGAAAACCACTCGCAAAGAAAGTCAGAAGTGATAATAAACTACAAATCAAGCTGGCAAGAAGTCCAAAAAACATATCAAATACAATTTAGAACAAGTTACAGTAGCTCATTATAACATTAGAAGAGCACTAATAATTGCCAGTGATAAAGCACTCTGTAACCAAACAAGAGGGCCAAGATGGCCCTAAATCGATCACCTGAGTACTGACACATTGATATATCAAACTTCTTTGAAATCTTATGGTCATATACAACATCATGAACAATCTGGAGGCCAGATTTCCAGACCTGCCCCTCATTGAGTGCTTTGGTGTATTCGATGCCAGCAACTTCCCAGAAAATGCCAGCACATTTCACGCTCCCTCAGGACCAGGCCAGCGAAGAGTGGAGACTGCCGAAGGCCATGATTCAGCAGACACCAACACGGCAGCAGAAGCATGCTGACCAAATGATGAGCTATGTATGCCAACTGGAGGCATCTCATCCAAACATCGCCAAGCTGGCTGCAGTAGGATTACTAATTCCAACTTCTACTGCTGATTGCGAAAGAGGCTTCTCAACCTTGAAGAGAGTAAAGACAACCCATAGGAATAGCCTTAGCAATAAAGTGTTAAATGCTCAGCTGGCCATAACCATGGTGTTGATTAATTTCGTATAATTATATTTCTTATATTTGTATGACCATTTCGTTTTATGTCATGATTAGTATTCTGCTCGAATAAAAAAAACTACATGTGTTCTCAGATCATTGTTTCTCAAATAATTCCTTCTCCAGCTAGTAGAAGAGTTTAACATGGTGGCAGCGGTATAGAACTTAGCCGTACCCGAAGTACTGTCAAGGTAAACAATCCGTAAATAGACTGAAATAGCTAAATTTAGCCGATAACGAGGCCGAAACTCTCGTTCGTCCCAAACCATTTCGGACTGATAGCATTTGTCAACATATTGCCGTTATATAGAGAACAATTACAGGCATGGCAGAGGCATTATTTAAACCTCCTCGCCAACTAGACATTGTTGATTGCAACGTATCGGAGAATTTCCGGAAATGGAAACGGGAAATGGAAGTGTACATGATCGCCAGTGGTGCTTCTGGAAAAGACACGAAAATCCAAACAAGCATTGTACTGCACTGCGCAGGGTCCAAAGTAATTGAAATATATGACCAGTTTGTATGGGATTCTCCTGATGATAAAGATGACCCTGCAAAAGTATACATAAATATTGAGCAATACTGCAATCCGCGCAAAAATGAGGTCCTGGAGTCACACAGATTTTGGAATTGCAAGTTGGAAGATTTCTCATCTTTTGAACACTTCCTAACAGAACTGCGGAAACGTGTAGAGTCCTGTAACTTCACAGAGAAAGACAGAATGATACGTGACAAATTAGTTTTCAGTACCAGTGGAAAACTACAAGAACTGTTATTAAGGGAGGACAAGTTAGATCTTGAAAAGAGCATCAAAATAGCTAGAGCTTACGAGCAGTCCAATAAACATGTTAAGGAGCTCCGTGATTCTTCAGCATCAAAAAAGATCAACAAAATCTCAAAGTCAACGCCAAGTGACAAACATCACAAGAGTAAAAAACCGTCACAAAGGCCAACTCAACATGAACAGAAAAGCAGAACTCAAACATTGAGAGAATGTAATTTTTGTGGGTACAAGCACGAGTCAAAGAAAGAAAAGTGTCCTGCATGGAGCAAAACCTGTGATGGCTGTAAAGGCAGGAATCATTTCAAAATCAAATGTAAAAAGATACATCAATTAACACTGGATAATCCTGAAGATTGTCCTGAAGACAATGATTATTGGCTTGCCTCTGTTGAATCGGGACCGCGTGAGGTCATAGCCGCAACTATGACAGTAAACAATGTTGATGTTCGCTTTCAACTAAATAGTGCAGCCGATGTTAACACCATATGCCAAAAATATGTACGCGTTGAACAAGTAACTCCTACCGATACCAGGTTAAGAATGTGGAACATGTCCGCATTGAAGCCATTAGGGCAAGCTAAACTGAAAGTTACAAATCCACACAACAATATGGAACACGAAATATCATTCATGGTAGTTCCAAATGCCTACACATGCCTTCTAGGACTTAAAACAATTACAGAACTAGGTCTAATAACAGTCAATGAAGACAAATTCATTTTCATGGTCGAATCGTCTAATCTAGGAAACTTGGGTGAAGCTACTCTGAAAGTAGACCAAAACGTGCATCCCAAAACACTCCCAAGTAGAAAAATTCCACTAGCCATCAAAAAGGAACTAGACAACTTAGTGGAAAGAGGCGTTCTCATACCGGTAACTCAGCCAACAAGATGGGTAAGCCAAATGGCTGTCGTGCGCAAAGCCAACGGTAAACTTAGAATTTGTATAGATCCTCAACCGTTGAACACAGCCCTGATGAGAGAACATTACAAACTACCAACATTGGAAGATGTACTGCCCAGACTTCACAACGCGAGGATATTTAGTAAAGTCGACGTCAAAGAGGCATATTGGCACGTTAAGCTGACGGAGGAGTCTAGTGAGCTCACCACAATGATCACACCTTTTGGAAGATACAGATGGAGCAGATTACCATTTGGTTTGAAAGTATCAAGCGAGATATTTCAACGAAAAATCAATGAGGCACTGAATGACCTTGACGGTGTATTTACCATCGCAGATGACATCATTGTAGTAGGGTGTGGCGTGACTGACTCCGATGCTAAGGATGATAACCTAAAGAAGTTAAAAACACTAGAAAAACGGTGTAAAGACCAGAACATAATCCTCAACGAAGATAAGAAAGTTGTCGGTTTGAATGAAATTTCATTCCATGGACATAAGATCTCTAAAGAGGGCGTTAAACCAGACAATACGAAAATCCAGGCAATTATCAAGATGCCAGCGCCTACAAATGTCTCCGGGGTACAGGGCTTTTTTCCAAAAAATTGGGAAGAGGCCCAGGCCTGTCCATTTTGGGAAAAAAGAACGCGCTTATTTCTCATTTTGGGAAAAATACAAGGTTTCATAAAGTAAGTAAATATGACATTAATATACTTTATTTATATTGTCATCCATTATTTACCATAATTATTAACTTTTCCAAGTCGGAATTTACTTAGCAGCCAAAAACACACTGCAGAATTCATGCTTTTTCTCAAAATTCTGAGAGACTGCTGTTTTCCGATTGGGAAATATTTCTGCCACAGTTGGGAAAAAACAGTCCAATTTTCTGTTGGGAAGAGGCCCTTTACAGGCCTCTGTTATATAAGGTAAAAAAGCCCTGGGGTAAAGACTTTTTGCGGTATTGTACAGTATATGGCCAAGTTTATGCCAGACTTAGCAACACTACAAGAACCGATACGCGCTCTAACTCGGAAGGATGTGAAATGGCACTGGTCAACTGAATGCCAAGCTGCGTTTGAAAAGATAAAAACAAAGCTCACCGAAGCCCCAGTACTCGCCTACTTTGATCCAAGTAAAGAAGTAGTGATCCAAGTAGACAGTAGTAAAGATGGTATGGGGGCAGTTCTACTTCAAGACGGAAAGCCAGTAGAATTCGCGTCAAGATCTCTGAAACCAAATGAACGAAACTGGGCTCAAATCGAAAAAGAGGCCTTGTCGATGCTTTTTGGACTCGAGCGTTTTGATCAATACACATATGGCAGGAAAGTAACAGTCCAGAATGACCACAAGCCACTGGAAGCAATATTGAAAAAGCCACTGAGCCAAGCAAAAAGCCACTGAGCCAAGCTCCAAAACGTCTACAAGACATCTTAATGCGACTAAATCGATACGATGTAGAATTTGAATTTATAAAAGGCGTAAACCTGGTAATAGCAGACTGTCTAAGTAGGGCATTCCTGGAAGAGTCTGATCTGAAATCGGATACAAGGCCGAGAATCTTAAACGTCAACGCGTTTGAAGACATACCAGACGCGCGCATATTAGAAGTCCGAAACGCGACAGAAAGAGACGCTAACCTACAAGAGCTGATAGCATACATCACGGAGGGGTGGCCAGAGACTAAAGACAATGTACCACTCTCCATAATGGCGTTCTACGATATGCGCGATACACTGAGTCACCAAGACGGTATTGTACTAAAGGGCGAAGCCATAGTGATACCCAAGTCACTCAGAAAGGACATCAAACATAGACTCCATAGCGCACATATGGGGTACGATAGTATGCTTCGTAGAGCACGCGGGACTGTATTTTGGCCGGGAATGAACTCTGAAATTAAGCAATTGGCAGATAAATGTGATACCTGTCAGGAAGTAAAACCTGCTAATCAGAAAGAAACACTCAAGCAACACTCTGATGGTTCAGAGCCATGGAACAAGATTGGTCTAGATTTGTTTGAAATTGAAGGCAGGCACTACTTAATTGCGGTCGACTACTATTCAAACTTCATCGAAGTAGACCTGATGACAACAACAACTAGCGCAGGAGTAATCGCGATACTGAAAAAACAATTTGCTAGATTCGGGATACCAATGACAATCGTATCAGACGGGGGTCCGCAATTCGCGTCAACTGAATTTAGTAACTTTGCATCATGCTGGGGTATAAATCACATAATGTCGTCCCCAGGACATCAACAAGCAAACGGTAAAGCTGAATCTGCCGTGAAAACAATAAAAAACATGATCAAAAAGACAATAAAAGACAATCGCGATCAAAATGAGGCACTCCTAGAGCTAAGGAACACTCCGCGCCAGGATACCAAACTAAGCCCTGCCGAAATGATGTTTGGCAGAACAACGCGCTCGGTATTACCTGAAATCAGAAAACCAATGAAACCCAATGAAAAACGCGAGTCGCGAAAACAAACTGTCAAGAAATGTTATGATAAGAATGCGCGACCAATGGAAATGCTAGAAATAGGACAATGTGTCTATTTTGAACATAAGAAGGGAGATAACTGGAGACAAGGTAAAATCACCGCCATATTGGGTGATCGAACATACACTGTCCAGGATCAAAACGGTGCTACATACAGACGAAACCGTATACACATGAGGCCTACTAAAATAGAGGTTAACATTCGCGACAAATCACCTCATCGCGAAATCCAGACTAGCAAAATTATGAATGACTTGAACACTGTACCAACTGTTGCCAATCCACCAATACAACAAACACCTATGGTCAGTGATAACGCGCTCGTTGAAGATCAGCCACCCATTAACCAACCATCCGTGGCACGCGATCGTCCCAAACGAACAACCAGGGAACCAACATATCTCAAAGACTATGTAAAATTCTAGTCAAATAATATTCTAGTCAAAATAGAAATTCTAGTCAGAATTGTGTTTTAAATGATAAAAGAGACAAACTTTGCTATAGCAGCATATTTTCATATGTGGTTGTTATGATTAAATAACATTGTAAATATTTAGTAGATAGAACTTTTTAGTGCTTTAGTTTTAAACAAATAGAGGACAGCTTTAAGCAAAGAAAAATAACTCCTGTTTTCATTTTAGAATTCTTGATATTCGAGTTACTTCCCTTTGAATCTATTGTTAATATTACTGTTAATTCTAAGACTTCTAGAATTTAATATGAATGTTTAAAAGTTTTAAAACTAGTCATTGTTATTCTGTTAAAATAATTAATAATAGAAATTTGTAACATTGTAAATTTTGAATTGTATTTGATACATTTGATTTCATGACATACATTTAAAAAATATAAAACTGACATGTTTTCATTTTCTTGTAAGAAAAAGGGATGTTGATTAATTTCGTATAATTATATTTCTTATATTTGTATGACCATTTCGTTTTATGTCCTGATTAGTATTCTGGTATGTATCGCTCGAATAATAAAACTACACGTGTTCTCAGATCATTGTTTCTCAAATAATTCCTTCTCCAGCTAGTAGAAGTGTTTAACACATGGAGGGAGAGCCATTGGAACAATTTAACTTTGAGGCAGCTGTAAACACATGGTATGGGGAAAAAAACAGGCGTTCTGCTTTGTGAACTTAATAAAGTGCTCTGACAGCAAACAGTGTTTGTACTACAGTATAAGAAAGTGTTTCATTGTAATGTATGTGCTATATTATAACTTAAATAATAGATTGTTCTGTGTCAGAAACTGTTTCAGTGATTATATGTGCTATGAGATGTCTTTTATTCTGTCAGATTTGCTAGCATTTTTTATTAAAATATTTTGAAATAAAAATATAATCAAATATGATGCCAAATCTCTTCTTTTCAACTGGCATTTAAAAAAAATTGACGCAGGAAGTGGGTACCACCCCTTTTCCTGCACCCATCCACCTTTTTCCGCAAAAAATGCCACCACTCCTTAAAAAAATCCTGGGAAAAGCCCTGCTATTATTTGCGTAGTCCGAGTTATCTGGATGCTTTCCTAGTTCACCGGGTTCGGGGTATTTTCATATGCCCATGGGACGGCAGCTTTTATATTTTTTCCCTAACATATAGTAAAATAATTGGATTTTATTCATGATGTTATTATCATCTTAAAATAGTTGGGAATTGTATATAATAAAAGGTATAACAATGTCCATTCATTTAGAACGCTAAATATAAGACTTGCTTCATTTAGAACGCTAAATATAAGACCTGCTACAATCATCCTAATGTCCCGGCAGATACCAAATAATCAACCGGCTTTTACCACTAACCATGAATAAAATTCAACCGTTTTCAGGTTAAATCACCCGCTAAAACGTCATCGTCGAGAAGGAAAAACTCTCCGGTAGAACCAATTAGCTCAAATCTGAGCTTTTTCACGCCGAATTTCGTAAGGACGATAGTCGAGGATATCGTGTCTAAAACTGTTCTGCAGGTTGAATAAAACAAAAACACCTGTAAATAAGCTCCACAATGGCAACAAGGTAACCGACAAGACTACCCAATGTTGGAAACAAGCTTTACCGTGGTTAGAAGTTCATGAGATTGGTACAGAAAAATGCCTTAAGTGCACCTTCTGCAAGAAATTTAAAATGAAAAATGTATGGTCCGCTCAAGGAACACTAAATGTACAGAGCAGAAAAATGTATGGTCCACTCAAGGAACACATGAGCAGACTGTCTCCAAGGACCGTATCAGCACCTAACGGCTTAATCAGGGGTTTTTTTTACAAATAGGGGAAGGCGACCAGGCCCTTTCAGAGGGGAAAAAACACGCGATTTTTTCGATTTAGGGGAAAACATTTCTTGCGGTAATTTTGCCAGTTGTGCGACATCGCTGATAAAGTTCACAAAATATACCGGAAACCACAACAGTTACTTCCCTTGTTATTACTCATTGTCGTAAAGGTAAACCGTAAAGTGTTCTACGATAAACAAATGCGAAGCGTCGAAGGCGATTTATCGTTTTTTTCGTCCATGATTTATTAGTTTTTAAATTAAAGAGGAACTTTCTGTAGAGGGGAATTTTTAACCATAAATAGGGGAAAAATGTAAGTTCCCCAGACATGACGCCGGTATCCGGCGTCAAGTTATATAGTAAAAAATAAACCTGTTAATTGTACTTTAAAGTAGCAATTTCACTATTTTTTTCATAATTTTATTTTTCACTCAATTTTAATTTGATGAGTGAAATACCCTATTAAGTCAAAAGTTATCTGGGGCACTGCATATATATTATATTTTTATTTAGGATTATGAAACTGATTATGTTATTTCCCCAGCATAATGTGCCTTTTTTTTTTTAATTTACTTTTTCGGTAATTACGACATTAGAAAAACCCGTTTTCTAATTAATCATTTTAAAACATGGCTTTAAATATTTCAAAAACACAATTCTTCAGTGGCCTGGAGCGGTGATTTTTTGCAGCTGGATGTGGTAATTCTGTAGCATGTCAGTCAACATCAAATTAACAAATTGAATGTTTGTAATACCCAGTATATTATATACACATATTTACATGCAGACATATTTTCTGACTAGGTATCATTATCTACTATCTGGAGTTCTGTATGTAATGCATAATGATAGTTTTAAACCGTTTTTATTGAGTAAAAAAAAAACACTGATCTAAATTTTAAATGCAAATTTACAGGATGAGCTACGAGTATCAGCCAATTAATATGAATAATAGCACACAATTTAACCTTTCGTTCTAATAACAGATATTGCTTCTACAAATATTGATGATTTTGTCCTAAAACTGAGTGGGAATCTTAGAATCTCATGAAATTAATTATTGTATTTTGTAATGCCTATTTTACTAACATGGCTAAATGCACTCAGATATTCTCTTCTTTCCATCAGGAATTCTGTAACTCAAGCAAATATATATTCCCCGCAAGTTCTTAACAAGTAACGGAGATGTTAACAATCAAAGTAACCACATGCTTTGCTAACCCTGCAGTATTATACTTCCATATATATTCCATACAAGTTAAAGACTGAATGTGTTGTATTACTGGGTATAATCACATAACAGCGTTAGCATAGCATGAACCAGAATCAAGAACAATCCCTTACCTCATGTCTGTTGCCAGCTAAATCTATATTTACATGATGAGACTGTCATACCTCTGCATTGTATTCAACTATACATTTACCTAAGAACTGTAGTCAACTATTTCACCTGTTAAATGTTCATTATTATCAACTTGTCAATTCTTTCACTTTTCAGCAGTTGGTCAACTGTATCTTATTATCAACTTTTCCCTTCAATTTTCAGCATTTTTTTTAAAGTAAAATTCAGAGAGCAGGGCGCTTTTAGATTCCAGAACCTAGTCCTGCCTATACCATACCAAATGAAGTTAAAAGTAACAAGGTCCTACACAATTATGAAGTAATCCCAATGTCATCTGTTGTGCTCTTCTGCTGTCTTGCATTGAACCTAGTCCTGCCAATAATATACGAAATGTAACGCGTCTCTAAGTCAAAAGTAACAACGTCCTACACAATTGTTTATCCATATGACGTAATCCCAATGTCATTAAGTTCTTCATTCACTTTATGGAATTTGCTTCAATCAGTGGAATATTTCTTGAAAAGCGTCTGTACACTTTTTGACCTAAAACACATCTTTCAACATTTGTCACTTCAAATAAAATGAAGATTTATGTTTATTTATTTTTTGTAACTTTTATCATCAAGAACGTCTACAACAATCTATTCATCACAGAGTGACTTAAGTTCTCAAGTTCTTGTTGAAATTCAAGATGGTGTTTATAGTTTGTTCCAATAACACAGGACCTTGACCTCGACAAAATCAAAGTTTGTATGTTTGATTGTTTGCAATAACACAGGATCAGTTTTGGGTTTGTGTATTGAAAGGTCTTCTCTTTTACACTGAATCACATCCATCTAGCTATTGTATTTCACAGGTCACATCAATCTAGCTATTGTATTTCATGCATCACATCAATCTGGCTATTGTATTTCACGTGTCACATCCATTTAGCTATTGTATTTCATGCATATTATAATTCATGCGTCACATCCAGCTAGCCATGTTGCATTTCTTTAAACCAGGTAACATGTCTCACAACTCTTAACTTTATATAAATATAAATATCTGTATCAACGTCACTAAGGACATCTAAATCATGTTTTACTAGTGACCAAACAACAACTTGAACCTGAAAATATATCGGTCAATATTGCTGCATTATCATTAATCTCACACGTCAATCATCATTCCTTGATACACCGAAACTGGACCCCTGCTCATCACCTGTAACATCAGAATCACCAACATATTGGAACTGTTCAATGCAGCAACTTTCTCACTTCTGACCAGCAATATGTTTTAAAAGCTGCTCCCGAATTCAAAACTTCATGGCCAGTCTCAATTGAATTGGGGTTTTAAGGCGCACCAACACATTACAGGTTATATGGCGCCTTACAGGCATGAACATGCCAGGCTCATATTCCATGTACATCGAGATAAAATATGGAAAATGGGCCTAGAACCTTCTCACCCTGAACTGCAGAGTTGCTGCAAATTCTATAAGGCCAGTCTCAATCAAGTGTGTCAACATGTTCTGTATTGTAGTTTCAAGATTTACGACAGTTACTGTAAATTTTTTAATTTTCAACATGTCTGTGTATAAGCGTTTATTTATCCTTGCTGTATTGCACTGGCCATTCTAGCAATTAGGCCTCGGTTTAAAGTCTAATCTTAAGGACTGGTAAGGTAGGAAGTCAAATTCGGTCATGGCTGGGATTGAAGCCGTGATGCTAACCCTTACACCACAGCGCTACCCTGTCAACAGGTCTGTATGTGTGGCGCCATGCCTAAATGCTGCTCAAGGAAATGCCGCATCAAAGGATTTGCTACTGTACAGTCTTCACCAAACTCTATGTCTGTAGTGTGTCCAAGAATGGAGCATCACACGAGTCAAGACTACTGTTTTTATCAATCAGCATGTTCTGTTTTCTGGCCTATCATGTGTGTTTTTTGGCTTCCGGAGCTTCTGATCTGCAAGAAGAACATTTACAGTTTTATTGGTGCTGTTATAAATCAGCTGATTACTACTGTCCTTATTAAGAACTGCATTAAAAAAGGTAAAAATCAGTATACAAAATTACATGTTTCTATGGTAAATTATACATGAAACCAATCTGAGAATATTAGCAAAAATATAACTTTAACATTAATGAAAGCAGACCTCAATATAAAACTTCCAAGTGTGTGACCTTGACCTTAATGTGGTCGTAGGTGATCAGGAATGCGACGGAATGTTTTTGTACAACCTTAGTACCGTAATCAAAATATTCAATATGAATAATTTGTGAAAGTATTGAGAATATGAGCAAAAACGGACAGACAAGGCCAAAACAGTATAGCACTCACTAATTTTGGTGGGGGCCTAATACAGTTGCTGCCACGCGGATTACGCCTTTTTCGCAGCATCCCCGCGGCCGTTTTTTCAATCAAAGTCACAAATCCCCGCGATCGTACCGCGGATTGTCACCCGAAATATCGCGGGGATTCCCCGCGACTGTAAAAATCGCCGCGATTGCAAAATCCAGTCTCGAAAGAAAGAAATCACCGCGATTCTCCGTGATAGATTCGCGGGGGAACGCGGGGGAAATTAGAGCAGGGATCAATGAAAAATGTAATAAAAATGATAAATACAATAAATAATTTTGGAAACAATACGTATTTTAACTTTTAATGCATTTAATAACGTGTGTTTTTCGTTTTTGTTGTCCAAAAGTCGCATTTCTCTTCACCGGACATAAATTGGCTACCCACAATCCTTTGCGATGTGTGTACCTATTAACAAGGCGGCACTAATAACGGGTTTATGACCCGGAATTCTTTACAATTTTTCGGATTATTTCTGACTAAAGAACCCATCGATGTATTAATAACCAACAGCAGAATAGTAAAATATGTTAAAATAACGATTAATTAAAAAAATATAATTCTAATTTCCAGTATAAGAATTACTATTTGCATTTTATGTTCAGTCACCGCGAAGTTGGTAATAGGAACCGCCATATAACTATCGTGACCCAGTATACATTATCCGGGCATTTGAATTTTCCGAAAACAAAAATAAAATTGTCTTCTGCTTCGGGTTTTTAATAGTTATTGAATAATAATGCATTAAATTGACTGCTCAAATGTACATTGATACTGAAGATAAATCGTGGCCTACGATTTCACACCGGGTAAAGCCGTGTGCGAATCAAAACAGATCACGGCGAATCGTGGTGATTGTGTCGCGGTGGAAAAAATGTATTATCCCCGCGATGACAAAATCAGTGTGTCCGCGGTGAGATAAAATCGCCGCGATGAGTGGGATTAGTCGTAATCCACGTGGCAGAAACTGTACATACACAACAGATAAAACCGAGTACTGCTCAATACTCAGCTTGTCATTGTCATGGTCATTGGAAAGTGACACTGAGTACCCAAACTACAACGCTTCAATTTTACCGTCAATTTAAATCTAATATGTAAAGCTCTGTTGAGGGATATTGTTCGGAGTTTAAGGTCATTTTTCAGCTCATCTTAGGCTATGTATGTATAATGACGGTCAATATTTAGTGGTGGAGGCATACCACCAACTTATTATTGGGTAGAACCCTGTACTGTATACCTCCCACCATCTGCAAGACTCAACGTTCTCACAAGTCGAGCTTCCAGTGGGATTCGCATTTGCAGCGGTGAGAGGCGAGAAGGTTTTTACACTCTCGACCATGAAGGCAATCTGTTATAGGAGATAGTTACCAAACACAGTGGAAGCGACATTCTTGCTACAGTTGTGATGGATTTTGTCATTGGTTGAATTCATGGTCACAATGTAATCGTCCCACACAGACTGGTAATAGGATATCTACACAAGATGAACCATTTACTCAGTTTTCTGAAGTTAGAAAAAAACATTAGTGATAGGTTAGCATTGGAAGTCTTCAATGTAAATTTTTGTAGATCTGCATGCAACAGTGGTGTTAATCCATTATTCTCTATCAACTGCAAGTTAAGCAAACACAAAAAACAACAAATAATTAAACTCATCCCTGATTATATCGTCACATAGTGATTGCACTACTTGTTCATGCAACCGAAACAGAGTATAGTTTACCAAGGTTTAATATACCGTTGTTTCAAGCTATTACAATTTATAAAACAAAGGGAAGCATTCACTACTCTTTTTTTTTGTGTAAACATGTATACAATGTGCGCATTTCGATAATTGGTGAAGAATTTCCTAGTCGGATGGCATATTTAGGTAACAAATACAGAAAAGGGGGTCCCTTGGAAGCAGCAAACACAAACAAGAGATAAAAGAAGCAGACTCAGTTTTATTGAGTCTGTTCATGTGAGGTAATGTGAAGTCCAACACCTCCAAGTGCAGCGTAGGTGTTGGCTTAAGTGACACTCTACCTTAAAGCCACATAGTAGCAGACTTGGTTTTATGGAGTCTGTTCACGAGAGGTAATGTTAAGTGCAACAGCTCTCACGGCCCCTGCACCGTCTTAAGCAACATTCTACCTTAAAGCCACACAGATTGGGCTTGACGATCCCAAGGACCAGTAAGTAAATACACTTACTGATTTGTAGTTGGGGCAACTTTTCATGGCCGCCACACAGCACTAAACAAACGCTAGTTTGACAATGTTGCAAAAAAGAAACGCTAGTATGAATGTCAACAAATACTGAAAAGGGGGTCCCTTGGAAGCAAAAACACAAACAAGAGATAAAAGAAGCAGACTCAGTTTTATTGAGTCTGTTCATGAGAGGTAATGTGAAGTGCAACACCTCCAACACCTCCTATGCTGCACTGGCTTAAGTGACATTCTACCTTAAAGCCACATAGATTGTGCTTGATGATCCCTAAGGACCAGTAAGTAAATACACTACTGATTTGTAGTCGGGGCGACTTTTCATGGCCATCACACAGCACTAAACAAACGCTAGTTTGACAATGTTGCAAAAAAGAAAATAATGTCTGACACGATCGCTGAGCGGAAGTTATGCACGGAATACTAAAAATTCCTTAAAAAAATCTGCAAAAAGAAGTGTTTAGGTCCAAAGGGGGTCGGCACGGTGTTGGGATGGTGTTCAAATGGTTTGGTTTAGAGTCCTAAAACCCCAAATATCGAAAACCCATATACATATGACCAAGGGCTTCCAAAATGCCATTCTGTGCAGAGAACGTGTAACTGGCCAGAAAATAAAGGATTAACATGATAATCTATTCACATAGGGCTCTATTTCAAGCAATAACACATGTGTATCTAAAAATCATATTCATTTGTTCATAACATGTACTGGTCACCTTTTCACACCAGACCACCGAAACGACTAATTTACACCAAAATATCTAAGTAGGAAGAGATCGCTTAACACCACTGCACCTCACTAAAACGAGCTTCCCCCTAACGGTGCAGTCAAACACTCAACAGCCGATTTAAGTCAAATATTAAATGTTTCACAAACCGTTGTTTTTCGACTGTGAATGTCCAAATGGTCTTCAGTGATACGTTTTTTCCCATTTTCACAAATATAAATCCAAGGACGCTGCCATCTTGTTTTTGGGGGTAGGTATAAAATGCGGTCTAACACGAGCGGACTAGGGGACTGCAAACTAGCAGACAGCGGACCAGTATGGTATAAAAGGTACTGTCCTAAATATATTTGTCCCATCTATGTACATGCTCCGAAAAATACCACTCCGCATTTTACACCATACTGATCCGCAGTCCGCTAGTTCCCAGTCTGCTAGTCAGCGCGTGATAGTCCGCTGGTTTTAGTGAGGTGGGTTGGTGTTATGTGATCTTTTCCTACTTAGATATTTTGGTGTAAGTTAATCGTTTCGGTAGTCTGGTGTGAAAAGGTGGTACATGTTATCAACAAATGAATATGATTTTTAGATACATATGTGTTATTGCTTGAAATAGAGCCCTATGTGAATAGATTATCATGTTAATCCTTTATTTTCTGGCCAGTTACACATGTTCTCTGCACATAATGGAATTTTGGAAGCCAGACCCCTTGTCCATATGTATACTTAGTAACATGGGTTTTTGATATTAGGGGTTTTAGGACTCTAAACCAAACCATTTGAACACCATACCAACACCGTGCTGACCCCCTTTGTTTAGGTCTAAAAAAAAAAAGGTTTGTTTCCGGTTACATGCCCAAAAAAACGGGGGTTGTGTCGGTAGGTTGAATTTTTTTTTTTTTTTGGCAAGACACCAGTGTTACAAATTATATATCACCAGAAGTTGACTGTTACGTCTATTTTTTGTGTTGTGTTTCTTTGGTACACAACAAAAAGAGCTGTAAAATCAAGGTCAGTCGAATAACAGAAAACAACCTTTTTTTTAGGCCTTATCACAAGAACTGGCAGCCAGCTGAAATGACAGCTTCGATCAAAGTTCGGGCAGTTTCAAATTTGCAAAGCTTAAAAAAAAAATCAAAACTGAAAGTACCGTTTGTTTACTGTATTTCAAGGTGATTGGACTAGTGTATACGAGAGTTAACTTGTGACTGGTGTATAGGAGAGTTAACGTGTAAGTGGTTATCTATAGACTTACAATATGTTGATGTTACGCATTATTTAAATTGCTCTAACTATAGTACTCTGGAACATTTTTTCAGGAAAACTTAAATATGTCGTTTTTTTTGTTTTTGTTTTTTTTAATTTTATATATTTTTGTTTAGTTCCAAACATGATACAGCTACCTGTGGTAGAAATGGGGGTAAATCTATCCATGATGTGTCAAAATAGAAAGTGACGTCCTTCAAAAGACTGGCTTTATCTTACATGATAAGTAAGCCCATGTTATTATATAATTTTTATATTGGAGCGCGATTGTTCGTTTGATTGATATGTGTTTTACAATTTTCTACGGAGAAAAAACAGTTTTAGTGCTTGACATACATGTTTTTTATATAAAACGATGAAAAAAATCAATGGTGTAATGACATCTTAATTTAATTGGCGTCTGTGGAGCAGTCTATAAATCATCCATTCATCAAAGAGCGAAACTGCCCGTGGCGAATCTGTACTGGCGTGGGATCTTATTTGTAATTACGTCTTTGTTTGTTTTAGAGCTAATTTCAGATTCGTGCGGTGGTAAGTAGTGTTAAACATTAGAAAAGAATACGAAGTATGTGAAATATATTCACACAAACTATACCTGATGTTCATATAAAACAGTTCTCTCTTCCCCGGGCTACTTTCGCGGGGATATATTTGTAAATGGCGCCGTTTGAAATAAGGGGCATAATCAATTAACGTTACACGTGTAAACAATCTATAACCTTTTTCATACAGGTACCAAGATTCAAGGATTTGTCAATAAGAGGATAAGAAAATAGGTAAAATTATATAGGGCGAAAAAGGAAGTCTCGCAAATTCTCGGACAGAAATCCCGAGATCGGGTCACGTGACAGTCATCGTCTTCAACCGCCATTTTGGAAAATATTGAATACAACGCTGGGTAGATTAATGTCGATAAACAGCAAGATAACGCTTTATATAAGCAATTATCGAGTAAGTATTAGTTTAATATGATGTATTTTAATGAGGAAGTGTTTATTTTCCAAATGTTTTTCGTTGGTAGTGTAATTTTATGTTGACAATTATCCCGATTCTCGGCAGTGTGATGTTGGCGGGTGGGGTAATCGTATTTTTAGGAATATTGATATAAAATATGTTTTCCATTGAAGGAAATACGTTTTTGATAATAAGTGTATTCGTTATACGACGTGTTTATTAAAATTTAATAAATAACATATTGATATCGATACCATTCCGTATTTTTTTCTGATTTAAATTTCACTTTGTGTTTAAAACCCCCCAAAAAAATACGATGTTACCGCCTTTTCAATAGGAAGGCACAAAATCATGTTCTATTTTTAAAAAATACACATATTTGTGTTCTTATATAATTTTCATATTGCATGGTAACCTTTATTTTGTACAAAGTATTTATTTGATTTTTTTTCTCAGCTTTCAAATGTGTATTTCTTGTTGTTACAATTCACTTTGCAAATTTAGAAACACTAGTGTGCTACTGCCTATTTAATAGAAAGGCGTACAATCATGTTATTTTCTAAAAAAAACAACATATTTGTGTTCTTATATAGTTATTATACTGCATGGTTAACTTGATTTCATGCCAAGCATTATAAAAAAAAGAATTATAGATTTCAAATGGGCATATATTTCTTGTTAGAATTCACTTTGAACTTTTAAAAGCAAAATTTAGAAACACTAGTGTGTTACTGCCTATTTAATAGAAAGGCATACAATCATGTTATTTTCAACAAAAAAAACATATATTTGTGTTCTTATATAATTTTTACACTGCATGGTTAACTTTATTTTATAGCAAGCATTATAAAAACAAAGTATTTCAGCTTTCATATGGGCATATATTTCTTGTTATAATTCACTTTGAACTTATAAAAAACTAAATTTAGAAACACTAGTGTGTTAGTGCCTTTTTAATAGAAAAGCATAAAAGCATGTTCATCTTCTAAAAAATACACATACCTGTGTTCTTATATAATTTTTATACTGCATGATAACCTTTATTTCATCATACAAAGCATTATATTTGTTTCTTCAGCTTTCAAATTGGCAGATTATTTCTTCTAAGAAATAATTTTGAAAATCTAAAAAATACCATGTGTTATCGCCTTTTTAATATAAAGGAACACAATCATGTTCTTTTTAAATATATATATATATTTAATATATTTGTGTTCTTACATAGTTTTCATACTGCATGGTTGTCCTTTTATCAAGCATAACATTATTTGTATATTCTTTTCACATTTCAAAGGGACACAGTATTTCTTTAAAAAAATAATTCTAAAATTTTAAAAATACTACTGCAATAAGTGGTACATGTTGAAAACTCACGACGGTCATACGTAATACAAGGTAACACAGAGTCATGGGTATATATACTTAACACAAATAAAATAGAAACAAATCGTGACCACATGGCTGCAAACCTTTAATATTAATTATAACATTAATATTCAGTTTTAAACCAATACTCTGCATTTAATCCCTTATAAAAGTAACACTTTATCTTAGTTTATTTTCAGCCGCTTTAAAAGGGGAAGGATACAGAGGAATTCATACTCCATACTCTACTTTATACTCCTATGCACGGGACTGCAAATTTGAACCATATATTGAAATGCTTTGGATTTTTTTTTTGCACTGTATGTGTCATTTCTTGTTTATGTTAATTTAATTAAAACTCTTTATTACCGTTTGTTTTGTTTACATAACTCAAATAAAAAGCTATGAATTTCTGAATTTTGTCTTCTTGTTATTGTTTAGCTTGTGGAGCATTTATTTGAAGAGTTGCTTCAGGTATGGGACAATACCGGATTTTAATGACCTGGTGTTGTTACCAGCGAAATATAAGACACCAGCTCAAATGAGCTGCATATACGGCTTGTGTTTTATGGCATTACCACAGCAATATAGCTTGGATCTCAATACCCGGTTTTATGACATGGTGTTGTTATTAGCAAAAGATAAGGCGGCATCTGCATATTCGGCATGTGTTTTATGGCACTACCAAATCAATATAGCATGGGTCTCAATACCCAGTTTTATGACATTGTGTTTTGAGAAAAGGAACCCGCTCAAATAGGGTGCATATTCGGTATATATTTTATGACACTCACAGCAATAAGACACTGGTGTCATAGGGCGAGCATAACTATATTCTGAACATCATAGCAATAAAACACGAGTAAGTACCGCATTGTATGACATGCGGTAAGACTCTCAGTGGAACCGTAACAATTCAAACGTCCGGGGAATGGGATGAGGATGGGAGCTTTTGATAAAGCACGCACGCGCAAACACATTTAAAGAAAATGTATGTATGATTCGTGGCATGCATAGCATGGACAGTTTGGGAATCAACGACTCCTCGCACAAAGATTCCTAGTAGGTGTAAATATCAGAAATCAACTCCAAATGAGTTGTTCCAATCAGTGGTGTATCAGTGAGTGTCATTCAATAAATTCGCGGACAAGCATATCGGTAACAGGTAATTGTAGTAGGGTCGGTGAAATTGCCTTTGATGAATTATTATGATGTATTATATCGTTTAATTCAGAATAAACAAACGGGCGGCGCCTTACCATACTTATTCTTTAACTCATATCAGCTGCTCATATAGGAGTTCGGCTTTTTCATGTTAGATGTTTTGATACAATACTAAAAATGATGGGCTCGTCCGGGATTTAAACCCGGGACCTCTTGCACGCAAGGCGAGAATCATACCCCTAGACCAACGAGAACGTTTCATGAATGTGACTCATATAGTTTAAGCTAAGCGCGCGAAACAAGTTTTCGGGTAGTACATATTCCCATATTGGCTAAGCCAGGGGCCGTTACTCATGCACTACATGACTGACAAATATAGTAGCATTACTTCAATGTACATACGTACATACGGACGAACAAGAGCGAATTTATATGCTCTAATTTACGATTTATAGCTATCTCCCGTACAGTACATCGCAACATATAACGTCAATTATCAAAGAAGTTTCAAAACTACAAATGCCAATTTTTCACACAGACGATAATCAACAAATTTGCCGATTCAAAATTTCGATAAAATACATAAAAGCGGAACAATAACAAAATATTGGCACAAACATGCATCGTTCGTAAGTGATCAGGACACTTTGTTTTGATTTGCAAAATATTGCACTTCAGCTTTTTGCTCCCACCGTTTGTACATAATAACACAGGAATATAGAAATAAACTTACCTCGATCAGCAACCTTCGCCTCTCACCGCTGCGGGTTCGAATCCCAATGGGAGCTCGACTTGTGAGGAAGTATCAATTCTTATGGATGGCGGGAGGTATACAGTACTGGTTCTACCCAGGAAAAGTGGGTGGTCTGCCTCCACCACAAAATAAATCGACCGTCAGATATAACCATACATGTATTGAAAATGACTTAAACACCATAAAACAAACAAACAAACAAACAAAACAAGAGGCCCAAGAGGGCCTGTGGACGCTCTACTGGCTAAACATAAAGTTTATGTATAATAGCATTCAACCGGAACATGGCGATATTATACGCAACTAGGCTTGGTACTGATCATCCCTGCCAAGATTCGCTGAAATCCGGCAAGGAGTTCAGAAGAGACTAAACTGGACAACGTTTGTCTATTAAAATCTTTAAAGGGCCATAACTCTGCCAAAAATCATTCAACCGGAATATGGCGATGATATGCACAGCTAGGCTTTTTTGAAATCCAGCCAGAGGTTCAGGAGAACTAGTCTGTACAAAGTTAATGTATTAAAACCTTTAAGGAGTCATAACTCTGCCAACATTCATTCAACCAGAACACGGCAATGATAGGTGCAACTAGGCTTGGTACTGATCAACTCAACCAAGATTCGTTGAAATCCGGCAAATAGTTCAAAAGAATCTAAACCGGACAATGTTTGTACATTAAAACATTTAAAGGGCCATAACTCTGCCAAAAATCATTCAACCGGAATATGGCGATGAGATGCACAAATAGGCTTGAAACTGATCATCCTTGTCAAGTTTCGTTGAAATCCAGCCAGGGATTCAGGAGAATTAGCCTCGTAAATCTTTATGTAAAGGGCTATAACTCAGTCAACCAGAACGCGACGATGATATGCACAACTAGGCTTGGTGCTGATCATCCCTGTAAAGTTTCGTTGAAATCTGGCCAGGGGTTCAGGAGAACTAGTCAGGACAAAGTTTTTGTATTAAAACCTTAGAGGGACATAACTCCGCCAAAATCATCCGGCACGGTGACGAGATGTAAAACTAGGCTTGGTACTGATCATCCCTAAAAAGTTTCACTGAAATCCGTCCAAATGTAGGCCCTTTGGTCTTAATGAGGCCAAAATATAGTATATTTCAGAAAATCAAGAGCCATAACTCCTGTGTAAATGGTCCAGTCTGGCTGTTTTTCAATTTTTTCGGAGGTTTCATTGATATTGACAATGTGGTAAAGTTTGGTAAAGATCGGATGAAAAATGAAGGCCATATTATCTTAACAGGGCAAAACATAGCATTTTTAAATAAAACAAGGGCCATAACTCCGCTGTTACTCGTTCAATCTAGCTGGTTAAAAAAATCAATATTAATAATCAAAAATAATATAATCGAACAAAAAAAATAATAAAAAATAAAAAAAAAATAAAAAAAAAATAAAAAAAAATTAAAAAAATCTTAAAAAAATATATATATCTGGTAAAGTTTGGTAAAGATCAGTTGAAAAATGAAGGCCCTATCATGAGACAAAATCTGGCATTTTTAACGAAATCAAGGGCCATAACTCCGCTGTTACTCGTCCAATCTGGCTGGTTCAAAAAAAAAATGATGAAAAATAATATAATAATAAAAAAATATATATCCAAAAAAAAATGAAAAAAAATAATTAAACGAAAAAAAATTAATAAGAAGAAAAAAAATCAAAAAAAAATCTGGTAAAGTTTGGTAAAGATCGTATGAAAAATGAAGGCCCTATCGTCTTAACGAGGCAAACTATAGCATTTGTAACAAATCAAGGGCCATAATTCCCCCTTTTACTTGTTTGGCTGGTTTTCGAACTTGTCCGAGCTTTCATTGACATTAACAATCAAGTAAAGTTTGGTAAAGATCGGATTAAAAATAAAGGCTCTATCGTCTTAACGAGGCAAAATATAGCATTTTTAACTTGTCCGAGCTTTCATTGTTATTAACAATCTGTTATAGTTTGGTAAAAATCGGATGAAAAATGAAGGCCCTATCGTCTTAATGAGACAAAAGTTAACAGACGACGGACGGACGACGGACAACTCTCCATCCTATAAGCTCTACTGGCCAAGAAGCTCTGCTGGCCCTTGGCCAGTAGAGCTAACAAAACGTTGATCAGCAAAACATATCGAATTGATGATCAGTTTAGCAGTTATATCCGGTGTACGATGTATCACCGTGCTTCCAGGGGATGACATTTTCAGTATTTATTTGCATTCATACTATTGTTGGGGCGCTTGTTTCGACTGCTTATTTCAGCCAAAGTTTTTTTTTACTTTTCAGACAAAATGCATCTAGTACCTAAATAAGTTGTATATCAGTGAAACAGACTTTTTTTTTTTGTGCTAAATAAACATACTTTACTTTTCAAAATTGGTTGAGAAATAAAAAATGCATGCGCGAAAGCTGTTTTTCATGAGGCATTTTCAACGCAAAATTCTTCGGCATGAAACACTTGAAATACATGTATATATATTATTTATTTTATAAAAAAAATGGCTTTAAATTGTTGGATAGTCGTCAATGAAGACACCCTAAAAGTTTCATATCAAAATATGAAGGCTAACCGAAGTTATATGACATTTCATACTTTTCTGCTGATAAATCAGCTCTTAATCAATGGGATTGTCTATGCAGTAATAATGCGTATTTTTTTACTTACACCTATACAAGTAATTTAAGGACTCTTCTGCGACAAGGACTATCACAACCTCTTCTATGGTGATGTGATTTATAAACTTCGTAAGATTTCTGGTCATGATCACTTTCATACTATCTTTGTTAAACTTGTTAAAAAGTTTATCAAAAGAGGTTATGACCCTATCATTTTGCAACGTACTGCATGCTTGGTGGTGGACCCTTTTACAGTTCGCCACTATGCTTTCCTCTTTAATTGTACGATGACCGGACAGGCTGTGGACCCTATGATGACGTCTACATAAAGCCCAATGGGACGGTGGCGTTGGCTGTTTGTCTATGATCTTTCTAGGCTATTGTTTTCTGTATTATATTTACACGAGCATATTTGTGTTTTACTTATATTGCCTACTGATGCTGCCTTGTTGATTAGAGATTAGATCATGGCGGGGATTTCTATATTTACACTTTCCTGTTATAATGGGATGACATTAGGGTAAGTGTGGGGTTTGGTGACCCTAGAATCGGTTACCCCACCTCCCCCCCCCCCCCCCCACACACCCCACCCCAAGTGGCCTTTGATTAAATTATATTATTATTAAATTATATAGCTACTACATCAAGAAAGATAAAAACATCGGACAGGGAAAGCAGCATTCAAGGACGAACACAAACACGCAAACAGACAAACGAGAAAGCAAAAGTAATAAAAAATGCAAACGACATCACAAACACAAAAGGGTTGACAATAGGGCTATCGCCTTGGAACGGTCAGTGGCAACAAAGGCCACTGGGGGTTTAAACCGGTTTTAGGGTGCACCAAACCTCACACTTACGCTACTGTCATCCCATTAAAACAGGACAGTGTAAATAAAGAAATCCACGCCATGATCTAATCTCTAACCAACAAGGCAGCATCAACACGTTTTACCGACTTGGATCTCCGAGCTATTTGTGGTCTCTCACCATTTCCCTCGACCCTCACTTTGTAATTCTCTTTGCAGTCGGGTTTAAATCCACCGCCATATGCTTGCCATCTTCGGGATGGTTAAAATTCTGTACTGTTGATTTTATGAATATTGACTTCTGCTCAACCCGGGGCTAGATTTCGTATGTGTCGTGCTCAGCCGTTTCCAAAGGTCCATTATCATACTCTTTTTTAAAGAACGACATCCATATTTCACCCCCGTTACTATTGTAAAAAGTCGCATATTGTCACATCACCCGTTACTATTTCAAAAAGTCGCCTATTGTCACAATCTTCACTCATTTGTAAAAGTTCCGGTTTCCCCACGCCTTTCCGTTGTATTGGGATTACAGTAGGGTAAGTGTGAGGTCTTCTGCACCCACTACTGTGGCTTTCTAAGTTTGATAGCGGATTATATAAGGTGAGGTTTCTCTATTGACTGTAATTAGTGTGAAATTAAGAGTCATGGCGAAGGAAGAACAAAGAGTGTATATACGATTTTGGTCGCTATTACTGTGTTCTGCACTGGATATTAAAGCGTACTTGGAGTGCTGCTATATTATATGCTACAGTTTCTAGGTGGTCACAACGATTTAAGCAGAGTAGGGATACTGTTGAAGATGATCCTCTCCAAGGCCGTCTACTTATGGCATATAGTAAAAATGATGGTGTTGCTGTAAAACAAATAATCGAAGACGACGCTAGATACACAGTGGAGGAACTTTCTGACATATGTGGCATTAGTTTGGGCCGTGTTTGTGACTGAAACTCAAGAAAATATGCGCGAGATGGATATCCCATTTTATAATATGGATATAAAAATCGAACAGGAAATGTAACATTCAAGGTTGACAGTCAAACACACACAGGAACAAAGAACAACTTTAAAGATAAATAAAAGGCCAAATTAGACATCACAAACACAAAAGGGTTGACAATAGTGCTACCGCCTTGGAACGGTCAGTGGCAAAAAAGGCCACTGGGGGTTTAAACCAGGTTCTAAGGTGTCAGTCAGTAGAGCAAAGATAATATTTCCGTCCATGCATACTCTATTAAATTCAGTTAAGAAAGTTATTGAGCCAGTTGCAGAGACTTTCAAAATGCCCCTCGACTGCTGAACTGCATCATGTGACACGAACACTTTTTAATGTACTTATATGCTTTAATAACTAATTATATGATGAAAAACAGAATGTATTGGATACAAACCATTAGATGTTGCATTCCTTGACATGTTCCCTATGAATCTCTAATTCATACTTGTTTTGGGGTCACATTGTGTAATGCGTCCTCGTGATCGAGGGTTAACGACGTTGCGTTGGAAACCTTATCGCCTCTCACCGCTGCGTGTTCGAATCCCACTGGGAGGTCAACTTGTAAGTGAGAAAGTGTCGATTCTTAACGATGTATTGAGGTATAACGTACTGGTTCTACCCAGGAAAAATAGGGGGGTCTGCCTCTACCACAAACAAATCGACCGTCAAATATAGCCTTAAATGTGCTAAAATGACGTAAAACATCATTCAAACAAGGAAACTGTTGTATACAAGTATTGAATGGGAATGGTAGTTTGAGACTGACAATTATTTTTATTTGATTGCAAGCATATCAAGAGGAGTTAAGCGTTGGGTTATATGGGTACTTGAATAAAACTAGTGCCGAAAATTGGAACAGTAGACTAGATATCTTTGTATTTTGTTTTATTCTCTATGTGATGAAATATTACCAAAAGGTATAAAAGTCGAACAGGAAATGTAACATTCATAGAACACAGTCAATGAAAACACGTATTAAAAGCAATCTTAAACGACGTCTTTCTAAAACATGAAAGGGATGGTAAGTTTAAATGTTTATCTTTAATCTTGTCTTAAAGATAAATTGATTCAGCTTATACGAAGACATTTGCTAGGGAAGGGACTACCTTTCTTGCTTGTAATAATTAATGTCAGAGTTATCTTTACAAACACCCCTAAAGATAAGTATAAACTGTGGACTTGCGCCGATGTTTGTAAAGCGTTATCGTTTCTTTTAACGTCTCACTAGTGAATTAATCAACACTATATAATATATGTAGAAACGGTCACTTGTGGACCCCTGCAAACATACTTTAACATGTCCATTGGTCTTTAAATCTCCCCTCAATCTGCAAACCTTCCTCTGAAGCTCAGAATATCCACAAAATATCAAAAGTTGACCTGATTATTTTTTTTTAAATTCCAGTCTTTTTCAGCACCCCTCAAAACTAAAACTATTTCACTGATTAATTCAACTGTATTCCTACCAATTTTCAAATTATCATATCTTCCTCGAAAATCACCCAGTGGCATCCAAACTTGGCAGAAGTCATGAACATGCTCCAATCTTGTCACCTGAAGGCAGAAATAAGAGAATGGTTGCACATTTCCAAGTTGAGAGCAAACCGATTAACACAGCCCTAGTTTTTTACGGTGTAGGAATCTTCCTACCATCACCTACCGTCATGGCCAAGGGAGGTAATTCTGCAGTGAGACCTTTAATATTTTCTTCAGGTATGGAACTACCGTTTATAGACAAATTATTGGTATCCCTATGGGTACGAACTGAGCAACCCTTGTCGCAGTTTGTTTTTATACTGCTATGAACGAGATTTCATGTTGGGTCTTTCACCAGATACCCAGGCAGATGTTATTGAAGCCTTTACTGACACCTCTCGGTATCTGGATGACATATTTAACACTGACAACCCTTTCTTTTCGACTATGGTTAATAATATATATCCTAAAGAACTTCAACTTAACAAAGCTAATATTTCTTAACTTCTTTTCTCGATTTACATCTCTCTATTGAATGGTGAAATAATTAGCAAAAATATATGACAAGAGAGATGATTTTAATTTTGATATTGTTAATGGGGATAAATGGGGATAAATGGGGATGTTCCCCGAGCAACTTCTTATAGGGTCTATGTGTCAACTCTGTGTGTCTATTGTTTTTTTGTATTATATTTGCATGAGCATATTTGTGTTTTACTTATATTGCCTATTGATGCTGCTTTGTTGGTTAAACATTAGATCATGGCGGGGATTTTTTTATTTACGCTGTCCTGTTTTAATGGCATAACCGTAGGGTAGGTGTAAGGTTTGGTGCACCCTAGAACCGGTTTAAACACCCCAGCCTACTTTGCCACTGACCGTTCAAGGCGGTAGCCCTATTGTCAACACTTTTGTGTTTGTGATGTCGTTTGCTCTTATAATTACTTTTGCCTTCTTGTTTGTCTAATTGCGTGTTTGTTTCTGTGTTTTGTGGTTGACTGTCCTCCTTGAATGCTACTTTCCCTGTTCGATCTTTTTATATTTCTTTATTCGCTTTTCCTAGAGCTTGTACTCGAGTTGAGGACTTTAATATTCGTAATCTTTGATTAACTAAAAAGCTACCCCACCAGGGCTACCGTTACCATAGTTACCATATACTTCGTAAAACCTTTGCAAAATTTTATTATCGTAACCCTGATCTTCTTTCCAAATATAACAGTAATTTAAGAGTACTCTTCAGCGACAACGACTATCACAACCTTACTTCTATGGTGATGTGATTTACAAACTTCGTAAGATTCTTGGTCATGATCACTTTCATACTATCTTTGTTAAACTTGTTATAATGTTGATCAAAAGAGGTTATGACCCTATCAGTTTGTACTTCATGCTTGGTGGTGGACCCATTTATAGTTCGCCACTATGCTTTCCTCTTAAATTGTACTATGACAGGGCAGGCTGTGGACCGTCATCATATGATGACGTCTACCGGGTGTCACGAAACACCCAAATCTACCTATTTCCCCCAAATCAACCCAAATCTTCACCAAATCTACACCTAAACTTCCAAAATCCAAACCAAATCTACCTTATATGGTGTTACAACGGATGTTGTAATAACAAATATCACAACAAAAAAGATCATGTGAGAAAAATGAAGATATATTTGTAAATTTATTACTGAATTACGATTTTTGCGTTATTTTTACACATTGTGATAACACCATACATTATTAATAAATAAATTAACAACTACATATTCATTTTGCTCAAATGATTTTTTTTGTTGTGATATTTGTTATAACAACATCCGTTGTAACACCATATAAGGTAGATTTGGTGTGGATTTGGGAGTTTAAGGGGTAGATTTGGTGTAGATTTGGGAGAAATAGGGAGATTTGTGTGTTTCGTGTAACCGCGTCTACATAAAGCCCAAAAGGACGGTGACATTTGATGTTTGTCTGCGGTCTTGTCTTGTCGTGCCCTCAATGGTTTATTCTCTTGTTGCTCTGGTTGCTGCCAAATGATATATAGGGTCTTATAGAAACCAGAGCATCCGAACGCAATGGCATCGTAGGTCCGCACTGTACTGCAAACAAGGAATTGAAACTACAATGAAAGAGACAAAAAACAACAGAAAGGGTGGTGAAGACAGGGTTACCGACTTGGAATAGTCAGTAGGCAATAAGGCCTACTGGTTAGCTTGAATCGATTTTATATGCGCACAATCATCACTATTATCCTGTCTTCAGCGCCCAAATAGACAAGACAGTGTAAACAAAGAAGGATGAAAATATCGGACAGGGAAAGCAGCATTCAAGGACGACAGTCAACCACAAAACACAAAAACAAACACGCAAACAGACAAACGAACAGGTAAAATTAATAAAAAAATACAAACGACATCACAAACACAAAAGGGTTGACAATAGGGCTACCGCCTTGGAACGGTCAGTGGCAAAGTAGGCCACTGGGCGTTTAAACCGGTTCTAGGGTGCACCAAACCTTACACTTACCCTACTGTCATCCCATTAAAACAGGACAGTGTAAATAAAGAAATCCCCGCCATGATCTAATCTCTAACCAACAAGGCAGCATCAATAGACAAAACTACATCCCATCAAAAGGAAAGTCATCGAGTACCTTCTTTGTGGCTTTCTAGGCTACTTTTTTTTTGTATTTATATATTTACGACCATCTTTGTGTTTTACTTATATTGCCTATTAATGCCCTCTTGTTGGTGTAGCCGTGCCTTTAATAGTGATTCAAGGGAGACAACTGCTATAGTTCTCTGTAGTATGTTTACTCGTTTTTATGTCCCTTATTCCACAGGTAGATAGCTGGCTATGTTCACAGTACTGAGTAATAACTGTAAAAGTTATTGAGACCATTTATCATGAGATCAATGTATTATTTATATTGTATACGGTTGTCCTATATGTCTTGACAAACTGATTATTGTACAAATACAGCTTGGTTGACAGGATTGAGTGAGTGAAAACTAACTTAGGTCACCCCTAACACTGCATGGCATGATAACTCTAATTATCTCAATATTTGCCTACCTTTCCTAAGAGAAACATTTCAGTACAGAAATGTAATAATATATATTTTAGTAGTTTTCTATAGACTTGTAAAGGTCTGATTGAGAATGTAGTTTATATATTCTACAGCTATTAGATTCTTGGTAAATATTTGGTTGCAGAACCTAAATATGGATTTGTCTGGTGAGTTCTCGATTGTTTGGTATATTAATGAAATTGCCGCGTTTGTAGATAATGTATTTCTGTAATGGCTGCAATGTCATTCATGTTGTAATTGTTTGTTAAATGTGATGTTTGTATATATTGCAGGCTTTATATTACCCGTATATAAAGAACCCTAAATCATGGATTGGAGTTGTTGAATTTACCCCCATAAGACCATGGTTACATTGGTTAGAGAATAGTTCATGGCGGGGATTTCTTTATTTACACTGTCCCGTTTAATTGGGATGACGGTAGGGTAAGTGTGAGGTTTGGTGCACCCTAGAATATGGTTTACATCCCCAGTCTTTTTGCCACTGACCGTTCCAAGGCGGTAGCCCTACTGTTTTTTATTGTGTTTGTGACGTCATATGCCTTTATTATTACTTGTTTGTCTTTTTGCGTGTTTTGGTTTTACTGTGTTCTGTGAAAGCTGCATTTTCTGTTCGATTTTTATACTTACTTTTAAATAACATCGTTATTAGATATGGTAAAACCGTTAACCGCCGGGTTGTCGGTATTCCTATGGGTACTTACCGTGCGCCACTTGTCGCAGATTTGTTTTTATACTGTTAAGAAAGAGATTCCATGTTGAGTTTTGTCACAGGACGACCTTAGTGGTTGGGCTAACTCAGGAAAGAATCAATGACGGTGAATGCATTTAAATAAGTTTAATGCAACTTTTAAAATATGTTTAATATATATACAATTATCTAAAAAAAAACAAGCGAATACACAAATGAACTGTGAACAGAATGTTCTCATGAACGTTTAAGACGTTCTTGGTATTGTTATAAATACTGAATGTCTAAGACACTAAAGTGTTGTTAAAGCTATAACAATGTTGATCTAGCGCGATAACTGTGATGCGCGAGAGCTCATGAAGATGATGATGCGCGAATTCAATGGATGATTGTCATCAAATGCCTTCTGTAAGAGTTGATGACGCGATGCAATGAAAGTTAATCTCCACTGAGATTGTGAGGGATATTCCTCCAGTGAGGACTGGTAACGGGCCCACCTTGTGTCCCGGGGGTTGTCGTTAGTAAAACCTGGCTGCGCAGGTACGGGGACCGTCTCCACCGCTCGTAAACGTTAATCGTGGAAGCTTAGCTCCACTCCTGGATATCCAAACCTAGATGGCTTACTCCAACCCTGGATGGCGTATATCCTGGATGGCTTAGTTCCAACCCTGGATGGCTTATATCCTGGATGGCTTATTTCAAACCTGGATTGCTTAGGCTGTAATTATACATACGTTTTAGATGTCGGTTGACAAACATAACAATCTTGCATAATTATCATTACCCAAACAAATCATTATTCAATCAATATATGTAAGCTGTACTAATGATGAGTAGCAATGTATACATATTCTACAACGCAATATATACGCTATGTACGTCGCTGTTAATCAATGCCCCTAATACATGTAATATAAACATGATCAAATTACTCATATATTACACTCACTGAGTTATGCATGCACGCATGTCAACTAATGACCACATTATACAACGCTATGCATATGCGTCGAACATTTATTCTTGTCACTCATCTCATTGTTAATTAATGTTAACAATCGTGTATGTATTACAATCACTGAGTTAAACGCCAACGTTAACTAATGCACCTATTATCCACTGTTATCAAATTAATATTGTTTTACAATTAATGATCAATTACAATAATTACATCTAATAAAGTAACTTCAAAATCATATGCTAGTCTAACGTTATGTTTGAGAAACATCAATGCTAACCGGATGTCATAACCGCCAAACAAGATGGCGCCGCCCACTGAATAAAAAATGTACGATAAAAGTTTAATAAAACTACTAACCACATGTTGCCTATGAATTTTGCCGTCCAATCTCTGTTCCAACAAAGTACTATCGATCATCCCGGCGAGAGCTAGAAGACAATGGGTTTTATAACAAACATTACGCCCAAATCATTATTTCCCTCGTTCAGTCCGTGACAAACGTGGCTAAATCTACAGTATTGAATCTACACGAGAGGCCCCTTATACAATTTTGCCGTTTAAGGAAAATATACCTATACGTTTACATGCATTAGCACAAAACTAAACTTATGACACGGCCTCTCTGGCGGCCACTTAAAATGTGCACGCTTTTACGTGTTACATGAATAGATCATGCATATTGTGAAATTGTTTCAACTCGAACAATAGATTTGGGTGTAACCGATAACTTACAAGAGTTATGTACGACCAGTACGCTCTACCCGTGACATTTTGTGACAACATCTTCCCACTTAAAGAAAGTGCTACACTTTTAAAATTCAACAAAATGATAATTAATATTTACACGTTAAGAAAATATTAATTCTTCTGAGCAAATGAACGACAAAACGTACAAGATGATCGCTCAATCGCTTGAGTATGTTAACTATTACTACTGAGGGATGCAACCTTCAGCCAGTACAACGACAGTCTTCCGGAAAACATCCACTGCAGTTATAACCTAACTATAATATGTAATTACAATTTCAACACTATTCTACAATTGTACACTACCCTGTCGTAACATATACTACTATTGTACAATACACTGCAATATACTATTGTATTAAACCGGTCATTATGTGCGGCGACTTAAATAGTCTGCCCCAATATTGTCCTTTCCTCGGATCGCTTTAATTTTCATCCGGTAAGGCTGCAGAGTCAGTGCCCACCTCATTAACCTACTGTTAGCTATCTTTGCTTTATTCATATAAGCTAACGGTTGGTGGTCAGTCTCCAAGACAAATTCCTTACCAAAAACATATCGGTGGAATTTACTGAAACCCCACACTACTGCAAGACACTCCCTTTCGATAACAGAGTAGTTACATGCCCGGGGTAATAGTTTCCGACTTGCGTAAGCCACGGGGAGACTACACCCATCTTGCTCTTGCAGTAGGACTGCTCCCACCCCGATATCGGAGGCATCCGTTCTGAGGATAAACTCCTGGTCAAGTTCAGGTAATTTTAGTATTGGGGTTTTGACCAGACTCCCCTTTAAAGAGACAAAAGCTCGCTCCTGGCTTTCCCCCCGAGTTATCCTATTGGGTTGACCTTTCTTTGTCAAGTCTGACAAAGGTGCAGCTATAGCCGAAAAGTTTGGAATAAACTTCCTGTAAAAACCCGCCAACCCTAAAAATGACCTAACTTGTTTCTTTGTCTCGGGTCTTGGTGCTTCCTGAATTGCCTTAACCTTGTCGGGGTTGGGTTTCAATTTCTGATCCCTCCCGACAACATGACCCAGACACTCTATATCTGCGTAACCTATGTGACACTTGCTAGGTTTTGCAGTCAGTTTAAACCGGCGTAGCCGTTCCAACAGATTACGTAGAGCCTTAATATGGTCTTCAAATGTTGTTGTAAACACCAGGATGTCATCTACGAAACTGTCTGTGTTGGACAAATCCTTAAGGACTTTCCTCATCAACCTACAGAATGTTGCTGGGGCGTTTACGAGACCAAAGGGCATGACCTTGAACTTAAAAAGTCCTTGCGAAGTTTCGAAGGAGGTCATCTCTTTAGCTCGGTCTGAAAGTGGGACTCGCCAATAACCTTTACTGAGGTCTAACTTGGAGAAATACGAATATCCCGCAAGTTTAGAGAATACCTCCTCAATATTAGGCATTGGCTCTGCATCAAAGATGGTACGTTTATTGAGCTGCCTAAAATCGATGCAGAATCGAATTGACCCATCTTTCTTCTTAATAAGTACGACTGGGGATGAAAATGGGGCGTTTGAAGGTTCGATGACACCCAATTTCAACATGTCCTTCACCTCCTCATCAACAATTGATCGGGAGTGAAATGGAATGGGATACCCCTTAATTCTAATTGGTTCCCCTGATGTGAGTACAATATCATGTTGCACTCCATCTGTCTGCCCCGGGTTTTCGGACAAGACATCACTGAACTCCGAGAGTAAACTACCCATCTCTCGTTGCTGCTCTACACTAAGCATGCCCGATATTTCTACATCGGCTGCTGTCTCCCTACCTACACTAGTGGGAAAATACATGGGACTAGTGTCCTCACTACTGTCTTCCTCACTATCCTCAATAACTGCAACATTAACTACGGTTAACACCCTTTATTGCCCATTATCGGTTCTACTGATATACTCTTTCAGCATATTCGCATGAAAGGTCTTTAACTTTCCGTTTATCTCGATACGGTAATCCATAGTGTTCACTATCCCTCTAACGTAAAACGGACCTTTCCATTGTAATAACAACTTGTTATTGTCGGTCGGGAGTAACAGTAACACCTGGTCATCTATCTTAAACTTCCTAGCTCTAGCTTTCTGGTCATAGTACCGTTTGTACTTGGTACTTGCCTTAACTAACTGACTTTGAGCTATCTTACAAGTCTCCTCTAGTTTCTCCTTCAGATCTAAAACATACTGATATGTAGTCTTAACCTCATCACTATCTACTTCACCTGCCCACATCTCTCTAAGAATCCTCATGGGACCTCTAACTGACCTACCGTACAATAACTCAAACGGAGAAAATCCTAAACTCTCTCGTGGAACCTCTCTAAATGCAAACAATAAAGTATTGAGATACTTGTCCAATCTTTGGGTCTCTCGGTACACATACGCCGTAACATTTGCTTTTAACGTCCCGTTAAATCGTTCGACTAACCCGTTACACATAGGGTGATATGGTGTTGTCATGATTTGACGCAAAGACAATAACCTGCTTACTTCAGCCATAAGTTCTGACGTAAACTGTGACCCACAATCAGTCAGCATTTCCTCTGGTACACCTAGCCTACTGAACATATCAACTAATGCCTCAGCTACTCTCTCAGTTTCAATTGAGGGTAATGTTACTGCCTCCGGATACCTAGTTGCATAGTCTACCATGGTTAAAATGTACCTATTTTTCCTATCCGACACTGGAAAAATTGGTCCAACTATGTCTACGGCTACCCGCTTAAATGGTGTATGTATCAGTGGCATCTGACCTAAATGTACTTTGGTCACTCTACCTTTTGGTACTGTCCTTTGGCATACATCGCAGGACCTACAATACCTAGTTACATCTCCACTAACGCCTGGCCAATAAAATTCTGCCAATACTCTATCTGACGTTTTCTTTACGCCTAAATGACCTCCCATAATAGACTCATGAGCTACCTTAAGCACTGTCGTTCTATACTGGGTAGGTACCACTAATTGGTGAAACTGTCTACTACCACTATCTTCAAATTCTCTGTACAATAACCTATTCTTATGTACAAACTTACAACTACCGGACCCTTTACACTTCTTCACTACACCATCCTTGGCCTTCACCTTACAAGGACCTAATGACTCGTCTTGAGTTTGTGCTTCTATAAACTCCGCTTTAGATATGTCACCTACGGCTGCAGGAACCTTTAATTTTCTATAAGCCTGAGCTTGCTTCTGAACCTGCGCTCTAGTCTCTACGGCATTACTTATGCTACTTCTAAAATCGGACATTACCGGAAGTGCTGAACCTTCTATGTTCCCTATCGTTAAATCATACATCGTAGTCCCTTTAAAGAAAGGTGTTTCTACATCTGTTCTCGCTATTGGCACGTGCTCTACCGACTTATTTAACAACATACACGGTGCCTGTTTACCTACCAACTGGTCATCCGTAACTAAACTACGCCTAACTACCACGCCTGTACAACCTGTATCCCTCATTACAATTACGTCCGTGCCATTCACTCTACCATCTGCCGTTGGAAGATTTGCATACGGAAAGAGACATGCTCCGATCTTCGCCATTACACCATTCGCTTTAACACAACATCTACTACTCTCGGTTTTAATAACCGGACTATTACTACCTCTGCCTCTACCTCGGTTTTGACCACCTCTACCTCTACCGAAATTCCATGGGTTGTTAAAACCTTGGTTCGGACTACCTACATTGTTGTCCACTCTACTATTGTCACTAAAATTGTCTACGACAGCGGACACTTTCACCGCTTAACTACACTCATGTGAAGCATGATTCCCATTACAGTGACGACAACGAATAAAAGGTCTACCTATGTTACCACTATTGCTACCTCCTCTAGCACCCATCGAACTACCTCCACCTCTATAGTTTCCACTCTGGCCTTTCTGTTTATGATCGTCCCCTTGCCTATCTCTAAAAGTTCTGTCTTTCGACACTACATTATGAGCTCCACCTCTAGCCTCGGCAAACTGATCTGCTTGAGTTGCCATTTCATCTACACTAGTTAGTTTTCTTTCTTTCAGAAATAAGAACAGATCTCTACTACAAACATTGAATAGCTGGTCCTGCAACAAGAAATCTATGAGGCCCTGATAAGTCTGCGCTACCTTCCCTAACTCTAACCACCTATCTAAGTAATTTCTAGACCTACTAATAAACTGAATAAATGACTCGCCTTTCTCAGGCAGACAAGCTCTAAACCGCTTTCTAAAACCTTCTTCAGTTAACTCAAATCTCTGTAAAAGAGCATCCTTTAACTTGTCATAGTCAAGAGCATCTACACTAGGTAATCTAGAAAATACATCTAAGGCTTGCCTCTCAATAACGCACTTAAATGAACTGCCCACTTATCTTTGGTCCATTCCTGTTACTCAGCATAACGCTCGAACCGTAACAAGTAACTGTCCATGTTATCTTTGTCAGCATCAAAGTATGGTAACTTCGAACCTTTTAACTTCCCAGAATAACTATCTTTCCCTACAGTTCCACTGTCCTTACTATGTGTCTTAGCTGCTTCCAACTCTAAAGCTAACTTATGATCAAACTCTTTTTGCTCCCTTTCCATTATCATCTTAGCCTTAGCTAGTCTACCATCTGTTTCGAACCTCTCATGTTCTAACTCTTGCTTCTCCCTTACTATTCTACTTTCTAATTCTACCTTCTCTTTATCATCATCTCGCTTCTCTTTAGCTAATCTACCCTCTAATTCTAGCTTCTCTTTATCAGAATCTAGCTTCTCTTTAGCTATTCTACTTTCTTCATCTCTTTCCTGCTTTGCTAATTCTCTTTCCTTCAGTCTAAATTCCCTTTCCCTAGCCTGTTCGTCTTTAACAAAGGTTCTAAGCTCCTCTCCAGCATACCCTAACTGCTTACCCATTTCCGTAAGATCCTTTATGGACGTCATGTCTATGGACATTGTGGACTACTAACTACAATAATTACAATACACACGTCACTAATAATTCTACTCACCTAACTACTAATGGTAAGTCACTGTGTCCTCAGTAAATACCTGGGCATCATCATAGGACAAGTTACATACACATTTGTACTAGCGCTAACTACTAACGGTTATGTACAGATAGTATCTAGCTAGCACAAAACATATACACTACATAACATATCTTAATTTGATATTGGACATAAACCTTAAACAATCATCGAAATGTGTATAACATGTACATGTATATCTACTTCTCCCATCAATATAAGTATACTCGAGTGTCACAACATGAGTAGAACGTCATGTTCGCCAACCTAATTGGATACTATGTGTATATCAAGGGAGGTAAAAACAAACACCCAAATTATTGAGCAAAAGTGCCTCAGACCCACTCGTGTAGACCACTGCGACGTCGCGCCAAGGAAAGAACGGACAAAACAACAGTTTGGACTCACCCTACCCTTGTCGTGTCTTGACTTCCAAGCTGTGGCCGTGATCGTCGACAGTCGCCTTGATGGATCAGAGGGTGGTACACAATTCTAAAATAATAAGTAGAGATTTAGTATATCATAATAAAGATCACTTATTGATTCTTTCCCTCCGTAGTCGCCCAAAATCCCACTACTCTGAAAACCAGTTGTCACAGGATTACCTTAGTGGTTGGGCTAACTCAGGAAAGAATCAATGACGGTGAATGCATTTACATAAGTTTAATGCAACTTTTAAAATATGTTTAATATATATACAATTATCTAAAAAAAACAAGAGAATACACAAATGAACTGTGAACAGAATGTTCTCATGAACGTTTAAGACGTTCTTGGTATTGTTATAAATACTGAATGTCTAAGACACTAAAGTGTTGTTAAAGCTATAACAATGTTGATCTAGCGCGATAACTGTGATGCGCGAGAGCTCATGAAGATGATGATGCGCGAATGGATGATTGTCATCAAATGCCTTCTGTAAGGGTTGATGACGCAATGCAAGGATAGTTAATCTCCACTGAGATTGTGAGGGATATTCCTCCAGTGAGGACTGGTAACGGGCCCACCTTGAGTCCCGGGGGTTGTCGTTAGTAAAACCTGGCTGCGCAGGTAAGGGGACCGCTTCACTGCTCGTAAACGTTAATCGTGGAAGCTTAGCTCCACTCCTAGATATCCAAACATAGATGGCTTACTCCAACCCTGGATGGCGTATATCCTGGATGGCTTAGTTCCAACCCTGGATGGCTTATATCCTGGATGGCTTATTTCAAACCCTGGATGGCTTAGGCTGTAATTATACATACGTTTTAGATGTCGGTTGACAAACATAACAATCTTGCATAATTATCATTACCCAAACAAATCATTATTCAATCAATATATGTAAGCTGTACTAATGATGAGTAGCAATGTATACATATTCTACAACGCCATGTATACGCTATGTACGTCGCTGTTAATCAATGCCCCTAATACATGTAATATAAACATGATCAAATTACTCATATATTACACTCACTGAATTATGCATGCACGCATGTCAACTTATGACCACATTATACAACGCTACGCATATGCGTCGAACATTTATTCTTGTCACTCATCTCATTGTTAACTAATGTTAACAATCGTGTATAACAATCACTGAGTTATACGCCAACGTTAACTAATGCACCTATTATCCACTGTTATCAAATTAATATTGTTTTACAATTAATGATCAATTACAATAATTACATCTAATAAAGTAATTTCAAAATCATATGCTAGTCTAAAGTTATGTTTGAGAAACATCAATGCTAACCGGATGTCGTAACCGCCAAACAAGATGGCGCCGCCCACTGAATACAAATGTACGATTAAAGTTTAATAAAACTACTAACCACATGTTGCCTATGAATTTTGCCGTCCAATCTCTGTTCCAACAAAGTACTATCGATCATCCCGGCGAGAGCTAGAAGACAATGGGTTTTATAGCAAACATTACGCCCAAATCATTATTTCCCCCGTTCAGTCCGTGACAAACGTGGCTAAATCTACAGTATTGAATCTACACGAGAGGCCCCTTATACAATTTTGGCATTAGCACAAAACTAAACTTATGACACGGCCTCTCTGGCGGCCACTTAAAATGTGCACGCTTTTACGTGTTACATGAATAGATCATGCATATTGTGAAATTGTTTCAACTCGAACAATAGATTTGGGTTTAACCGATAACTTACAAGAGCTATGTACGACCAGTACGCTCTACCCGTGACATTTTGTGACAAGTTTGTTACCTGCTAGCAAGAGAGACATTATTGATGCGTTTAATAATACATCTCGGTATCCGGATGGCATACTCAGTATTGATAATCCATTGTTTTCTCATATTGGCAGTTCGCATTTCATAGCAGTATTCCTCGAACTTCATCTCTCGATTTCAAATGATTGCATACATAATACAATCTATGATACGAGAGATGACTTTAAAGTTGACATCGGTAACTATCCACGTTTAGGTGGGGACGTACCTCGTGCTACATCATACGGGGTTTATATCTCCCATTTAATTCGTTTTGATAGGGCATGCACCGATTTAGTGATTTCAATTATCGAAATGAAGTTATTACTAGTAAACTTCTTCGTCAGCAAGGTTTTCATTATCATAAACTACGCAGATCTTTCTCAAAGTTCTGTCGTTGCTCGCCGCAACGAAAACCTCCTGGAAAAGTACAACACCAACCTAAAATCATTTCTACGACTAGGAATATCACAACCGCTATTCTGTGGAGATATGATCTATACCATTTTGAAATTTAAGGGGTCTGACGAATTTCCTAAAAGTTTACACAATTAATCAGGAAATTCGTCAGAAATGGTTACGACCCTTTAGTATTACAGCGCACTTCATGTTTGATGATTGACCCCTCTATAGTCACTACGCCTCACTTTTCTCTTGTGCGATGACCGGACAAAGAAAAGATAAGTCAAACAAGAAGAGTAGCATTTACAGAATACAGTCACTCCAATCTCATGGAATGCCATGATTGCACCTTCTGAATAAATACTGATAAAGGTGATCCTTTGGGAGCAACAAACACAATTAAGAGAATAAAGCAGCAGACTCGGTTTTATTGAAAGTAATGAAAGAAGCAACACCTCTTTCTGAAACCCCGAAAGTGAAGGTTGGTGCACGAACCTTCGTTCCTCGGGTTTTCTGGACGTACGCTAGATTGGTGTTCTCTTCGACTGCAACTGCTGTGATTGTTCAGTACAATTCTGAATACATCCTGAGATGTTTCTAATTACGTTTTGTACATGTATCTTTACAGTATCGTTTCATAATTTCTCTGGACGTGGACTTTATTGTTAGAGATTTCCTTTTGATGGGATGTACTTTTATTTACACTGTCATAAACTTGACAACGGGATAATAGAGAGGTTGTGTATATTTAAAATCGATTTAAGCTAACCGGTGGACCATATTGTATACTAACCGTTTTCACCACTCTTTCTGATGTGTATTGTCTTTTTCAATGTATAGTTAATTTTATCTTTGTGGTACGGTGCGGATCTACGGTGTCATTGCGTTTGGCAGGGGCGTAACTTGGCTGAATATGATGTGTAGGCCGAGTTCTAGTGGTGTCTGGGTGCATGCTCCCCCGCAATTTTTACCGGTGAATATGTCTATAAGAGAATCAATATCCTTACTTTTTACCGTAAATTATATATCGTATAACTATAAAGATTATTGGCATTTTTATTTTTTCGATTTCTCAGAAATGTACAGTACTCGGCCTATTGGAAACTACGCCCCTGTTTGGGTGCTGTATTTCTCATTTGTTTTTCTGCTCTTGCAACTCATCGAGTAATTGCTTTGATCACATTTGTGTTATACATTGCACTTATATTGCCTATTAATGTGCCTAGATTGTTAGAGGATATAGTCTAGCGGGGATTTCTTTGTTTACAATGTCTTGCTTTTTTAGAATGTCAATAAGATAACAAAGGTTTGGTAAACCTGGCGCGGCATTTTTGCCGCCGACTGTTCCTATTGTCAACCCTTTTATATTGTAGTGTCGCAGATTTTGCTCTTGCTTCTGCCAAGTCATTGAGTACTTACATTGTGGCTTTCTAGGCTTTTGTTTTTTCATATTATATACACATGATCATTTATGTGTTTTACAATATCTTATTTTACCTATCTTGTTTGTTAGAGATTATAACCTGGCGAGGGTATCTTTATTTACAATGTCCCGTTTATTAGGATGACAATAGGGTAAGAGTAGGTTTGGTGCAGCCTATAATCTGTTTAAACCCCACAGCGGCCTTTTTTGCCATGGACTGTTCCAAGGCGGTGATGTGATGTATTATCTTTCCTTTTATTCGTCTTTATATATAGTTGTTCTTTGTTTCTTTGTTTCTTTGTGTGTTTGTGGTTGACTGTCGTCCTTTAATGCTACTTTTTCCTGTTTGACTTTTATATCCATACTGTTGCTTTTTCCTTTAAATTGGTTTTGTTTTGAATGTGTTTTTTTTACATGTTCGATTACTCCAATTATGTCTGTGACTGACGGATTGCCTGACCACTTTACAAAAGTAATCAGGAAATCCTTCAGAAAATGATACGACCCTTTAGTATTACAATTTGCAAAGCACTTCATGCTTGGTGATTGAACTCTCTACAGTTAGTCACTACGCTTCTCTTTTCTCTTGTCCGATGACCGGATAACCTCACGGGACTCTGTGATTGCACATTCTCTGAGAGAGGTGGTGCATAAACGTTCGTTCCTCGGGTTTTCTGGTCGTACACCCTCGATTGGTTTTCTCTTTAGCTGCATCTGCTGTGGTTGTTCATTTCAATTCTAGATACATCCTGACGTGTTTCTATCGAGTTTCTTTATAGATGTTTACAACTTAGGTGTATCCATTGACCACATATAAAAGAGGATTCCTCCTCCTAACAAGGGCAATGTACCTTTCATGAGTGGGTGTTATTGTTTCGAATTTATTGTGCAGAAAGCATATTTTCATAAAAGCTCATGGTGTCCTTGACCTTTGACCTACTACACTAAACAACAGTAAGGTTCCTCTTACCAAGGACAATGCACCTGTTAAGTTTAATGCGTGTGAGTGTAATGGCCGGAATTTGTATTTCCATATAAAAAAAATCCATATAAAAAAAGTATGAAGGACATTTTGATGGTTTCGAAGTTATCTTGCGACATGCATATTTCCATTACGAGTGTGGGCGTTATGGTTTCAAAATTATTGCACGGAATGCATTTTATCATTAAAGTTCATGGTGACCTTGACCTTTGACCTACTGGCTCCAAAAACAATAGGATTTTTCTTCTTACCAAGGGCAATGTACCTATAAAGTTTCATTAGAGTAAATGTTATATTTTCATAGTTTCCATAAAAAGTAATGATAAACTCTGACCTAGTGATCACAAAAACAATAGGGTTACTTCTCTCACAAAGGGCAATGTACCTTAGATGTTTTAGGAGTGTGGTTCTTATTGTTTCGATTTTGACACTTAAATATGAATGGCAATGAGAGTTCCTCCTTTCACCAAGGGCAGTTTCATAAGGGTAGTTTGATGGTTTAACTTATCATGTGGAATGCATACATCCATATAAGGTCATGGTGACCTTGACCTTTGATCTACTTCCTTCATAAATAATAGGCTTCCCTCTCTTACCAAAGGCAAACACGAGATGTTTGTAAAACATATATGCCCCCCTTCAACGACCATAACACAAACATTCCTGTAGTTTCGAGTTTGTTGTACCAGCTGTTCTTGAGTTATCGTGAAAACAAGCAATTTTAATGACTTTTTTTAAATACGTTTTGTTACCATAGCAACCACATTTCTTATGCGAATCTACCCAAAAGGGCAGTGCACAAACTAAACCAGGACACAAAAATTCTTGCCAAGTTTCAATTTGTAGTGCCAGCTGTTTTCTCGAGTTATTGTGAAGACAAGCAATTTTTAGTGATTTTTTACACGTTTTGTTACCATGGCAACCACATTTCTTATGCGAATCTTCCCAAAAGGTGCATTCCTGCCAAGTTTCAAGTTTGTAGTCCCAGCTGTTCTAGAGTTATCGTGACGCGAGATTTCGGAACGGAACAGCCGACATTTGCAAAGCAATATGCCTCCACCTTCTTATATCTCAAGTTAAAGAGCTATACAGTTGATGTATTATGTATACACTATTAAAAGCGCCTCTCTCTCTCTCTCTCTCTCTCTCTCTCTCTCTCTCTCATATATTCTCTAATATGTTGTGTTCACTATTCATCATTCTCTCTCTTAATGTATTATTTGCTATTGTAATTTATTTCACTAAGCCATAAGCATTTGTAATTTCAAGATATTAACTGGGAAGGGTTTAAACTAATGTTGGTAGAACTTGTTACCCGGCCCATTTGTCATTATAATATATGTGGATATTATTCTGCATATAAAATTATTGGCAATAAAATATGTTTAAATCAAAATCAACAAATTATAGGAATAACGTCGGTTAAGGCATTGTTGACTGAGATTTCGGACACCAACCTGTCTTAGTAAACGAAGGTTTACCCAGTGGCCTATTTTGCCACTGACCGTTCCAAGGCGGTAACCCTATTGTCAACCTTTTGTGTTTGTGATATCGTATGCATTTATTGTTACTTTTGCCTTCTTGTTTGTCTGTTTGCGTGTTTGTTTCTGCGTTTTGTGGTTGACTGTCCTCCTTGAATGCTACTTTCCCTGTCCGATCTTTTTATATTTCTTTATGTTAACGGCAGTTCTGACACGTGCATGCAACTAATTAAGTTGGTCAGTTACATAAATGGTATGATATTAATAATACCTAGCATGATGTTTATCAATAATGGGCACTTAAACTGCGGTCAGTATTTTATCATACTGGAGTAACGTGTTCAACAAACGTATTACCTGACTGATATTGCTGATTTTGGTTGCAATTGTAACCTTGTGGCTTGATTTACAACTGTATTTTGGGTCTGATCAAAGCTAAACTGCATAGTTTGTATCATGGAAGATTGAATGCCAACGATATGTTTAGGAAATAAAGTAGCAGGTTCCCTCGACTGTTGCCGCGAATGGATCAGTATAAGCTCGCATGTTCGGGGCAGTCTATATGCAAGACATCTAGCTTGCATTACGGTCCCTTAGGCTAAGTTTTGGCAACTAAAACTAAGATTATTTAGTGCTTTTTTTTGTTGTTTTTTTAGAAATTTGGACTTTGAAGAAGCTGTAATTTTCATTGATAGTCTGTAGATGAAAATACTGTTTTAAATTTAATAGGGAACTGTTGGTTTATAAATACTTTATAATTATTAAACTTGGTAAGGGAAAAACCTGTTAGAATCATTTTACAAGAAACGTCTATCTGTCCTTTTATGTGCTGTTTTGAATTCGTGTTCTATATTTGTATCTACTCTACCATATGTAGAGTTGTATAGCTACTTATAGATTTATAAGTGAGAGATTTAGGTTCATGTGCGCACCTACTTTTGACATTGTTTCAAAATGTTCTAAATCAGAGAAACAGTACACACGACCGTTAAAGATCATTCATAATAGCGTTGGGAACAGAAATGGAAATCTTAAAGGGACGCATGGCAGTCTTGAAGACTTTATCAAGCATTACAATTAGCCTCTCGATTTATTATTCTAGTATCATTTTGACTTTAAATTTGCAAGCATGTATTTAAATACAAGTGTTCAGCATTTTTTCGATATTCTAATAATGGACCTTTGGAAACAGCCGAGCACGACACATACGAAATATTGCAGTCTCAGTTTGATTGAGACTGTTCATGAGCGGTAGTGAAATTTGCTAGCTACCGCTCACGTCTTCTAGCCGCGGGTTGAGCAGAAGTCAATATTCATAAAATCAATAATACAGTTTTAACCATCCCGAAGATGGCATGCATACGGCGGTGGACATGGAGTTACATGCTTCTTCATGTCGTACGGCGTATGGTCCCAGTATCTAATAAAATTAAATGCCCCGAAGAGCGAAATAAACATAATGGAATTTAGTGCAGCGGTTATGAAGCCTGCGTATAACAAGTTACATCCAAAAGACTAAATTAAAAAGCAGACATATCCTATAAGTGGTTAAACAATACCCAGAGCCTTTTATCAGCCAGAGTAGTGGAACCACCGAATCAAAAATTAAGTAAGAAAACAAAGGAAATTGAAAATGTACCACCTATATTAATTATTAACTAAATATAAGTATCGGGCTCAGCGATCTCCAAAGTTTGAATATAAGTAAGTTTGAATATATTATTGGTGGAATGTAATCAACAGTTAGCAATATGCAAAATCAATTTACTTTATACTATTCTTCTAATTAATATCAATGACTGAACATATGCAATTTATTTAGAAAAACGAACAGGACGCTGCGAGTTGTTTTTTTTTTAATCAAGATTTCCGTTGAGCCCCTTTAACACTCTGTATTTGCGGCGCAAGGTTGAACAGTCTACCAAAAGATAGTAGATTCACCTTCGTAATACTATTCTAAATTGTATGACGTTAAAACTGTCATTTCCAGTTTAAACCGGTTTGAATGAATGGAAAATAGACATGTGGCACTTCACTTGCCTAAATGATGATAAATCGTACACCTTTCTGTTCGGCCTCTTCATAATATCATGATTTTATAAGTATTTAAAGAAGTTAACGATCGTCCAACAGCAGATATCTCCTGGATTTTGCGCTTTTACCATTTAACAGTTCGCAGTCATGAACGTGTTTATTTGTGCCATAGTCGCCTGTCTAGGTGTAACATTATGCCAGGTAAGCACGAATACAGTTTTTTAAAAGAACTAAACGGGATATTTTAGTACTTTTTTCTTTTTATTGATTAGTTATTTACTTTCCCCGTATTTATCCATGTTTCTTTATGCTATGTAATCATTTCGCGCAAATAAAACAGTTCGATATCATGTTTAAGTGATTCAATTTCCTTGATAGCCGATCTGTAATTATCCGTCTTAACAATCTCATTCTGCTTTGTTGTACGTTTTGGTACATTCGTGAAAACTCGGGCAATTCTGACTGCACTCGGATTTATATCTCATTTATATTTCGACTGATCGGTATGTTCAAAATCTTCATATTTAATTTGTTAGCTGGAAGGCAACGGGACAGAAAATAGTGCACTGATGCTATATACAATATATAGCCGTTAGCCACACGTGTTGATTGATGTATGATTTGCGTTTCACGTTTGTTAAATTACAATACCGATGAAGGTTCATGTAAATAAACTATAGATGCAGCAATCGGTTAAACGACATTGCAAAACGTTATGACACATATTATTTTGAATGCAAAATTATTTTGGCTGCGGGAACCTAAGGCGCCGCCATGCTAGTGTCAGACGCGATATCGATTCCTCCTTATACATCCGAGATACTTCAAAGAAGTGACCGAGATGTTGCAAGTGATTTTAGTAATCGGATTAGTATCAGTCAATAATCGCTTTGAGAACATGTAACACTGAACGGAATAATATTCGCTCAAAAAGCAGGTATGTCACAAAAGAGTTAACTGCGATTTAAAACACTACCCACGATAGTATACTAAAAAAGGCTCTATATTACTTATATACTTACACAAATCAGTTTCAGTGTTTTTATATCCTCTTTTCATCATTTTTTAAGCATTGACGTATATACTGTTCATCGTCGGGATTTTACAACTAGCTGAGCTATTTATTGGTCGTTTGAAAGATATTCATCGTCGGGATTTTACAACTAGCTGAGCTATTTATTGGTGGTTTGAAAGACACAGTGGAAGTGTTTAGTCTGGAAAAGTGCACTGAACATTTTAATTTGGACGTCATGAGTAGGAGCTTTGTAATACATTTAAATGAGCATTCCAAGTTTTTTATATTTTATTAACAATATGCTGTCATAATAAATTGTAAACAATTATCTTCTTCAACCCCCTCCAAAAAAAAGGATATATTTGATATGCTGCTATAAGTACATACGTTATTGAAATCGAAATGGAAAGCCGCATTTGTTGAGTTTGTGTGTATAAAAAGTTAAATTCTATATCATATATTACAAATCTTAGCTGAAACTTAGTTGTATTTACATACTGGCATGATTTATTTCCGCAGGGCGCTACCACTCATCACCCACATATGGGCTCACACCATCCGCATACTGGCACTCATATGCCGCATACTACAGGGGAACCCGTCGAACACGAGAAGTTTCAATTTTTTTATGAGCCCAGTACGGTACGTATTTTGCATTGATGCGCTGACCGAATAATAAACCGAAAGGAAACTAGAAAGAGACGCACACTGAAATAGGTGTTGACTTACGGTTTTCGCGCATGCATAACTATTTATGATATGTGTATTTGAAAAGGATGAATGTTGATAATCAAAAGCTGCCATCTACACAATCTCTGTTATGTTTTTTTTTTTGTGATTTCTTTGGTAAGGAACATATTATACAGAATATTGTCTCGGACAAATTTCGATAATTTGGTAGATTTAACTTTTTTTGTGGCCAAAATGCACGTTTTAAGAAAAAAGGGGCTAACTCCCTTGTGTACTGAACTTTTCAAAAACATATTTGTTTGGACTATTGTTGGCGGTCTATCTAATTATTCTTAAACAACATTATTTTTTTCCTGTTTTGCTGTCTAGACATCAGCATCAACATCAGCGGAAGTGTCTTTTTTTGGTTCAGTATATATAAATAGATTAGTCTGTCCGGCGTCTTCGTCCACAGCACTACTTAGAGTAAAAAGAAGGATCTTTAGCTCAGTGTATTTCAAGTTTGTTAAAAGTATTTTAAGGTACAAGATGACCTCCATGTAATAATAGTTAAATACATACTGAAAAGGGGAAGCAACAAACAACAACGAGAGAGAAAAGCAGCAGACATCAGTTTTATTGAGTCTTGTTTTTCAGACTGAGTAATATATATGTTCTATTTTTAGCAAAAAATGGTGTTACACAATAATCACTTGTGCTACGTTGTAACAATGACCCCTGATGAGATTAGCTCAGTCCATACAGACGCTGGTATCAGAGCGGTTGAGGTAATACATGATTAATTTTCTGCATTTACATACGAATGGACGTGCGAACTCACGCACCCACGCACGCACGGACATGCAGTCCTACGTCTAGGGGTAACGCTCTGCTAAATTTCAGCAATAACTCAGTAGTGGCTTATCAGCAACAACCTGGGGCTAGTTTATCACTAGTCGTAGGAGTGCAGAACGCAAAGATATAGACATACGCATGCATGCATGTATGAAAGAGTAACTTTATACAGACTTTATAAGTTCAGATAAATATGTCGTATGTATACAAATGCCCCCTGGTGAGTAAGATTTGCAACTGCATAGAAATGAACGGTTTTGTCTTCACAACGTTTTCACATTCAATTTGCAGAATTTCCCTTTTATGTCAAGAACTGAACATTTACTAGCTGGTTAATCGTCAACCACACTTGTTTTAATCTTATTTTATTTCAACGTTTACAACATGTATCATGTGTATAGTGGTACAATATATAGTTAATAGGATTGGTACGAACGACATTTCAAGCAGATACGTCTAGAAAAGCTGTTTTATTAAAGCATATAAACGGTTACATGATATATAACAGTTACATTTCTTCAGTGTGTTCATACTGTGTAGAATAACCCTTTTCTAGTTGAGCACATATCTCTCATTTTCACATCAATTTGCCTATATTAGCTAATCAATATTTGGTTTTCAATTTAAGAACATTAACGGCATGTTATTTTCTTATTGTTTCCTTTGCCGAATGCTTTTGAACCATGTTCCATTTAATCTGTTTATGATACACTTGCTCAGATCCCGATCTTTTTTTATCTGATTTTGATCCATTTTCTGAGATTTAGAATGCGATTTGATTTTGACTCTTTGTTTACTCCCCGAGTCAAATTTGATCTACTTATGACCTGTTTTCTCAGATCTCGAATTCAATTTGATCTAATTTCGACCCGTTTTCTCACTACCAGATTCCAATTTGATATGATTTTGTCCTATGTTTAAATTTACGAATCTAGTTTAAACTACTTTTGGTCATTTTCTCTGTTTCCGAATCCAATTTAATCTGATTTTGACCATTTTGTTTTCAGGCCCGAGTCCAGTTTGATCTATTTTTTAACCAATTTTATCACTTCCATTTTATCTGACCCATTTTCTGACTTACCGAATTCAAGTTGTTCTACTTGCAATCACCTCCTAACTGATCACTACAATGTAAAAAAAATATCTGTTTACAGCTGAGAATCTTATCTCAACTATCGGGGGCTACAGAAGTGACGAAGGACAGGCTTGACCATTTTCAAGATAATAAATGTGGAAACAAAATTCAGCATTACTACACAATAGAGTAAACATGCGTTGCGTTGTTGAACTAATTGTTCATAATATATGTTTCAATTTATATTGTGTTACTTTTCGACAGAATCTGTTGTTGGTCATAATCGCTTTCAAACAATTTTAAACTTATTAGAGTGTTTATCAAAAGAGGGTTTACAACGAACCTCATTTTTTGTGTTAAACGAGTTCACAATTTGTCACTGTGCCTATCTCTTTCATTGTGTGATGACTAGACAGATTGTGGTTTATATGATGATCCTTGAAGGGATGGTAATGTTTGATGCTTCTCTTCAATCGTGGTTTTCGTTATCATAAACTGCGTAGATCTTTCTCAAAATTATATTGCCGCAACGAACACCTGCTGGAAAACTGCATCATCAACATAATTTTTTTGACGGATTTCCTCACCACTTTACAAAATTAATCAGGACATTCGTCAAAAAAGGATGCGATCCTTTAGTATTACAGCGCACAAGGATGCGATCCTTTAGTATTACAGCGCACTTCATGTTTGGTGATTGACCCGTCTACAGTCAGTCACTACGATACAATTTTCTCTTGTGCGATGACCGGACAAACTCGTGGGAATCCATAATTGCAACTTCTGAAACCCCGAAAAGGGCGGTTGATGCATAAACTTTCACCCTCGGGTTTTCTGGTCGTACCCTTGATTGGTTTTCTCTTTGGCGGCAACTACTGTGGTTGTTCAGTACAATTCTGGATTTATTAGGAATATATATATATAATGCATATATATATGTGTGGGGAAAAAATTGTACAAACTATTTACCAGCTGATTCGAAACCGCATCTAGGACACCAACTTCGACACAGCGCCTCGCACAATAGCCGGCGTCCTAGATCACTCGACCACCTTGCCAACCTAAAAAGATTGGTTTCGGTGGACGGGTCATACTAAGATCGTACTACTGAACGTGTCGGATATCTTCGAGCATTTCCGTCAAACAACGACACCCATAGCGTATAATTTATATGATAGAGGATTCACTTTACATGATTATAGCCTCAGGTATATATACAACATTTTACCATAGAAGACGCCAGTTCATACTGATGCACTGAATTTAGATATATTATATTTTTTATGAGAGAATTAAATACAGAATCACGAACTTTCAGTAATGTGGAATCTATAAGATACAAGTACAAACATTAAATAGTATATGTGGAGAAAATTTTGTACAAACCACTTACCAGCGGATTCGAACCCGCATCTAGGACATCAACTTCGACACCTAGGTGCGGGTTCAGATCCGCTGGTAAGTGGATTGTACAACATTTTGAAAGGAGTAAGAATAGGCCCTGTAAAGGGTTCGACACAATCGGGAAGTTATATAATTATATATATATATATAAATATATATATATAAAGGGTGGAGGTGGGTAAATTGCGTTCTCTCTCTCGATCCATCGATACATATAAACTTAATGACTGATGCGCCAAAAGCTGTAACTTCTCATGTGTGCCTCTATATCATTATCCAATCATCATGGCGCATACACTGAACCCATGAACGCGTGATAGTATTATGCTGATTATCCAATATTGGCGTTATCAATAATGACCCCCAGACACTGTTCATAAATCACCTTATGCAGGCATAACTGGACATTTATGATCCTCAGTCCGGGATAAAAGAAGACATAAATCCGTGTATGCAATTGAAAGGGGTCATGCGTTGCATGTTTTAGTCATACTTTTTTCTAAAACAAACTGTATCATATAATTAACCACAATATAAATGTTTAATGATTAAACCAAGCACACTATCATACAACATTTTGTTCTTACTATACAATAAGATATATAATCATAACACAATTTCAGAATTAAATATAACAATGGTCCCGTAAACGACCGGAAATGTGTAAGGGGTTCGTAAGAATCCCCACAAAGGCAGATATGCTACGTTTTAAGAGCAAATCCGCATTCCTCCCCATATCATTAGCCAATCATCATGGCGCACACACTGAACTTATGTTCCTGCGCGTGATAGTACTATGCTGATTATCTAATATTGGCGTTATTAATAATGACCCCAGACACTGTTCTTAAATCACGTTATGCATATATATTTACAATATTATATACGTGTATATTTCATAATATATCTGGATATGGACTTTATTGTTAGAGATTTTCTTTTGATGGGATGTACTTTTATTTAACTTGTCTTGTCTATCTGAGCGCTGACGACAGGATAATAACGAGGTTGTGTACACTTAGAATCGATTAAAACTAACCAGTGGGCCTTATTGCCCATGCCAGCTGACCGTTTCAAGTCGGAAGATAATAAAGCAAGAATTTTATCACCAGGTTTGAAATTTCTTTCTTGAGCAGCAGTCAAATCATACCTTGCTTTCATTTTTTATGGAGATGATTTGAGATTAGACTGAGCTATCTCTCAAGCTTTTGATAGTTTGTGTCTAAAATCAGGCACGTACTGTAGAAGATTCAAAGTAGTGTCTTCTTCTGAGAGAATTTTCTTTTTAAGTAACCTAAGTGGTCCACGAACAGTGTGACCAAAAACTAATTTAAATGGGCTGAAACCCAGAGATTGATGACCAGACTCTCTAATGGCGAAAAGAAACACGTCATATGGCGCCTGAACATCACAAGTCTTTTCCATACCTTTGTGTTGATAGGGTTTGCAAAAAAATTAGATTTTGAGTCTGACTCTGATACTTGTGCTCCAAAATTTGATGAATTGAAGCCCTGTTTGAATTTTATTCCTACCTTTTTAAAGCACTAACTCGATGTCAGTAGAAAAGACGTGAAGATGTATTTGAGTGGTGACAATATTATTTCCAATTTTAAATCACGTTTAATCAAGTGCTCGGCCGTTTCCAAAGGTCAATTATCATACTCTTTTTTTAGATCAATTCTATAGTTTTATAGACCAAGTATAAGCCGTTTTCAATGCCTATTACATTATCACTAGGGTGAGGTTTGATGATCCTATAATATGGTTTAAAGTCCAGCCGATTATTTGTTGTTAACCCTGTCCTTTTTTGGTGTCGCATAGTTTGCTTCTGTGTTAGAGTCGTACTATTATTGTTGTTTATTGACCTATTTAATTATATAAAGGGTTTCATGTTTTATCAAATTATATATATACCACGTGATACAGTGGCGGAGTAGAATGCGTTTTTTTTCGCTACGTGTTTTTTTGTTCTAAACTTGCACAAATAACAGTGTTTATGGCTTAAAAACGTATAGGACAAATGCATTCGTTAGTTTTTAAGATATAGCGTATTTATCCAAATTCAAAAAAAATGAGAAACTGAGTGTCCTGTCAACCCTTTTCGTGTTTGTGATGTCTAATTTGGCCTTTTATTTATCTTTAACGTTGTTATTTGTTTCTCTGTGAGTTTGTGGTTGACTGTCGTCCTTGAATGCTACTTTTCCTGTTCGATTTTTATATCCATAGTATAAAATGGGATATCCATCTCGCGCATATCTTCTTGAGTTTAAGTCACAAACACGGCCCGAACTAATGCCACATATGTCAGAAAGTTCCTCCACTGTGTATCTAGCGTCTTCTTCGATTATTTGTTTTACAGCAACACCATCATTTTCCTTCTTTGCCATAAGTAAACGGCCTTGGAGAGGATCATCTTCAACAGTATCCCTACCCTGCTTAAATCGTTGTGACCACCTAGAAACTGCAGCATATAATAGAGCAGCCCTCCAAGTACGCTTTAATATCCAATGCAGAACACAGTAATAGCGACCAAAATCGTATATACACTCTTTCTTTTTCCTTCGACATGACTCTTAATTTCACACTAATTACAGTCAATAGAGAAATCACACCTTATATAATTCGCTATCATTCTTAGAAAGCCACAGCAGTGGGTGTCAGTCAATAGAGGAAAGATAGTATTTCCGGACATGCATAAGCTATTAAATTCAGTTAAGAAAGTTATTGAGCCAATTGCAGAGACTTTCAAAATGCCCCTGACCACTGCTGAACTGCATCATGTGGCACGGACATTTTTTAATGTACATGTACTTATGTGCTTTAATAAAAGAGTATGATAATGGACCTTTGGAAACGGCCGAGCACGACACATACGAAATATTGCAGTCTAGGTTTGATTGAGTCTGTTCATGAGTGGTAGTGAAATATGCTAGCTACCGCTCATGCCCTCAGCCCCGGGTTGAGCAGAACTCAATATTAATAAAATCAACAGCACAACATTTTAACCATCCCGAACCAGTTATATCATGAAGAACACAATGTATTGGGTACAAACCATTAGATGTCGCTTTCCTTGACATGTTCTCTATAACTCACTAAATCATACTTGTTTTGGGGTCACATTGTGTAGTACGCCCCCATGATCGAGGGTTAACGATGTTGCGTTGGAAACCTTATCGCCTATCACCGCTGCGTGTTCGAATCCCACTGGGAGCTCAACTTGCAAGTGAGAAAGTGTCGATTCTTAACGATGTATTGAGGTAAAACATACTGGTTCTACCCAGGAAAAATAGGGTGACCTGCCTCTACCAAATAAGAGGTCAATGACCTTGAAGCTCTACTGATAGATTTTTGATAGCTAGGTCAACATTCCTGTGAAGTTTCATGAAAATCCATCAAGTAGTTTCATAGGAGTAGTCGCTACAAGTTTGCATTATATAACTCTATGTAAACAAAGATGGCCGCTGGCGGCCATGTTTAATGTCAAATCAAAATAATTTTTAACAATGATCAACATCACGTCATACTGATCATTTTAGAAAAAGTCCCATATCAATATCACATATAGTTTTCAAGAAGTAGTCGCTACAAACTTGTATTTTGAAAATCTACTTTTAGCCATGGCGGCCATCTTGAATTTTCGGCCAACCTGACATTTTGCTAGGATCAATAAGACATCAAGCGCAACATTCCTGTAAAGTTTCATGAAAATCCGTCGAGTAGTTACAGAGGAGTAGTCGATACAAATTTTTACTATATAACTCTATGTAAACAAAGATGGCCATGTCAAAATGATTTTCGACAAGGACCAACATCATGACATGCTGTTCATTTTAGAAAAAGTCCCATTTCAATATCACTTATAGTTTTCAAGAAGTAGTCGTTACAAACTTGTTTTTTGAAATCTACTTTTAGCCGTGGCGGCCATCTTGAATTTCCGGCCGACCTGAAGTTTTGTTAGAATCAATTAGACATCAAGAGCAACATTCGTGTGAAGTTTCATGAAAACCATTCAAGTAGTTTCAGAGGAGTAGTCGCTACAAGTTTTCATTATATAACTCTATGTAAACAAAGATGGCCGCTGGCAGCCATGTTTAACGTCGAATCAAAATAATTTTCGACAAGGGTCAACATCATGTCATAATGATCATTTTAGGAAAAGACGCATATCAATATCACTTATAGTTTTCAAGAAGTAGGCGCTACAAACTTGTATTTTGAAAAAATATTTTTAGCCGTGGTAGCCATCTTGAATTTCCGGCCGACCTGAAATTTTGCTAGGATCATCTAGACATCAAGAGCAACATTCCTGTGAAGATTCATGAAAATCCGTGAAGTAGTTTCAGAGGAGTAGTCGCTAAAAATGTTTACTATACAAACTCTTTGTAAACAAAGATGGCCACTGGCGCCCATGTTTAATGTCGAATCAAAATAATTTTTGACAAGGATCAACATCATGTCATGCTGATCATTTTAGAAAAAATCCGTCACAGAGTTTCAGAGGATTATCGCTACAAGTTTTTACTATATAACTCTATGTAAACAAAGATGGCCACTGGCAGCCATGTTTAACGTCGAATCACATCGATTTTTGACAAGGACCAACATCATGTCATGCTGATCATTTTAGAAAAAGTCCCATATCAATATTACTTATAGTTTTCAAGAAGTAGTCGCTACAAACTTGTATTTTAAAAATCTATTTTTAGCTTTGACGGCCATCTTGGATTTCACATCAACATGATTTTTTGTTAGGATCAACTAGACTTCATGGGCAACATTTCTGTAAAGTTCCATGAATATCCATCCAGTAGTTTCAGAGGAGTAGTCGCTACAAATAAAAGTTTACGGACAGACGTACAGGCAGACATACAGACGGACGACGGACGCTGCACCACGGCATAAGCTCTGCTGATCTCTGATCAGTCGAGCTAAAAATCAAATCGACCGTCAAATATAGCCTCCCTTAAATGTGCTAAATTGACGTAAAACACCTTTCAAACAAGCAAACTGTTGTATACAAGTTTTACTTCTCGGTATCTTGATGACATGCTCAATATTGATAATCCGTTCGTTGCTAATATGGTTACTATATTTATCCACCAGAGCTCACGTTGAATAAAGCCAACAGTTCGGATACAGTAGCAGCATTTCTTGATCTTCATCTCTCGATTTCAAATGACTGTATTCATACTAAAATCTATGATAAGAGAGATGATTTCAATTTTATCATCGTTAACTATCCACACCTGGATGGAGATGTACCTCGTGCTACCTCATACGGGTGTATATCTCCAAGCTCATTCGATTTGCTAGAGCATGTAATGATGTTATACACTTCAATGATCGAAATCAAGTTATTACAAGTAAACTTCTTTAGCAGGGTTTTCGTTATCACAAACTACGTAGATCTTTCTCTAAATTCTACCGCCGCAACGAGGGCCTGCTGGAAAAGTACAACACCAACCTTAAAACACTTCTGCGACTAGGCATATCACAACCCTCATTTTATGGAGATGTGATCTATAGACTTCGAAAGTTAAAGGGGTCTGACGGGTTTCCTGACCGCTTTAAAAATTTAATCGGGAAGTTCGTCAGAAAAGGATATAACCCTTTGGTTTTACAGCGCACTGCATGTTTAGTGATTGACCCCTGTACAGTCAGTCATTACGCTTCACTTTTCACTTAAGGGGCGTCCATGGCCGAGTGGTTAGAGTCTCTGACTTGCAATTACTTGCCCCTCACCGCTGTAGGTTCGGTCCCTCAGGGGCCTAGGTATCTTTATTTGAGGAAGCTATCCAGCTGGCTTGCGGAACGTCGGTGGTTCTACCCAGGTGCACCAAAATTGCCCGGAGGGGCACCTGGGGTCTTCCTCCACCAGTGGAAGCTGGAAAGTCGCCATATGACCTTAGCTGTTGGTGCGACTATAAAAACCAATTCATTCAATTCAATTCACTTTTCACTTGTGCGATGACTGGACTACCTCTTGGGACTCTATGATTGTACCTACTGAAACCTCAACTAAGGGAGATGGGTGCCTGAGCTTTCGTCCCTCGAGTTTTCTGGTCGTACCCTAGATTGGTTTTCTCTTTAGCTGCAACTACTATGGTTGTTCAGTACGATTCTGGATACATCCTGAGATGTTTATTATAAAAAAAATTGTATGTGTTTCTTTAGTTAGTTTCTCTGGATGTGGACTTTATTGTTAGAGAATTCCTTTTGATGGGATGTAGTTTTGTTTACACTGTCTTGTCTATTTGGGCGCTGAAGACAGGATAATATCGACGATTGTGCGCATATAAAATCGATTCAAGCTAACCTGTAGGCCTTATTGCCTACTGACATATAGTGCGGACCTACGATGCCATTACGTTCGGACGCAGTGGTTTCTATAGGACCTTATATCTCATTTTTGAATGGGAATGGTATTTTGAGACTGACAATTGGTTTTATTTGATTGCAAGCATATCAAGAGGTGTTAAGCGTTGAATTATATGGGTACTTGAATAAAACTAGTGCCAAACATTGTGCCAACAATTGGAACAGTAGACTAGACATCTTTGTATTTTGTTTTATTCTCTATGTGATGAAATATAACAAAAAGGTTTAAAAGTCGAACAGGAAATGTAACATTCATAGAATACAGTCAATGATGTTATTGAAGCCTTTAATGACACCTCTCGGTATCTGGATGACACAACCCTTTCGTTTCTACTATGGTTAATAATATATATCATAAAGAACAGCAGGGTAAGTGTGAGGTTTAGTGCACCCTAGAACCGGTTTAAACCCCCAGTGGCCTTTGTTGCCACTGACCGTTCCAAGGCGGTAGCCCTATTGTCAACCCTTTTGTGTTTGTGATGTCGTTTGCATGTTTTATTACTTTTGCCTTCTTGTGTGTCTGTTTGCGTGTTTGTTTTTATGTTTTGTGGTTGACTGTCGTCCTTGAATGCTGCTTTCCCTGTCCGATATTTTTATATTTCTTAACTTAAGCTAATATTTCTGATTTTAACTTCTTTTCTCGATTTACATCTGTCCATCGAAAATGGTTAAATAATTAGCAAAATCTATGACATGAGAGATGATTTTAATTTTGATATTGTTAATGGGGATAAATGGGGATGTACCCCGAGCAACTTCTTATGGGGTCTTTGTGTCTCAACTTATTCGTCACAATAGTTTATGCCTTTATTATTAATTGTTTGTCTTTTTGCGTGTTTTGGATTTTACTGTGTTCTGTGAGAGCTGCATTTTCTGTTCGATTTTTATACTTACTTTTATATTACATCTTTATTAGATATGGTAAAACCGTTAACCGCCAGTTGTTGGTATTCCTATGGGTACTAACCGTGCTCCACTTGTCGCATATCTGTTTTTATACTGTAAGAAAGAAATTCCATGTTGAGTTTGTTACCTGCTAGCCAGAGAGACATTATTGATGTGTTTAATAATACATCTCGGTATCTGGATGGCATACTCAGTATTGATAATCTGTTCTTTTCTCAAATTGGCAGTTCGCATTCCATAGCAGTATTACTCGATCTTCATCTCTCGATTTCAAATGATTGCATACATAATACAATCTATGATAAGAGAGATGACTTTAACGTTGACATCGGTAACTATCTACATTTAGGTGGGGACGTAGCTCGTGCTACATTTATATCTCCCAGTTAATTCGTTTTGATAGGGCATGTACCAATTTAATGATTTCAATTATCGAAATGAAGTTATTACAAGTAAACTTCGTCAGCAAGGTTTTCGTTATCATAAACTACGTAGATCTTTCTCAAAGTTCTGTCGTTGCTCGCCATAACGAAAACCTCCTGGAAAAGTACAACACCAACCTAAAATTAATTATACGACTAGGAATATCACAACCGCTATTCTGTGGAGATGTGATCTATACCATTTTGAAATTTAAGGGTTCTGACGGATTTTCTAAAAGTTTACACAATTAATCAGGAAATTAGTCAGAAAAGGCTACGACCCTTTAGTATTACAGCACACTTCATGTTTGGTGATTGACCCCTCTATTGTCACTACGCCTCACTTTTCTCTTGTGCGATGACCGGACAAAGAAAAGATAAGTCCAACAAGAAGAGTAGCATTTACAGAATACAGTCACTCCAATCTCATGGAATGCCATGATTGCACCTTCTGAAACCCCGAAAGGGAAGGTTGGTGCACGAACCTCCGTCCCTCGGGTTTTCTGGTCGTACCTTAGATTGGTTTTCTCTTAGACTGCAACTGCTGTGGTTGTTCAGTACAATTCTGAATACATCCTGAGATGTTTCTAATTACGTTTTGTATATGTATCTTTACATTATCGTTTCATAATTTCTCTGGACGTGGACTTTATTGTTAGAGATTTCCTTTTGATGGGATGTACTTTTATTTACACTGTCATAAACTTGAGCGCTGATGACGGGATAATAGCGAGGTTGTGTATTCTTAAAATCGATTTAAGCTGACCGGTGGACCATATTTCCTACTGACCGTTCGTTCGAAACGGTAACACTGTCTTCACCATTCTTTCTGCTGTGTATTGTCTTTTTCAATGTATTGTTAATTTGCTCTTTGTGGTACGGTGCGGATCTACGTTGTCATTGCGTTTGGGTGCTGTGATTTCTACTTCTCATTTGTTTTGCTGCTCTTGCAACTCATCGAGCTTTGTGGCATTCTAGGCTTTGCTTTTTATATATTAATATATACATGATCACATTTGTGTTATACATTGTACTTATATTGCACTTTTGCAGCTGACTGTACCTATTGTCAACCCTTTTATATTGTAGTGTAGCAGATTTTGCTCTTGCTTCTGCCAAGTCATTGAGTACTTACTTTGTTGCTTTCTGGGCGTTTGTTTTTCATATTATATAGACATGATCATTTATGTGTTTTACTTATATTGCCTATTAAACCTATCTTGTTTGTTAGAGATATAACCTGGCGAGGGTATCTTTATGACAATAGGGTAAGAGTAGGTTTGGTGCTCCCTATAACCTGTTTAAACCCCAGCGGCCTTTTTTGCCACGGACTGTTCCAAGGCAGTAGCCCAATTGTCAACCCTTGTGTGCTTGTGATGTATTATCTTCCCTTTTATTCATCTTTCACCCTGACCGATCTTTTTATATTTCCTTATATCTAGTTCTTCTTTGTTTCTTTGTGTGTTTGTGGTTGACTGTCGTCCTTGAATGCTACTTCTCCTGTTCGATTTTTATATCTACTGTTGCTTTTAACTTTAAATTGTTTTTATTTTGAATGTTTGTTTTTTACATGTTCGATGACTCCAGTTATGTCTGTGACAGACGGATTGCCTGACCACTTTACAAAAATAATCAGGAAATCCTTCAGAAAATGATACGACCCTTTAGTATTACAATGTGCAGCACTTCATGCTTGGTGATTGAACTCTCTACAGTTAGTTACGACGCTTCTCTTTTCTCTTGTGCGATGACCGGATAACCTCGTGGGACTCTGTGATTGCACATTCTGAAACTCTGAGAGAGGTGGTGCATAAACTTTCGTCCCTCGGGTTTTCTGTTCGTACAACCTCGATTGGTTTTCTCTTTAGCTGTAACGGCAGTGTTTCTTCATTTCAATTCTAGATACTATTATTTTCTATTGATGCGTTTCTATCTACAGAGTTTCTTTATAGATGTTTACAACATATACGTATATCCGTGACCACATATAAAAGAGGATTCCTCCTCCCAACAAGGGCAATGTACCTTTCATGAGTGGGTGTTATTGTTTCGAATTTATTGTGCGGAAAGCATATTTTCATTAAAGCTCATGGTGTCCTTGACCTTTGGCCTACTGCCCTAAACAACATTAAGGTTCCTCTTACCAAGGACAATGTACCTGTTAAGTTTAATGCATGTGAGTGTAATGGCCGGAATTTGTATTTCCATATAGAAAGTATGAAAAGTCATGATGGCAAAGACCTTTGACCTACAGACCCCAAACAATAGGTTCCTTCTCCGATAGGTATTGGTGACCTTGACCATAAACAAGGTTTCCTCCTCTAATTAAGGGCAATGTATATGTTTTTCGAATTTATTGCGCGGAATGCATATTTACATATAAGGTCATGGCGACCTTGACATTTGACCTACTGAGCCCTGAAACAAGGTTCCTCCTCTCACATTAAAAAATAAAGCTTTATGAGTGTGGGCGTTATGGTTTCAATATTATTGCACGGAATGCATGTTATCATTTAATTTCATGGACTCCAAAAACAATAGGTTTTTCTTCTTACCAAGGGCAATGTACCTATAAAGTTTCATTAGAGTAAATGTTATATTTTCAGTTTCCATAAAAAGTAATGATAAACTTTGACCAGTGACCTAGTGATCACAAAAACAATAGGGTCACTTCTCTCACAAAGGGCAATGTACCTTAGATGTTTCAGGAGTGTGGTTATTATTGTTTCGATTTAAACTCTTAAATATGAATGTGTCACGGGCAATGAGAGCTCCTCCTTTCACCAAGGGCAGTTTCATCAGGGTAGTTTGATGGTTTAACTTATCATGCGGAATGCATACTTCCATATAAGGTAATGGTGACCTTGACCTTTGATTACTTTCTTCATAAATAATAGGCTTCCCCCTCTTACTAAGGGCAAACACGAGATGTTTGTAAAACATATATTCCCCCTTCAACGACCATAACACAAACATTCCTGTAGTTTCAAGTTTGCTGTTCTTGAGTTATCGTGAAAACAAGCAATGACTTTTTTTACACTTTTTGTTGCCATAGCAACCACATTTCTTATGCGAATCTAACCAAAAGGGCAGTGCACAACTAGACCAGGACACAAACATTCCTGCCAAGTTTCGAGTTTGCAGTGCCAGCTGTTCTTGATCTTAGTGATCGTTTAAATGTTTTGTTACCATGGCAACCACATTTCTTAAGCGAATCTACCCAAAAGGGGAGGTGCATAACTTCACCATGACACAAACATTCATGCTACATTTTGAGTTTGTCAGCTGTTCTTGAGTTATTGCGAAGACAAGCAATTTTTAGTGATTTTTTACAAGTTTTGTTACTATGGCAACCACATTTCTTATGCGAATCTACCCAAAAGGAGAGGTGCACAACTAGACCATGTCACAAAATTTCCTGCCAAGTTTCCATTTTGTAGTGCCAGCTGTTACTCGAGTTATCATGAAGACGAGCAATTTTTAGTGATTTTTACAAGTTTTGTTACCATTTCTTATGCCAATCTACCCAAAAAGTGCATTTCTGCATTCCTGCCTAGTTTCAAGTTTGTAGTCCCAGCTGTTCTTGAGTTATCATGAAGACAAGATTTCGGAACGGAACGACCAACATTTGCAAAGCAATATGCCGCATCAATAAGATATGCCCCCACCTTCTTCGAAGGGGGGCATAAAGAGGGGCATAATTATCTATCAAGTGTCATGAGTGTGGTTGTTATTGTTTCAAAATTACCTGACATAATGCATATCTCCATATAAAGTCATGGTGACCTGGACTTTGACCTACTGAACCCATCAACAATACAGATCCTCCTCTCATCAACGGCAGTGAACCGGTCATTTTTAGCTTATGGGATGCTGTGTTGTCCGTCGTCCGTCGTCTGTCTGTCTGTCTGTCTGTCGTCTGTCTGTCGTCCGTTAACTTTTCTTCAAACGACTTCTTCTCAGAAACCGCTTGGCTAATTTTGACCAAACTTCACGTGGATGATCCTTAGTTGTATGCTTTTTAGATTTGTTAAAATTAGGTCAATGCTACATCCAAGATGGCTGCCATTACCATATATGGTCGAAACCTTAAAAAATCTTCTTCTCCAGAACCGCTGGACAGATTTCAACAGTTTTTCTTTTAAAATGATCGCCAACGCCTAGACTATCAAGTTTGTTCAAATAAAGTCCCCGGGGTCAAAAATGGCCGTGCCCCGGGGGTCCAAAATTTGTATATTGAGGTTTTGCATGTTTTTCATATAGACATATAGGAAAAAACTTTAAAAAATCTTCTACTCTGAAACCACAAGGCACAGAGCTCTCATGTATTACATGTAGCATCGGCTTATGGTCCTCTACTAAGTTTGTTCAAATGGTGACCCTGGGGTCAAATTTGTCCCCGCCCCGGGGGTCACAGTTTTACATAGACTTATATAGGATTTTTTTTTAAAAAATCTTCTTCTCGGAAACTACAAGAGCCAGAGGTTTGATATTTTGCATTTACTATAAGCTTATGGTCCTTTACCAAGTTTGTTCAAATGGTGACCCTCGGGTCACTTTTGGCCCCGCCCCAAGGGTCACATGTTTTACATAGACATGTATAGGGAAAAACTTAAAAAATCTTCTTCTCTGAAACTGCAAGAGCCAGAGGTTTAATATTTTGCATTTGCTATAAGCTTGTGGTCCTCTATCAAGTTTGTTCAAATGGTGACCCAGGGGTCACATTTGGCCCCACCCCGGGGGTCACAGTTTTACATAGGCTTGTATAGGGAAAAACTGAAAAAAATCTTCTTCTCTGGAACTGCAAGAGCCAGAGGTTTAATATTTTGCATTTGCTGTAAGTTTATGGTCCTTTACCAAGTTTGTTCAAATGGTAACCCTCGGGTCACATGTTTTACATAGACATGTCTAGAGATTTTTTTTTTTGAATTATTTTTTTTTTTGCAATTTTTTTTGAAATATTTTTTTTTGCTTTTTTTTTTTTTTGAAATATCTTCTCTGTTTTTTGAAATGTTTTGCAATTTTATATTTTTTTGCATTTTTTTTTTTTTTTTTGAATTTTTTTTTTTTTTTTGCATTTATTTTTTATTTTTTAGCTCTGTTCTACCAGTCGGACCAGTAACAGAGGTGTTCTTGATTTAGTTAAACATGCTATATGATGATACGGTTGGGCCTTCATTTTTCATCTGATCTTTACCAAACTTTACCAGATTCTTTAGTTATGGCTTTTGATTTAGTTAAAAAGCTGTTTTTTGCCCGAAAATTTCAAAAAAACGTAAATGGCAGTCACTCACTTCATTGATGTTATAAGAGCCATGTTAGCCAGTAGAGCGTCCACAGGCCCTCTTGGGCCTCTTGTTAATGAGTGTCACTGTGCGGATGTTATGGTTTCGAAGTTATCGTGCGGAATGCGTATTTCCATATAATGTCATGGTGGCCATAACCTTTGACCTACTGATGCTAAAACGAATCAGGTTCGTCCTCTCGCCAAAGGCATTCTATCTATGAAGTATCGGGAGTGTTGATTTTATTGTTTTGAAGTTAAAGTAGCTATCCCGCTAACAACAGCCACATTTTGCAACATATGTACACCGTTCTAAAACTACTGACGACGAGGTATATATATATATATATATAACTTACATATTTTGAGAATCCAAAGGTTTCGTAGTTATCGTGCGGAATGCGTATTTCCATATAATGTCATGGTGGCCATAACCTTTGACCTACTGATGCTTAAACGAATCAGGTTCGTCCTCTCGCCAAAGGCATTCTATCTATGAAGTATCGGGAGTGTTGATTTTATTGTTTTGAAGTTAAAGTAGCTATCCCGCTAACAACAGCCACATTTTGCAACATATGTACACCGTTCTAAAACTACTGACGACAAGGTATATATATATATATATATAACTTACATATTTTGAGAATCCAAATTATATAGCAATATAAACTTTAACCACCTGGGCCAAACCCAAAAACTGAAGCACTGAATTAAGAGTTACCAACTCATTCATAATCAATCACATATATTTTATGAAGTCGTTAATAAACTTTTACTTTTAATCGGCACATATACATTAGTATATGACCTGAACACCTGGACAGAGTTTTGACAAATGGTTTTGTTGATTAATTTTGTCTTTATTTGGCGTGATAGCAACTTTAACCTGTGGAAATTTTTTACAGACGTTTAGCCCCATACCATAATACATCCCGTTATATTAAACTGGTGCATTAAAAAAAGCCTACACTTTTTAACAATATCCTGGACCTTTTTCTACAAAAATGATAGGCCCGCCTTGATTCAAACGTTCAATACCTGGTGACCATGATATTGTTGGTGTTGATGAAAACTTAAAGCTCAAACATTTAACAGGAAATCAGTAGAACCGATAAATGCTCCCCGAATAAAGGTACACATGTGAAATACAATTGGATGAAAAATGTAGGAGGAGTTGAGCCCACAAGCTTTATATCTTTTTAAGAAGAGGTCAATGTCCTGGAAGCTCTACTGATAGATTTTGATAACTAGGTCCATAAAAAAATGTCAAGTAATTTCAGAGGAGTAGTTGCTACAAGTTGAATTGAATTGAATTGAATTGGGGTTTTAAGGTGCTACAAGTTGAAGTTTTTACTATATAACTCTAGGTAAACAAAGATAGCCACTGGCAGCCATGTTTAATGTTGAATCAAAATAATTTTCGACAAGGATCAACATCTTGTCAAGCTGATCATTTCAGAAAAAGTCCCATATCAATATCACTTACAGTTTTCAAGAAGTAGTCGTTACAAACTTGTTTTTAAAAATCTATGTTTAGCCGTGGTGGCCATCTTGAATTTCCAGCCGACCTGAAATTGTGCTAGGATCAACCAGACATCAAGAGCAACATTCCTGTGAATTTTCATGAAAATCCGTCTAGTAGTTCAGAGGAGTAGTCACTACAAATGTTTACTATACAAACTCTATGTAAACAAAGATGGCCACCGGTGCCCAGGTTTAATTTTGATTCAAAATAATTTTCGACATCATGCTGATCATTTTAGAAAAAGTCCCATATCAATATCACTTATAGTTTTCAAGTAGTCGCTACAAACTTTTTTTTAAAAATCTGTTTTTAGCCATGGCGGGCATCTTGAATTTCCGGCCGTCCTAAAAAAAATCTGGGATCAATTAGACATCAAGAGCAACATTCCTGTGAAGTTTCATAAAAATGTGTCAAGTAGTTTCAGAGGAGTAATCGCTACAAGTTTTTACTATATAAAATCTATGTAAACAAAGATGTTTAAAGTTGCATCGAAATAAATTTCGACAAGGATCAACATTATGTCGATCATTTTAGAAAATGTCCCATATCAATATCACTTACAGTTTTCAAGAAGTAGTTGCTACAAATTTATTTATTTTAAATCTATTTTTAGCCGTGGTGGCCATTTTGAATTTCCGGACAGCCTGAATTTTTTCTAGGATCAACTAGACACCAAGAGCAACATTCCTGTGAAGTTTCATGAACATTCGTCAAGTAGTTTCAGAGAAGTAGTCGCTACAAGTTTTTACTATATAACTCTATGTCAACAAAGATGGCCACTGGCAGCCATGTTTAACGTCGAATCCAAATAATGTTCGACTCAGATCAACATCATGATGTCATGCTGATCATTTTAGAAAAAGTCCCATATCAATATCACTTATAGTTTTCAAGAAGTAGTCATTACAAACTTATTTTTTAAAAATCTATTTTTAGCTGTGGTGGCCATCTTGAATTTCTGGCCGATCTGAAATTTTGCTAGGATCAATTACACATCAAGAGCAACATTCCTGTAAAGTTTCATGAAAATCCGCCAAGTAGTTTCAGAGGAGTAGTCTCTACAAGTTTTTACTATATAACTCTATGTAAACAAAGATGGCCATTGGCAGCCATGTTTAACGTCGAATCAAAACGATTTTTGACAACGACCAACATCATGTCATGCTGATCATTTTAGAAAAAGTCTCATATCAATATCACTTATAGTTTTCAAGAAGTAGTCGCCACAAACTTGTATTTTAAAAATCTATTTTTAGCTTTGGTGGCCATCTTGGATATCACATCAACATGAATTTTTGCTAGGATCAACTAGACTTCATGGGCAACATTTCTGTAAAGTTTCATGAATATCCATCCAGTAGTTTCAGAGAAGTAGTCGCTACAAATAGAACTTTACGGACAAACGGACAGACGACGGACGCCGCACCACAGCATAAGCTCTGCTGATCTCTGATCAGTCGAGCTAAAAAATGCAAAGTCCAGTAACTCTGCCAATGTTTTTTTTAACCAGAATGTCCTGATAATAGGCGCTACTAGACATCATATTGATTCTTCTTACCAAGTTTCATAAAAATCAGATAAAAAATGTAGGTGGAGATTAACGGAAATTATTTACATTTGAAAAACTGCAACGTCCTGACAATAATATTATGCACTAATAGAAGTGATATTCGTATGACATATCGTGAAAATCGGATGAAACACATAGGAGCTAAGTGGACAAGCTATAGATTTGAAAACTTCAAAATCCCGAAACCCTGCCAAAAATATTTCAACCGGAATGTCCTGAAAATATGCGCTTCTTGCCATCTTCTGATATTTCCTGTGAAGTTTTATGAAAATCGGATGGAAAACGTAGGAGGAGCTGAGCGGACAAGGAAGTGGAACAGACGGACATGATGGCAACTCTATGCTTCCCCGAAAATTTTGAGGAGCATAATAAAACAAGTTGAACACCACTTATTTGTCTTTATCAAGGGCAATAACTCTGTAATGCTTACATCTGTATCTTCTTTAACCAACCGTCAAACCAAATTCTGTTTATAAATTTGATTTCAAAAGGATTCAGGCATTACTTCTCAATTTTAAATATAGGTATATTATACATATCAGTTGAATTCAACTGCAGTGGAATGAAAATAAAAGAAAATAATACAAATCAAGCAAGTAACAGTTTATTCTTTAACACATTAAATAATAAATACAGTACACAATATCATTAAAGGGACTCTGGGCAATCTTGATTAGTTATAGTTGTCAATCATAATTCACAATATCTTATTATATAACATATATATGTTATTATATAATATATGTTATTATATAACAGTTGTGTATATTATTCAATCACAATTTTTTTGAATTAGAGTCTAAAGCATCACATGAATTACTATTAACTCCTAATGGTGTTGATGCACTATTTTCAAACAAGATTTATTTTAAAGGGCTGTGAAAAACTTGAAAAAAGTAGAATTATCAAAACGCCATGAAAGCTAAAGAAGATAATTATGATCTACTGAAAATTTAAAACGATGATGTCATCGCACCTTTTTGCATATGGCATATTGAGAACATGTCTTTTAAAGCAAAGAAAATAACTGCAAAAGAAAAATAAGCATTCAATTTATACATTTTACATATGTATATTTATTTTTAATCAATTTGCAGTAATATTCTGATCTAAAATATATTTTGCCAGTATGCCATCTACGGTAAAAAAGGGGCAATGACGTCATCGTTCCAAGATGGCCACCTCCATGTATGTTCTTTGCAATTTTTAATAGGTCATATTATCTCCTTCATTTTTCATGGGATTTTGATATAATTGTTTCATGTTTTTATCAGGTTTATTAGAGCCCTTTTAAATACATCTTGTTTGAAAATAGTGCATCAACCCCTTTCACCCGCTACATATATATATATATATATATAGTTACTCGCAGGCTGATCTGAGTTTACTGTGGACGCAAAGGCTATTATATTCGTGCTTAGCGGGTTAAGGTTTAAAGATTTATACTATAACAAGAGGTCAATGACCTTGAAGCTCTACTGATTGATTTTGATTTCAGGAAGTAGTCGCTACAGACTTATTTTTTGAAAATCTATTTTTAACAGTGGCGGCTATCTTGAATTTCCGGCCAACCTGAAATTTTGCTAGGATCAATTAGACATCAAGAGCAACATTCCTGTGAAGTTTCATGAAAATCCGTCAAGTAGTTTCAGAGGAGTAGTCGCTACAAGTTTTCATTTTATAACTCTATGTAAACAAAGATGGCCGCTGGTAGCCATGTTTAAAGTCAAATCAAAACGATTTTCGACAAGGACCAACATCATGTTATACTGATCATTTTAGAAAAAGTCCCATATCAGTATCTCTTATAGTTTTGAAGAAGTAGTCGCTACAAACTTATTTATTTTAAATCTATTTTTAGCTGTGGTGGCCATCTTGAATTTCCGGCCGACCTGAAATTTTTCTAGGATCAACTAGACATCAAGAGCAACATTCCTGTGAAGTTTCATGATCATCCGACAAGTTGTTTCCGAGGAGTAGTCGCTACAAGTTTTTACTATATAACTCTATGTAAACAAAGATGGCCACTGGCAGCCATGTTTAACGTTGAATCAAAACGATTTTTGACAAGGATCAACATCATGTCATGCTGATCATTTTAGAAAAAGTCCCATATCAATATCACTTATAGTTTTCAAGAAGTAGTCGCTACAAACTTGTATTTTAAAACTCTATTTTTAGCTTTGGCGGCCATCTTGGATTTCACATCAACATGAATTTTTGCTAGGATCAACTAGACTTTATGGGCAACATTTCTGTAAAGTTTCATGAATATCCATCCTGCAGTTTGAGAGGAGTTGTCGCTACAAATAAAAGTTTACGGACAGACGGACGGACGGACGCCGGACGCCGCACCACGGCATAAGCTCTGCTGATCTCTGATCAGTCGAGCTAAAAACTAGATGAGCCGTCTGGTTTTCCAGACCAAACTATTTAATTAGGAGTAATTAAATCATACAAATAATGAGTCACAGTTTAATGCATGTACACATTGACATATGGCTCTGGAACACATTACAGTGATGGTTGTATTCGTATTTGAATGACCGCCCACATATCGCTTCTAGTCCCTTTGGTTTAAGCAATATTTTATTCAAGAAATGTGGTCAACAATATGTCAAATAATACATGAACAGGATCTGAAAACAAGCTTTCAAGAAAAACAAGAGATAATACAATGATTCATAAAATACAAAATAATCACAGGCCCACAAAATGTTTGCATGGGGCGCATATTTCAGTTTTGGATTGGAGCACATCAAACCAACCATTTTTTAAAAAGAAAACTAACCGCCAAATAACAGCAAAATTACGCTACAAAACTGTTGATCAAAACTTTATCCAGGTGTTCAGGTCATTGAATAATGTATATGTGCCGATTATAAGTATTGTTGATTCATGGGTTCTTAAAATACCCGTGACTGATTATGCACTAATGAATTATGACTTGGTAGCTCTTAATTTGACGCTCCAGTTTTTGGGGTTTGGTCTGGCTGGTTAAAGTCATTTATATTGTGTCTATAGAGTTTGGATTCTCAAAATATGTAAGTTATATATATATATACCTAGTCATCAGTGGGTCTGAAAATGGTGGACATATGTTGTAAAATGTGGCTGTTGTTGGCGGGATAGCAACTTTAAGGATGGCCTTACTGATTACATAGATGTGATGATAGCACGGCCTTAGATGTGATGATGGCATGGCCTTACTGATTACATAGATGTGATGACAGCAGGCTCATATACATCTATCAATTAGCTTTCTCAGCACCATTTGTTTAACTAGTAGTAAAAGTGCATGAGTTATATGCATATAATGTACAAACATCTTTTGAAACATTTTCAAACATTGTTTGTTTCATATAGTAATTGAATAGGCTTATATCTTACATGACTGAAGCATTTTCAAACATTGTTTCGCTAAGTTATTTAATTGGCTTATATCTTCTAGAGATTAAACCCCTGTAACAAGATGTGTAATAATGTGTTCTAGTTATATGCATTATTATATCCATATAGCATGGGTTTAATCTGGTATTACTATAAAGGACTTGTGGTGACATTTGGCATTTCACTTACTATAAGCAAACTAGGTTCAGCAAACTACATACTATTCTAAGTAATGACTTTAGCAAGAATTTGAATACATTACCCCTGCGAAAACATGATTAATCATGGTCATCATATATCAAACCGTGGTCATCATATATCATCATATATCAAACCATCATATATCAAACCGCGGTCATCATATATCAAACCATGATTAACCATGGTCATGCCAAATAATATTATGTGTGAGTACTGTTTCCCAAACAGACTTATTTTAAGGGCCGACCCTAAACATGTTATGCGAAATCTAAACGTTTCTTTTTTTCTTCTTTTTTTAGAAATGTTGTTTTCTATCTATTCTCTATCTGTATCTGATGATATCAACACACATATATTTAAATTAGTTTATTAGGTCATAAAAGTACTGAGTGAAAAAAGACAAAATATAAAATAAAATATTTTCCCTACCTACATACACTATTTAGTTTAACATGTAGTAAGAACTACATATATTATTTTATTTGACCTCATCATATATATCAAATCATGACTAACCATGATCATCTGTTTTTTACCATGCTTGGTACATTTAAACCATGGTCAAAATCACCGTCAACCAAAGCCAACCACAGTTAACCATGGACATAATTTGGCAGAGAATCAAGCAGTTTGGGAACAACCCATTCACAACTCTTTGAGGAATGCAAGTGATAAAAATGTGTTGCGCGACGGGACGTGACGCGACAGAAATGTTACATGACGCGGTGGGACGTACGGACAATTTGGTTCCTATATAGCCCCATTTCATTTTCTGAAAGTGGGGATATAAATATACAGACACTTGAAACAGGAGCCACGACATAACACTTAATAAATAGAAGTACTTAATTAGGTGGCACAGCAACACATTATAGGTTATACGACACCAAGATGGTTATGAACTTTCTGGATCCAAGCCTTTACATCAAGAAACAAATACCAAGCATGGATGCAGGAACTTCATTTAGGTTATATGACGCCAAGACGGTTATGACCTTTCTGGTGGACCAGGCCTCATGTATATCAAGATACAGGCATGGAGTCAGGAAATTCGAACAGCAACACAATTTAGGTTATATGGCGCCAAGACGGTTATGAGCTTTCTGGTGGACCATGCCTCATTTACATCAAGATACAAATATGAGGCATGGATTCAGGAACTTCATAACAGCAACACAATTTAGGTTATATGGCGCCAAGACGGTTATGACCTTTCTGGTGGACCAGGCCTCATGTACATCAAGATACAGGCATGGAGTCAGGAAATTCGTAACAGCAACACAATTTAGGTTATATGGCACCAAGATGGTTATTAGCTTTCTGGTGGACCAGGCCTCATTTACATCAAGACAGGTTTGTTAAGGTGTTGGTATAATGTGATTGGGTGGGGTATCATGTCATGTTCTAGGACTGGTTGGTAAGGTGTCAGTATAATGTGACTGGGTGGGACTATCATGTCATGTGTATAGTGTTCAGCACATAAAGGTTAGTTCTAAGACAGGTTGGTAAGGTGTCAGTATAATGTGACTGGGTGGGGTATCAGTATAATGTGACTGGGTGGCACTACCATGTCATGTTCTAGGACTGGTTGGTAAGGTGTCAGTATAATATGACTGGGTGGACTATCATGTCATATGTATAGTGTTCAGCATAAAAAGGTTAATTCTAAGACAGGTTGGTCAGGTGTCAGTATAATGTGACTGGGTGGGGTATCATGTCATGTTCTAGGGACTAGTTGGTAAGGTGTCAGTATAATGTGACTGGGTGGGGTATCATGTCATGTTCTAGGACAGGTTGTTAAGGTGGAAATATAATGTGACTGGGTGGACTATCATGTCATATGTATAGTGTTCAGCATAAAAAGGTTAGTTCTAAGACAGGTTGGTCAGGTGTCAGTATAATGTGACTGGGTGGGGTATCATGTCATGTTCTAGGACTGGTTGGTAAGGTGTCAGTATAATGTGACTGGGTGGGACTATCATGTCATGTGTATAGTGTTCAGCATAAAAAGGTTAGTTCTAAGACAGGTTGGTCAGGTGTCAGTATAATGTGACTGGGTGGGGTATCATGTCATGTTCTAGGGACTAGTTGGTAAGGTGTCAGTATAATGTGACTGGGTGGGGTATCATGTCATGTTCTAGGACAGGTTGTTAAGGTGGAAATATAATGTGACTGGGTGGGGAATCATGTCATGTTCTAGGACAGGTTGGTAAGGTGACAGTATAATGTGACTGGGTGGGGTATCATGTCATGTTCTAGGACAGGTTGGTAAAGTGACAGTATAATGTGACTGGGTGGGGTATCATGTCATGTTCTAGGACTGGTTGGTAAGGTGTCACTATAATGTGACTGGGTGGGGTATCATGTCATGTTCTAGGACTGGTTGGTAAGGTGTCAGTATAACAGGACTGGGTGGGGTATCATGTTGTGTTCTTGGACAGGTTGGTAAGGTGACAGTATAATGTGACTGGGTGGGGTATCAGGTCATGTTCTACGACTGGTTGGTAAGGCGTCAGTTTAACGTGACTGGGTGGGGTATCATGTCATGTTCTACGACTGGTTGGTAAGGCGTCAGTATAACGTGACTGGGTGGGGTATCATGTCATGTTCTAGGACTGGTTGGTAAGGTGTCAGTAGAATGTGACTGGGTGGGGTATCATGTCATGTTCTAGGACTGGTTGGTAAGGTGTCAGTATAATGTGACTGGGTGGGGTATCATGTCATGTTCTAGGACAGGTTGGTAAGGTGTCAGAATCATGTCATGTTCTAAAGGAATGTTATTCCAGTGCAGCAGGGCTATACAGTTGAGCATTGAGCTACTTATTTTAGGCCCCAAAGACAGCATGAGACCATATATGGTAACTTCTATGACATCAAAGCTGAACATTTAAATTAACAGACGAATTGCAGCATTAAATGGGGTTTTATGTCATTATGACATACTTATACAATTTAGGACTTCCTTCACATCCTGACATACTTATACAATGTAGGACTTCCTTCCCATCCTGACATACTTATACAATTTAGGACTTCCTTCACATCCTGACATACTTATACAATGTAGGACTTCCTTCACATCCTGACATACTTATACAATGTAGGACTTCCTTCACATCCTGACATACTTATACAATGTAGGACTTCCTTCACATCCTGACATACTTATACAATGTAGGACTTCCTTCACATCCTGACATACTTATACAATTTAGGACTTCCTTCACATCCTAAAATTGCATTAATCTATTGAGAGATTTCTCATCTATCGTGGATAAATGTTTGGTGTAACAATTTACATACATAAGGTACATATCATGATTAATGAATACCGGTAATGGTGCTGAAAATGAAAACATAATGTTGTTAACATTGCAAATTTAAGGTATTTATGATGGTGATAGCTGAAAAGAGAAACATGAATCTATAACTTATGCCATGCAAATTCCAAGGAATTATTCTTGATTCCAGAGCAATAATTGTTAACATCTCCATTTTTTCCCAAGTAACAAGTAATGTAAGAATGAAACGAATTGTATAAAAAAATATGTAAGTACACTGAACACAAATACGATTCGCAGAACACCCCACATCCCCCTCACCTCACACACACCCAACCTCCATCCTGTACAACACGCATCAGAACACCCCACATCCCCCTCACCTCACACACACCCAACCTCCATCCTGTACAACACGCATCAGAACACCCCACATCCCCCTCACCTCACGCACACCCAACCCCCATCCTGTACAACATCCATCAGAACAAGAGGTCAATGACCTTGAAGCTCTACTGATTGATTTTGATTTCAGGAAGTAGTCGCTACAAACTTGTTTTATGAAAATCTATTTTTAGCCGTGGTGGCCATCTTGAATTTCCAGCCGACCTGAAATTTTGCTAGGATCAATTAGACATCAAGAGCAACATTCCTGTGAAGTTTCATGAAAATCCGTCAAGTAGTTTCAGAGAAGTAGTTGCTACAAGTTTTCATTATATAACTCTATGTAAACAAAGATGGCCGCTGACAGCCATGTTTAACATTGAATCAAAATAATGTTCGACTCGGATAACCACCATGTCATGCTGATCATTTTAGTAAAAGTCCCATATCGATATCTCTTATAATTTTCAAGAAGTAGTCGCTGCAAACTTCTTTTTTAAAAATCTATTTTTAGCCGTGGTGGCCATCTTGATTTTTCCGGCCAACCTGAAATTTTGCTAGGATCAATAAGACATCAAGAGCAACATTCCTGTGAAGTTTCATGAAAATCCGTCAAGTAGTTTAAGAGCAGTAGTCGCTACAAGTTTTCATTATATAACTCTATGTAAACAAAGATGGCCGCTGGCAGCCATGTTTAACGTCGAATCAAAACGATTTTCGACAAGGACCAATAACATGTCATGCTGATCATTTTAGAAAAAGTCCCATATCAATATCTCTTATAGTTTTCAAGAAGTAGTCGCTACAAACTTATTTTTTAAAAATCTATTTTAAGCCGTGGTGGCCATCTTGAATTTCCGGCCGACCTTAAATTTTGCTAGGATCAATTAGACATCAAGAGCAACATTCCTGTGAAGTTTCATGAAAATCCGTCAAGTAGTTTCAGAGGAGTAGTCGCTACAAGTTTTCATTATATTACTCTATGTAAACAAAGATGGCCGCTGGCAGCCATGTTTAACGTTGAATCAAAACGATTTTCGCGAGGACCAACATCATGTCATGCTGATCATTTTAGAAAAAGTCCCATATCAATATCCCTTAGAGTTTTCAAGAAGTAGTCGCTACAAACTTGTTTTTTAAAAACCTATTTTTAGATTTGGCAGCCATCTTGGATTTCACATCAACATGAATTTTTGCTAGGATCAACTAGACTTCATGGGCAACATTTCTGTAAAGTTTCATGAATATCCATCCAGTAGTTTCAGAGGAGTAGTCGCTACAAATAAAAGTTTACGGACAGACAGGCAGACGGACGGACAGACAGACGGACGGACGACAGACGCCGCACCACGGCATAAGCTCTGCTGATCTCTGATCAGTAGAGCTAAAAAAACACGTCCTCCTCCCCCTAAGCCACGACAATAAAATAAATTCCGGTGATACATCGTTGAATATTTATAGGTTATTAGATTTGTATTGGGATAAATGCACGAGTTCTTTCGCGGAACAATAATGCTATAATGTTTACATCATATGACAAACTTCCTGTGACATGAACTGCAAATTGCACCAATTAGTAATAAGTATGTACACTAGTAGTTCGAGTTCAATGATTTTACAACACGAGTACAATGATTTTACAACACGAGTACAATGATTTTACAACACGAGTACAATGATTTTACAACACGTCAATATGACACGTCAATATGGGTGAATATTGCCGTTTCCTGAAACATTGAAAGTAAACGGAGCTTGTAAGTGCGTATGCAATAAAACAAAATATTTTAAACTAGGCTATATAGTGCAAGTGTATTAGAATTATAATGATATTGTAATAAACTAAGACAGAATCATTTTAGACCCATTCTGGAGTCAGGACAGCCCCTTAAACATCAAACTATTGTTTTTAATGGAAGGCCATGACTGTCTTATGTTGCCGATTAATATAGGCAGTGCATTTCCCTTTATTTCATCATATGCAGTGCATTTCTCTTTATCTGTGGGAAATAAATATTTATATGTGGTAGAAAAGTATTTATATGCAGTAGATTAATCATTGTATGTAGTAGATAAACCATTATATGCGGTCCAGTTATCATTATATGTAGTGCATTTATTACTATATGCGGTAGTTTATCTAATATATGAGGTCCTTTGAACATTATATGAAGTAGGTTTGTATTTATATGCAGTGCTTCTGTTGACTTTATATGTGGTACATATTCTAATATACGTAGTGGATACATCTTTATATTCGTTGGTTTCAGCTGCATTATATTCGGTACAAATGGTTTTATGCGTGGTGCATTTCTTATTATATGCGGTGGTTGATGAGATCAATCGGAACACTTGTTTTAAAGATGTTACGATTTTATCGGAAATACTACGGACATAACCGACAATAACCGAAATAGGATATATCGCAAGAGGAGTAAGTTCTCTTGCTCACCGCATAAAAAATGTCGTCTGCGATAAAACACGCTCTCGAAGAACTGGGGATTGGAACCTTGTTTCAAAGGTTCATAGACGAGAGGGTTGATGAACAGACGTTTCAGTTGTTGTCAGACGCTGATTTAACCCGACTGGGCGTTGCTACTTTTGGTGATAAGGTTCCGTTGAAAGCGAAAATGCTTAGATGTGTGGAGTCTCGTTTGCAGACGCAGACCCAGAATTCACCTTTACCCTCAGCATCACGTTTGTTTAGCCGGTGGTAGGGGGCATGAGAGGTGTTGCTTCTATCATTACTTCTCATGAACAGACTCAATAAAACCGAGTCTGTTGCTTTATTCTCTTAACTGTGTTTGTTGCTCCCAAGGGATCACCTTTATCAGTATTTATTATTTATGAACAAGCATTGATAACTGAGTACGAATCGGGATAAGTATGAAAGGAATTGGTAACGAATGCAAAATTTTGTAGTCAATTTGCCATTTTATTTGCTGTAATTTATGTTGGCATATTTCTGCCATGAGATAGCTAGATAATTTATTGTGTATTTTTCGCGATATTGTTACTTTTTTCTCTAATTTTCAACAATCTTGTCTTTAGAACAAAAATTCACGTCTCGCGGAAGTTTAGATATCTATAAATAGACTGTTTATAATTAAGCTGGTCGGGGGTAAAAGCTATAAAAAACAGAATGATTATAGTCTAGATCATCTAGACGTTTGTCTACTTTGCTAGATTTGTATTGGAAACCAAACGACGTAGATGATCAAGACTAAAATGATTACCAGTTATATATGGGCCTACTTTTCATACGATGTAATAATATCAAGGTGATCAAATTTATATAAATTATTATAAAATATAGTATACTATAATATGAAATAGGTTAAACCTATAGCTTATATGATGAAAACTTGTAGCGACTACTCCTCTGAAACTACTGGACGTATTTTCATGAAACTTCACAGGAATGTTGCTCTTGATGTCTTATTGATCCTAGCAAAATTTCAGGTCGCCCGGAAATTCAAGATGGCTGCCATAGCTAAAAATAGATTTTCAAAATACAAGTTTGTAGCGACTACTACTTGAAAACTATAAGTGATATTGATATTGGACTTTTGGTAAAATGATCAGCATGACATGATGTTGGTCCTTGTCAAAAATTGTTTTGATTCAACGTTAAACATGGCTGCCAGCAGCCATCTTTGTTTACATAGAGTTATATAGTAAAAACTTGTAGCGACTAATCCTTTGAAACTACTTGGCAGATTTTCATGAAACTTTACAGGAATGTTGCTCTTAATGTTTAATTGATCCTAGCAAAATTTCAGATCGGCCAGATATTCAAGATGGCCGCCACAGCTAAAACTAGATTTTTTAAAAAAGAAGTTTGTAGCGACTACACCTTGAAAACTATAAGTGATATTGATATGGGACTTTTTGTAAAATGATCAGCATGACATGATGGTTATCAGAGTCAAACATTATTTTGATTCGACGTTAAACATGGCTGTCAGCGGCCATCTTTGTTTACATAGAGTTATATAATGAAAACTTGTAGCGACTATTCCTGTGAAACTACTTGACGGATTTTCATGAAACTTCACAGGAATGTTGCTCTTGATGTTTAATTGATCCTAGCTAAATTCCAGGTCGGCCGGAAATTCAAGATGGCCGCCACGGCTAAAAATAATTTTTCAAAAAACAAGTCTGTAGCGACTACTTCCTGAAATCAAAATCAATCAGTAGAGCTTCAAGGTCATTGACCTCTTGTTATTTTTTTATCATCCGATTTTGATATTGCTTTCACCTTTCACCTAGGTTTCTCCTCCCCCAGTTTTCCTCCATTTCTTTTGGAAAGTACATAGGGGGAATCTTTGTACAGAAAGGGACACAACTCCTGCAAAAGTTAATTCCATTTCAAAGACGCATTCGGCTGTTTATATGATCATCAGTTTGTCAGCAAATACCAAGCCGACACAGCCATAACCACCAATATCTTTCTTGTGTTGCCTTTAATTGTTGTGATTGTCACTTTTGATTTTTTAGCTCTACTGCCGAAGGCCAGCAGAGCTTATGGGATGCCGAGTTGTCCGTCGTCCGTCCGTCGTCCGTTGTTAACTTTTGTCTCGTTAAGACGATAGAGCCTTCATTTTTCATCCGATCTTTACCAAACTTTAACAGGTTGTTAATATCAATGAAAGGTCGGATGAGCTCATAAACCAGCCAGATCGGCAAATTGATTGTGAAGTAATCGTAAGGTTCGTAAGAAATTCGCAAGGATGCGCAAGGATTCGTAAGAATTTCGGAAGCATTCATAAGGCCTCACTTTTTTCAGTATTTCTCCAGGCCAATCTTATCATTTTCGGCGAATTTGCCGCAAATTTCAAATTGTCATATTCGCAAGGATATTCTTCACTGTGTGAGAGAGGTATGAGAAACTTGAGATAATTTTTTTTTTTTTTTTTTTAGACATGCCTGATGGGCTCCTCGTCTGCAAAATGAGACGGGTCCGGAATGGATTTCGAGGAGCCCCGGGCGTCGAGGCTATCCTACTTTTTGAGCACTGGTGGCCAGTCCGTAAATATGTCCAAGAAGTTGAGAAGCAATACGTATTAAAATGCGGTATGGTACCAGTGCTGTAATTCGGGCGTAATTGTGATACGCCTTTAGAGATATATGATTACTTGTTGCAAAATAAAAACTTATTTCATTCTCTTGTACATGTACATGTTTGCAACTACCAAGTAAACTTGATCATGAAAAATTGTAATCCATTAATCGGGAAAAAGGCTTTAGACAATTATACTATGTGGACTTGCTATGAAGTTTGTGAAGCACTCATCTTCCTATTAGATAATATTTTCGTCAGGTACGGTACCATCGTTTATAGACAAATTGTTGGTATTTCTATGGGTACGAACTGTGCACCACTTGTCTCAGATTTGTTTTTATTTTGCTATGAAAGAGATTTCATGTTGAGTCTTTCACCAGATACCCAGGCAGATGTTATTGAAGCTTTTAATGACACCTCTCGGTATCTGGATGACATACGGAACATTGACAACCCTTTCTTTCCAACTATGGTTCATAATATTTATCCTAAAGAACTTCGGCTTAATAAAGAAAATATATCTGATAATAACGCTTCTTTTCTTGGGGTGTATCTGTCTCAACTTATTCGTTTTTCTAGAGCTTGTACTCGAGTTGAGGACTTTAATATTCGTAATCTTTGTATAACTAAAAAGTTACTCAATCAGGGTTACAGTTACCACAAACTTCGTAAAACCTTTGCAAAATTTTATTATCGTAACCCTGATCTTCTTTTCAAATATAAATGTAATTTAAGGACACTTCTGTGACAAGGACTATCACAACCAGACTTCTATGGTGATGTGATTTATAAACTTCGTAAGATTCTTGGTCATGATCACTTTCATACTATCTTTGTTAAACTTGTTTAAAAGTTTATCAAAAGAGGTTATGACCCTATTTTGCAAGGTACTGCATGCTTGGTGGTGGACCCTTTTACAGTTCGCCACTATGCTTTCCTCTTTAATTGTACGATGACCGGACAGGCTGTGGACCCTATGATGATGCCTACCTAAAGTCCATTGGGACGGTGGCGTTTGATGTTTGTCCATGATCTTTCTTGTCGTGCCCTTAATGGTGTATTCTCTTACTGCTCTGGCTTCTGCCAAGTCATTGAGTACCTTCATTGTGGCTTTCTAGGCTATTGTTTTTTTGTATTATATTTACACGAGCATATTTGTGTTTTACTTATATTGCCTATTGATGCTGCCTTGTTGGTTAGAGATTAGATCATGGCGGGGATTTCTTTATTTACACTGTCCTGTTTTAATGGGATGACAGTAGGGTAAGTGTGAGGTTTGGTGCACCCTAGAACCGGTTTAAACCCCCAGTGGCCTACTTTGCCACTGACCGTTCCAAGGCGGTAGCCCTATTGTCAACCCTTTTGTGTTTGTGATGTCGTTTGCATTTTTTATTACTTTTGCCTTTTCGTTTGTCTGTTTGCGTGTTTGTTTTTGTGTTTTGTGGTTGACTGTGTCCTTGAATGCTGCTTTCCCTGTCCGATATTTTTATCCTTCTTAACTGACCTGACCGATGCTCGATCAAATCGACTAATCGAAACAGCATCGTTACATAATAATTTAAAATTTATTGTGCCATAGTCGAGGAATCTGCACAGATGGACTATGCTTTTTGTTATCCTATCCGATCCCAGTCAGTTTTGGTTAAATTCAATCAACACCGACAGTGAGGTAAACTGATCATATTTCGATCATGACTGATTATAAGACCATCGATCAATACTGATTATTATATGTTATTTCATTTTCAGTAAAAAGAAGGCTACAGAAATGGCATCAAAAGCCGAGCTTTAGTTGAAAGAAGGAAAGGCCCTGTCAGCCATTATTGGTGATTCAGTCGAAGAGTGGTAAAAGGGAAATGTCTAAAAAAATGGCAGAAACTATCAGAGAATTGAAGTCAGATGCAGGTAACAAAGAAAGGTCACAAAGTGCGCACAAATGTAATGGGAAATGAGTCAAAAGAAAATTAAGAACAGACACCAAGGCAAGAAAGAAAAAATGTGACCAGTCAAACAAGTCTGTAGCCAGGGGGGGAAAAAAGGCAATGCTTATCATTCGAGAAAAGCTGACAGAAATTGCTTAATTGTTAGGTGAAAATACTGCCAACACCATAATGGCTGCTTCTTCTAGCCCAAAGACAAATGTTGCCAGACAAACAAGCAAAACACAGACTCCAAGTAAAACTGCCAAGAAAACTACATCACCAAAAAAGTCAATCGTCAGTGAAAGGCAAAATATTCCCAATAAAATTGTCAACACCTAAGGACTCCACAAAAGAACTTCAAGAATCTCCAAATAAGTCAATCATCAGTGAAAGGCAAAGGATTCCAAGTAAAACTACAAAGAAATATGAAACTATGTTGCCTAAAGAATCAACACCTAAAGACTTGAGAAAAGAACTTCAAGCTACACCAAAATAGTCAATCGTCTGTGAAAGGCAAAGGACTCCAAGTAAAACTACAAAGAAACATGAAACTACGTTGTCTAAAGTACCTAAAGTATCAACACCTAAAGACTCGAGAAAAGAACTTCAAGCTACACCAAAAAAGTCAATCATCAGTGAAAGGCGAAGGACTCCAAGTAAAACTACAAAGAAATATGAAACTACGTTGTCTAAAGTACCTAAAGTATCAACCCCTAAAGACTCGAGAAAAGAACTTCAAGCTACACCAAAAAAGTCAATCGTCTGTGAAAGGCAAACACCTAGAAAATCTCCAAGATTGACAAGACTGTCTCAACAAAGAAACACTATTCTGTCAGCTTTGAATCCATATCACCTGTTAGGCAATGGGAAGGAACAGTTGTAGGTGTAATGGGGGTACTCTTGGATATGGACGGTCAAGAACTAGAAGAACTAGAAGAATCTTCTGACCAAACCCTGTAAAATAATACCACCTTGGAAGTCATTTCTGGTAATGACACTACAGACGTGCATGAAGCTAGTACTAGTTCCTCTGAACTGGACATTTCCGAACAACCATCAGTATCATGTGATACAACTTTAACTGGACCAAAGACTAACAAAAAATTGTATTGTAATTATATATCACTGACAGGAGTTCAAACTTCAATTGTAAACAATAATTATTGAACAACAAACAGTGATATATTATTATATGATAATTAACCGTAAACGATATTCTGTTTCTTTTCTGATACCGTTAAAAATGCAATAATCATGGATATGAAAGAATCTGGAAATGAATCAGAATCAGACTTGATATCTGAAGTCAATAAACTATTTGCTAAACAAAGTGTCACCATCGACCCTAGCCAGATCCAGGCCATTCATAGAATACCGGGAAAGGTAGGCCATCCAAAACCTATCTTGATCAAATTTGCCAACAATAACCATAAGACAAAGGTAATGATCCATAGATCAGCATTCAAAGCCATTGGTAACCGTCTAGTGGATGACGTCACTAAGCTCAATGCAACCCTGATCCAACGCCTAACAGAGCACCCCACCATCACCCAGGCATGGTACTACAACGGCTCAGTCTATGGGAAAACAACCAGTGACAAACGCTACAAATTTGACTTGTATGACAAGATTGAGGATATTATTAACAGTTAATTTGCTTCAAAATTGAAAACTCAAAGTGACTGGATTTACAATATTTCATAATTATAATACAAATGTGACCAGTTTATTGTGACTTGGAATACATAAAGTTGTTTAATGTTAATAATTTTTTATTTACATGGATTGCTTTAAGTGTATGAACTAGTGACCTACTTAACCTAGTGTTATGAGACTTGGAATATATTCATCTAATTATACCAGTTATTTTTAATGTATATTATATGCATTGTGTTTTTTAATGTGTGTGTGAGAAAAGGATTTATTTTGATTCAATTGTTATTTAACCATTATCACTATATTTTTTCAAAACCTTTCCATTCTGTGTTCAATACTTAATAATTGAGGGATTAAAAAAGCCAACTATTACACCTGCCAGTGTTGATAAACAATACAATGGATTTTGACCCGTGAAGTTAATGGAGCATAATTTGTGCTTATTAAATCTTAACAGTATACAACAGTTAATTACTTGATACAGGATTATTAGTGCTTATGGACATACAGTGCAATTATTTGAACAGTTAAATCAATCGTGATTTACAAAATCAGGACAATTTTATTATGATTGTCTATAAGTGCAGTTATTGTATAAAACTATTTTTGCATTTAACATCTTGAACCGTAAAAGTGTTCACTTGCAGTGGTGTGTCAGTCATATAGTGGACAATTGTTTGTTTGCTTTATAAATGGGTCAGTTGGTCATAAGTCAACCTGCAGGTCAATCTGAAAGAGATTAAATTTCAATATATAAATTAAGTAACTAAGTATGCTTGTACAACAGTGACAAGTTTTTAAAACTAGATGTTGTTCATGTAGCTGTCCTATAGTGTCTGTCTGTCTGTCCAACTGGATGTCCGTCTAGCAATAGATATTCATCATGATCAAATTTGTTACATGAATAGATTTAGTATTATGCTTGCCTGTCCGTCTGTCTGTCTGTTTGTCTGTCGGATACAAAAAAATACAAAAGGTTTGTCCGTCTGTCAATCTGAGGATGATTATACTCAACAGCCGCTTGTTATCGACGGCTTATAAGAATATGAGAGTAAACTTTATTGAATTAATATGTCTAGGTAATGAACTCCAACCTTCTGTCCGTCCGTCTGTCAAATAGGGACGCAAGAGATTAAAAATTGAACTAAAGCTACATGTTTGACATCTAGAATATGACATTGTTTAAATGTAAGGTACCTTAAATTAGTGTGTATGGGTCAGTCTGTCGGTGGTCAGTCTGGCCGCCCGTCTGTCTGTCTGTATGTCTGTCTGTTCATCTATTGGTCAAGCAATTACTAAATAACCAAACCAACTTGAAAAAAATTTGGCAAATATATTACCGTAGATACAAAAGGAATTTGCCTTAATTTAGAGTTCTTCTAAAAACTTCTAAATATATAATGAATTAACGGATTTTTTGTGCAATACATTTGAAATGAAAGTTATTTTTTCATATGTATTGATTTCAGACGAATTGGTACATCAATTCAATTATTTAGTTAGGATTTGGACTCCACTGTGTGCATTACTTTATTTTATACTACATAATAGTAAACATGGAAGTTAAAATATTATCTTTGAACTGCCAGGGCTTGGGAATGGTCAGTAAGCGTTTGGACGTATTTAACTACTTAAAATCAAAACAATGTGACATTTATTGTCTACAAGATATACATTCCACTACAGCATCCGAAAAGTTTATTGAGTCCCAATGGGGTAACCGTTGCTTATTTTCTTCCTTCTCTTCGAATTCTAGAGGAGTTGCAATATTATTTAATTCAAAAGTTTATTACAAAGTTCATAATTACATCAATGACCCTGAAGGCAATTACTTGATAGCAGATTTAAGTGTTGATAGTAATCGATTCACCTTAGTCAATTTATATGGACCAAATCTCGACTGTCCCAAGTTTTTTGATGATCTAGTATTAAAAGTAAATACATTTGATAATAACTCAGTTATTTACTGCGGAGATTTTAACTTGGTGCAAGATCCAAAACTAGATTATTTTAATTATAAACAATTAAACAATGTAAAATCACATAACAAGATACTAGAAATAAAAGATCAATGTAACTTATTGGATCCTTTTAGGGAATTAAATCCAGATACAAAACGTTTTTCGTGGAGACGCAAGAGACCAATTCTAAAACAAGCCAGGCTAGATTTCTTTTTAATAACTGAAAATTTAATGTCTTCTGTTAACAAATGTTCTATAATACCAAGTTATAGGTCGGACCATTCTATTATAATTTTAAATATTACGTTTACACCTTTTAAAAGAGGTAAACCGCTATGGAAGCATAATAACAGTTTACTAAAAGACATAGATTATTTAACAATAATTAAAGAAAAAATTAATGAGGTTAAAATGCAGTACGCGCTACCAATATATAATACTGAAAATATAAATACTATTCCTAACGATCAACTTCAATTTATGATTAACGATCAACTTTTTTTAGAAACACTCTTAATGGAAATTAGAGGAAAATCAATTTCTTATTCATGTTTTAAAAAGAAAGAAAATGAAAAGTTAGAAAAACAGTTGATTGATGATATAAATATTCTGGAATCCAACTTAACACAAAATAACATTGAACTATTAGAATTTAAAAAAATCTCGCTACAAAATATAAGAAAAAGCAAAATGCAAGGTATACTTATTAGATCACGAGCCCAACTTATAGAAGAAGATGAAAAACCTAGTAAATATTTTTGTAATTTAGAAACTCATAACAGCTTAAATAAAATTATTCCAAAAATTGAAAAGGAAGATGGGTTTTTTATAAATAATCAAGATGATATATTGAATGAAGCTAAATGTTTTTATGAAACCTTATATTCAAGTAGAGATAGTGAACTTATAGATACAAATATTGAAATAGAACTTGAAGGTTGTTCTGTTCCAAAATTAAATTATGAAGAATCTATATCAATGGAAGGTCTTATTACTTATAGAGAGGCAACTGTTGCTCTTAAGTCAATGTCAAATAACCGCAGTCCTGGAACTGATGGGTTTAGCGCTGATTTCTTGAAGGTTTTTTGGCAACATATAGGACATTTTGTTGTCAGATCCATTAATTATGGTTTTAATAATAATGAGTTATCAATTACTCAAAAACAAGGTATTATAACCTGTATTCCGAAGGAAAATAAATCAAGATACCAAGTTAAAAATTATAGGCCTATTTCTTTATTAAATTGTACTTACAAATTGGCATCTAGGGCTATAGCTAACCGAATTAAAACAACTTTAAATAAACTTATAAACACAGACCAAACAGGTTTTATAGCAGGAAGATATGTTGGCGAAAATACAAGGATACTTTATGATATAATGCACTATGCAGAAGAACATAATTTAGCTGGTCTGCTTTTATTTATTGACTTTGAAAAAGCGTTTGACTCGTTGTCATGGAATTTTATTCATAAAGTGTTAACATTTTTTGGATTTGGTCATTCAATACGTAAATGGGTCCATGTTCTATATAACAATGCAACGTTAGCTGTTACACAAGGAGGGAATATTTCATATTTTTTTAATATAGGAAGATGTCGACAAGGAGATCCTCTTTCACCGTATATATTTATATTATGAAGGCCCTATCGTCTTAACGAGGCAAAATATAGCATTTTTAACTAAATCAAGGGCCATAACTCCGCTGATACTGGTCCGATCTGGCTGGTTTTCGAACTTGTCCGAGCTTTCATTGATATTAATAATCTATTTAAGTTTAGTAAAGATCTGATAAACAATGAAGGCCCTATCGTCTTAACGAGACAAAAGTTAACAGACGACGGACGGACGACGGACGGACGACAGACAACACACCATCCCATAAGCTCTGCTGGCCCTTGGCCAGTAGAGCTAAAAACAAGTAGAAATACAAAAAAAAAAAAAAAAAAAAAAAAAAAAAAAGATTCTTTCATAGCCATTCATGCTTATTGTAAACATATATCATTTCATAAGAATTTCTCAAATGAATGCAAATTACAAATTACTTATTATAATTATACGAGAGGTGTTCAACTTATAATTGAACACTTTCATTGTGTAACTGAATCTACTATCTTGAAATTCTCGCCGAATACGTTGATTTTAATGTCAAGTCTAATGATTCCTTCGATATGAAACATTATGACATGCACTATTAAGTGCTTCCTAATGTTGCTGCATCCGTATTTTTGAAAAAGGGTAGAGAATGACATTTTGAAGCAAAAATCTTTAATTATAAAAATAAATGCAATACAAATTGTAAGACAAATGCTTTTAAAATGTTGTTTAAGGTTATAGCATTCTGATATGTCCATGTCTGAACCTAAAAAAGCGTAATATGCATTTGTTTTTAGAAATTTGCCGATTTTTAAGATTTCAGCGAAAATTAACATGAAATTCAACTATGAAAATGATTAAATTTACGCAAGCTTCTAGTTGGAAACATCAACTGCAGGCATTTTTGTGATTTCCTCCGCTATAAAAAAACAAGTTTCATAAGTTTCTTAAAAGAAAAGATAGAAAAAATATATAACTATAACTGAACATAATTTGTTAAAATGATAAAAGTGCTTCGTAAGCCTCTGCAGGCTGGCTGTTTAATTTATATTGCTTAAATGTTGTATTACATGTAAATTGTTGTAAACAGGTTGCACTTTAATAAATAAAATATATATACAGAAAAAAAAAAATAAAAAAAAAAATAAATGCAATAATAGTGCATACAAACGAAAAATATGCGACGTTACATAGCATTCTAGATGCGACATCGGATATTTGATTATATGGAATTCAATCATTTGATGGTGGGCGTGTTTTCTTTTTACACTCACATCTTTTCATTTTTGTCCTGCTATCCCCATGTTTGTGAAAAGAAGCACATGCCTACCCTCTCATGAAGTATTTTCCTTAGTATAACCAAGCCAAACAGTTTAAATAATCTCCATATATTAATAAGATTTACTTAATACTGACAATGAGGCCATCTTTTTCAATAGTGCTTATTTCAAATTAGTTTTAATCTTTATCATAAATAGAAATGTGTCCATGGGACAAGGATGTCCCCACTGAAAACAATCAGTGTAAAACATAAAATTTGAGAGAGAAAAGGGGCTGTAACTCTGGTAATACTGGGTCGAATTTGAAGCCAAATTGATGTGCACATCTTGCCACATAGATAAGCATCCTGTAAAGTTTTGAAGCAGTCAATTGAAAATTGTGGAAGCAGATAGACACATAAGATATTTAACGTTTTTGATAAAAAAAGGACCATCACTCCGGCAAAAGTGGCTCAGTTTTGACGTTGAAATGATATGCACATCTTGAAGTCATAGGTAAGCATCCTGTAAAGTTTCGAAGCAATCAGTTGAAAAATATGGGAGGAGGCACACAAGATATTTTAACATAATATTTGATGAAAACAGGGCCATAACTCTGGTAAAACTGGGTCGGTCCGACATGATATCCACATTTTGATATGTGGTGGGGGCATAAAAATATGTTGAGATATACTATGAATGCTTTTTAAATAACTGACATATCCTCTGATCATTTATATATCGAATGTTCTACCTAATGCACAATTATATTATATCAAAGTTTCAAACAACACTTATATGACTCTTGCAGTGTTGAACATCACACCAGCTCAACTGCTGCTAGTAATGTCTTGCAAAAAATTGCTGAGATATTAAATGAAGAAACTGACGAAGGAACAGACGACACCTCTGGGGAGGGTAATACATGTACATAAAAAAAAAGTCATTTGTGGCTCAAATTAGTACCGGTAACTAGGATTCTGGAAAATTATCAAAAGCAAAACCAAGTTAATCCATGCATAATATATTGTTAACTTTGGAGTGCTTAGTTTTTGTACATAGGGATCACTTTGTCGTCCGTCCATCAGTCTGTCCGCAGACATCCAACCTTTGGAGGATAGTGATGCAATAATGCAAGCTTCAGAGGATAGTGATGCAGACATCCAAGCTGCGGAAGATAGTGATGCGGACATCCAAGCTGTGGAGGATAGTGATGCGGACATCCAAGCTGCGGAGGATAGTGATGCAGACATCCAAGCTGCGGAGGATAGTGATGCGGACATGCAAGCTGTGGAGGATAGTGATGCGGACATCCAAGCCATAGAAGATAGTGATGTGGACATCCAAGCTGCGGAGGATAGTGATGCAGACATCTAAGCTTCGGAGGATAGTGATGCGGACATGCAAGCCACAGAAGATAGTGATGCAGACATCCAAGCTTCGGAGGATGGTGATGCAGACATCCAAGCCACAGTAGATAGTGATGCGGACATCCAAGCTTCGGAGGATGGTGATGCAGACATCCAAGCTGCGGAAGATACTGATGCGGACATCCAAGCTTCGGAGGATGGTGATGCAGACATCCAAGCTGTGAAGGATAGTGATGCGGACATCCAAGCTGCGGAGGATAGTGATGCAGTCATCCAAGCTGCGGAAGATAGTGATGCGGACATCCAAGCTGCGGAGGATAGTGATGCAGACATCCAAGCTGCAGAGGATAGTGATGCGGACATCCAAGCTTCGGAGGATTGTGATGCGGACATCAAAGCTTCGGAGGATGGGGATGCAGACATCCAAGCCATAGAAGATAGGGATGCAGACATCCAAGCTTCGGAGGATAGTGATGCAGACATCCAAGCTGTGGAGGATAGTGATGCGGACATCAAGCTGCGGAGGATAGTGATGCGGACATCCAAGCTTCGGAGGATAGTGATGCGGACATCCAAGCTTCGGAGCATAGTGATGCGGACATCCAAGCTGCGGAGGATAGTGATGCAGCTTCGGAGGATAGTGATGCAGATATCCAAGCTTCGGAGGATAGTGATGCAGACATCCAAGCTTCGGAGGATGGTGATGCGGATAGCCAAGCTTCGGAGGATGGTGATGCAGACATCCAAGCCACAGAAGATAGGGATGCAGACATCCAAGCTTCGGAGGATAGTGATGCAGACATCCAAGCTGCGGAGGATAGTGATGCGGACATCCAAGATCCGGAGGATAGTGATGCGGACATCCAAGCTTCGGAGGATAATGATGCAGACATCCAAGCTGCGGAGGATAGTGATGCGGACATCCAAGATCTGGAGGATAGTGATGCGGACATCCAAGCTTCGGAGCATAGTGATGCGGACATCCAAGCTGCGGAGGATAGTGATGCAGCTTCGGAGGATAGTGATGCAGACTTCCAAGCTTCGGAGGATAGTGACCAAGTTTGGTGTCTCTAAGTGTTATAGTATTGAAAATATGGTCTGGACAAGCATTTCTATGACAGAGGTCACAATGACCGTATTTTGGTATGCGACACACCGCTATCCCAAGATGTATTCACATACCAAGTTTGGTATCTCTAAGTGTTATAGTATTGGAAATATGGTCCAGACAAGCATTTCTATGCATTTTCTATGACAGAGGTCACAGGTCACCGCTATCCCAAGATGTATTCACAAACCAAGTCTGGTATCTCTTAAGTGTTCATATTAGTATTGAATAAACAGGTCAAGGTCACAATGACCTTATTTTGGTATGCAACATACCGTTTTCCCAAGATGTATTAAATACCAAGTTTGGTATCTCTATATCTCAAATTTGAGACACTAAAAGAAAACAGAATAAAACACAAAAAAAATCAATATAGAAGGTGTCATTTAAAAGTATTATGTTCCACTTTGCACTGATGGACCTCGATACACTGTCTTGATTACAGAAGGAGTTGATGACAGTGAATGTGAAAGTGATGTTATAACAGTGGATTTTCCATATCTAACCATGCAGAAAGAGTCAGCAAAAGAGGATAAATCTGTCACAGTACAGAACGTGTCAAGTGCTGAAGATATTGATGATGAAGATATCAGTGCAGACGAGATGATCAGAGACTTTCAAAACTGTGGACTTTACATTAAACAAGAGGTCAATGACCTTGAAGCTCTACTGATTGATTTTGATTTCAGGAAGTAGTCGCTATAAACTTGTTTTTTGAAAATTTATTTTTAGCCGTGGCGGCCATCTTGAATTTCCGGCCGACCTGAAATTTTCCTTGGATCATTAAGACACCAAGAGCAACATTCCTGTGAAGTTTCATGAAAATCCGTCAAGTAGTTTCAGAGGAATAGTCGCTACAAGTTTTCATTATATAACTCTATGTAAACAAAGATGGCCGCTGACAGCCATGTTTAACATCGAATCAAAAAGATTTTTGACAAGGACCAACATCATGTCATGCTGATCATTTTGGAAAAAATTCCCATATCAATATCACTTATAGTTTTCAAGAAGTATTCGCTACAAACTTGTATTTTAAAAATCTATTTTTAGCCATGGCAGCCATCTTGAATTTCCGGCCGACCTGAAATTTTGCTAGGATCAATTACACATCAAGAGCAACATTCCTGTGAAGTTTCATGAAAATCCGACAAGTAGTTTCAGAGGAGTAGTCGCTACAAGTTTTCATTAAATAACTCTATGTAAACAAAGATGGCCACTGGCAGCCATGTTTAACGTCAAATCAAATCGATTTTCGACAAGGATCAACATCATGTCATGCTGATCATTTTAGAAAAAGTCCCATATCAATATCACTTATAGTTTTCAAGAAGTAGTCGCTACAAACTTGTTTTTTAAAAACCTATTTTTAGATTTGGTGGCCATCTTGGATTTCACATCAACATGAATTTTTGCTAGGATCAACTACACTTCATGGGCAACATTTCTGTAAAGTTTCATGAAAATCCATTCAGTAGTTTCAGAGGAGTAGTCGCTACAAAAAAAGTTTACGGACAGACAGACGGACAGACAGACAGACGGACAGACAGACAAACGGACGACGGACCACGGCATAAGCTTTGCTGATCTCTGATCAGTCGAGCTAAAAAGTTCAAATTTGTAGCACAACAAAAGGTGGCAAAATGAAAATCCATTTTTGCACTTTTTGTAACACATTAGTTTCAAACTATTCCCAGCACATGCATAGAAAGGACATGGACAAAGAAAACGTGAAATCGGTATTTGAAACAGATAATAAAGCTTCAAGGCAAACAAATAGCACTAATGAGTGCTGAGATGGACAATGTGAACAATCTTGAAAACAAAGAAAGGGGCAAGGGAGAGATCAGGTTGTACTGTCGACCAGCTGTCAAATTTGATTTTGCTTCCTATGGTCCATGTCCCTTGTGTCTCTCTTGGGTCTCAAAAAAGATGATGCATCGTCAGCAAAGTTCCTGCATGTGGAAAGGCATTACCTACAGCTGACCTTCTCACTCTGTCAGATATGATAGCAAAAAGGATTGAGGAGATAGCATCTCCGGCTCTGGTGAATGAGGTTTTCAAGTACATGAACAATGATGCCATTGGAAAATTAGCCAGGGAAGACCCACTTAAAGTTAGTTTGGGAAACATGTGGATGGAAAAAAATGTGGGGAACAAATTGAAACAAGGTAGATACACCTCGCAAATAAAGGCTCCTCAACAGTATTAGATTAGTAACAGGCACCAATTTCAGTCTGTCTGAGTATCTAAAGCCATGTTATTTCAATGACATTGCAAAGGCATCTTTGACTACAGCAGGTTGTGATGTTGAAAACCCTGAGTGCTTGGAAAATCCCTCAAATGCCATCAAGTTGGGTCATGACATAAAAAGATTGGTGAACATTAACGTTGGTCTTGCAATAGTAAGGAAAGACAAAGATGACGAGATGAAGGGGAATGATTTTCTAAATACAATGAATGTTTTCTGAGGAACAAGAGTGACAAAACTAGCACAAACCACACTCGCTGAAAGGCAGTTCAATAAAAGGACTGTCCTTCCAGAAGCAAAGGACATTAAGAAGCTCAATGAATATTTGAATACAGAGCTGTCATTGATAGATGTAGACCGTGTTGACCTAGACAACTATAACTACATCGCGAAGCCTCTCTGCACCAAGCTGGTACAGCACAACAGGAGACGGCCTGGAGAAATTGAGGCTGTGACGTATGTTGTTTTTTCAGTTCATATTTATATTTTACAGATTTGATTTTGACCAATCTGCACTAAGGAAAAAAATTAAGCGTAAACTAAATATTAATATTAGATCATATATTTGAAAAAAGATCAAACTACTTTGAACATCTAGTTGAAGTAATCTGGCCATCATGGTAAGCCCTTACATGCATGTTCTTGACTAAGAACATGGTCAATCTAATTATGGTGTCCAAATTTATTCATAGCGGCAACAGGATCATAGTGTTCTGCGGCAAAATAATGAATGCATGGTAGTGGTCTTGTATACATGCAAAACATTCTCACATACCTCTATTTAACTAACTGTACACATGTATCAATTTTTAATTTACAGTTGCAAACTAGCATCTATATATAGATATTTGGACATTCAGTTTTGCTCTTGCCTAAAGCATCAGTTCACCTGTACTGTAATGTCTCTTGCCATATATGCAACAATGGTTATTATACTTGCACAGTATAAGTGAATTTAAGTAACGCAAGTAGTATGGGTCACACTACGGTTAGCCATTTAAGCATTTGGCAAAACATTTGTAATTGGCTAAAACTATTTCCATTTTTCTACAACTTTTTAAACTTTATAAAGATGTTAGAAATTTAAGATTGTTAGAAATTGTGATCATTATGCTATAATTTGGCTGAAGATAATTTTGGGATATTATGAGCCCTGGATTAGCATCTTGTCCTCTTAAATTTTTATCATTGTCTAGCTCAAGTTTGGGGTTTTGGCCCTTTGATTAAAAGCCTTTGTCAAGGGCATCCATGTCCTATGGACATGGTGGTGTTTTAGCAACAAAGGAAGTTTCTACTTTCAAAAGAATGTCGAACCAATCTAAAAAAAATGTTATATTTTAAGTATTGCAGACTATGATTCGAGGGTGTCTGGGGCACAGCACTCGCCTATTGTTGGGGACCTGACGAGGTTTGAGAAAAAAATGATGGAAAGCCAGAATGTCAATTATCTTATACTTTTTAGCTTGACTATTCGAAGCATAAGGAGAGCTATTGCACTCACCCCAGCATCGGCCTCACCGTTGGTTTTTTGGTAAAAGTTTTTCGGACTCTACATATCTCATCAACCACTGGTCATACTAGGGTGTCTTTCAGGTAAAGTATATAAATAACATCCGTCACAACGATTGTTAAAATTATTATTTTATAATGATGCAATAAAAAATATAAACAAGAGGCCCAAGAGGGCCTGTGGACGCTCTACTGGCTAACATGGCTCTTATAACATCAATGAAGTGAGTGACTGCCATTTACGTTTTTTTGGAAGTTTCGGGCAAAAAACAGCTTTTGAACTAAATCAAGGGCCATAACTAAAGAATCTGTTAAAGTTCGGTAAAGATCAGATGAAAATGAAGGCCCTACCGTATCAACGAGGCAAAATATAGCATTTTAACTAAATCAAGAGCCATAACTCCTCTGTTACTGGTCCGACTGGTCCAACATAGAGCTAAAAAAAAAAAAAAAAATTAAAAAAAAAAAAAGAAAAAAAATAAAAAAAAAGAAAAAATAAAAAAAAATAAAAAAAAAAAATTAAATAAAAAAAAAAAAAAAATTAAAAATTTAAAAACAATAATAAAAAAAATGAATATATTAATTTAAAAAAATAATTTAAAAAATAAAAGTTTCGTAACGATCGGATGAAAAATGAAGGCCCTCTCGTCTTAACAAGGCAAAATATAGCATTTTGAACTAAATCAAGGGCCATAACTAAGCTGTTACTGGTCCAATATGTTTGGTTTTCGAACTTGTCTGAGCTTTCATTGATATTAACAATCTGATAAAGTTTGGTAAAGATCGGATGAACAATGAAGCCCCTATCGTCTTAATGAGGCAAACTATAGCATTTTTAACTAAATCAAGGGCCATAACTCCGCTGTTACTGGTCCGATATGGGTAGTTTTCGAACTTGCTCGAGCTTTCATTGATATTAACAATCTGAGAAAGTTTGGTAAAGATCAGATGAACAATGAAGCCCTTATCGTCTTAACGAGGCAAAATATAGCATTTTTAACTAAATCAAGGGCCACAACTCCGTTGTTACTGGTCCGATATGGTTGGTTTTCGAACTTGTTCGAGCTTTCAATGACATTAACAATCTGATAAAGTTTGATAAAGATCGGATGAACAATGAAGCCCCTATCGTCTTAACGAGGCAAAATATAGCGTTTTTAACTAAATCAAGGGCCATAACTCCGCTCTTACTATTCTGATATGGCTGGTTTTTTAACTTGTCCGAGCTTTCATTGAAATTAACAATCTGATAAAGTTTGGTAAAGATTGGATGAACAATGAAGCCCCTAGCGTCTTAACGAGGCAAAATATAGCAATATAGCATTTTTAACTAAATCAAGGGCCATAACTCCGCTGTTACTAGTCCGATCTGGCTGGTTTTCGAACTTGTCCGAGCTTTCATTGATATTAACAATGTGGTAAAGTTTGGTAAAGATATGATGAACAAGAGGCCCAAGAGGGCCTGTGGACGCTCTACTGGCTCAAGATAAAGTTCATGTATAAGGGGCCATAAGTCTTTCAAAAATCATTCAACCAGAACATGGCAATGACAGGTGCAACTAGGCTTAGTACTGATCATCCTCGCCAAGATTCGCTGAAAATTGGCAAAGAGTTCAGAAGAGACTACTCTGGACAAAGTTTGTGTATTAAAACATTTAAAGGGTCACAACACTGCCAAAAATCATTCAACCGAAATATGGCGATGATATGCACAACTAGGCTTTATACTGATCATCCTTGTCAAGTTTCGTCTGTATCCAGCCAGGGGTTCAGGAGAACTAGCCCAGAAAATAATTGTGGTATCAAAATCCTTTAAAGGGCCATAACTCTGCCAAATATCTGTAAACCGGAACATGACGATGACATGCACAACTAGGCTTGGTGCTGATCATCCCTGCAAAGTTTCATTGAAATCTGGCGAGGGGTTCAGGAGAAGTAGATCAGAACAAAGTTTGTGTATTAAAACCTTTGAAGGGCAATAACTCCACCAAAAATCATTCAACCGGAACATGGCAATGATTTGCACAACTAGACACAGAATTGATCGTCCCTAAAAAGTTTCGTTTAATCCGGCCAGGGGATCAAGAGAACTAGTCGGAACAAAGTTTGTGTATTAAAACCTTTAAAGGGCTATAACTCCGCCAAAAACATTCAACTGGAACATGGTGACTATGTACAACTAGGCTTGGTACTGATCATCCCTGCAAAGTTTCAATGAAATCCGGCCAAATGAACGCCCTAGGCCAAGATAGCATATTTCAGAAAATCAAGGGCCATGACTCCGATGTAAATGGTCCAATCTGGATGTTTTTCGAACTTGTCCAAGCTTTCATTGATATTAACAATCTGGTAAAGTTTCTTAATGATCAGATGAAAGATGAAGGCCTTATCATCTTAACGAGGCAAAATATAGGATTTTTAACTAAATCAAGGACCATAACTCCACTTTTACTGGTCCGATCTGGTTTTCAAACTTGACCGAGCTGTCATTGATATAAACAATCAGGTAAAGTTTTGTAAAGATCAGATGAAAGATGAAGGCCCTATCGATTAAAGAGGCAAAATATAGCATTCTTAACTAAATCAAGGGCCATAACTCATCTGTTACTGGTCCGATCTGGCTGGTTTTCGAAACTGTCTGAGCTGTCATTGATATGAAAGATGAAGGCCCTATCGATTAAAGAGGCAAAATATAGCATTCTTAACTAAATCAAGGGCCATAACTCCGCTGTTACTGGTCCGATCTGGCTGATCTTCGAAATGTCCGAGCTTTCATTTATATAAACAATCTGGTAAAGTTTGGTAAAGACTGAATGAAAGATAAAGGTCCTATCGTATTAACGAGGCAAAATATAGCATTTTTAACTAAATCAAGGGCCATAACTCCGCTGTTAATTGTCCGATCCAGCTAGTTTACGAACGTGTTCCAATTCTCATTTATATAAACAATCTGGTAAAGTTTGGTAAAGATTGGATGAAAGATGAAGGCCCTATCATCTTAATGAGGCAAAATATAGCAATTTTAACTTAATCAAGGGCAATAACTCCGCTGTTAATTTTCTGATCTAGCTGGTTTTCGAGCTTTCATTGATATTAACAGTCTGTGCAAGTTTGGTAAAGTTCAATTAATAAATGAAGGTGCTAGAGTGTTCACAAGGCTTAATATGGCATTTTTCAGCAAAACAAGGGCTATAACTCTGGTGTTACTGACCCAATTTAGCTAATTTTCGAACTTGTCCAAGCTATCATTGGTATTAACAATCTGTGCAAGTTTAGTAACGATCAAATAATAAATGAAGGTGTTAGAGCGTTCACAAGGCAGAAAATGGCAATTTTCAGAAAAAACAAGGGCCATAACTCCGGTGTTACTGATCCGATTTGGCTGGTTTTCGAACTTGTCCGAGCTGTCATTGATATTAACAATCTGTGCAAGTTTGGTAAATATCAAATAATAAATGAAGGTGCTAGAGTGTTCACAAGGCTTAATATGGCATTTTTAAGCAAAACAAGGGCCATCACTCCGGTGAAATTTATCCGATCTGGCTGGTTTTCGAACTTGTCCGAGCTTTCATTGATATAAAGACACTGGCAAAGTTTCATAAAGATTCAATTAATAATGAAGGCCCTAGAGTGTTCACAAGGCAAAAGTTAACAGACGGACGACGGACGGACGACGGACGGACGGACGGACGGACGACGGACGACGGACAACTCGCCATCCCATAAGCTCTGCTGGCCTTTGGCCAGTAGAGCTAAAAACGAAGGCCCTATCATCTTAACGAGGCAAAATATAGCAATATAGCATTTTCAACTAAATCAAGGACCATAACTCTGGTGTTACAGGTCCGATCTGGCTGGGTTTCGAACTTGTCCGAGCTTTCATTGATATTAACAATGTGGAAAAGTTTGGTAAAGATAGGTTGAAAAGTGAAGGCCCTATCGTCTTAACGAGGCAAAATATAGCAATATAGCATTTTTAACTAAATCAAGGGCCATAACTCCGCTGTTACTTGGCCGAACTCATCCGAGCTTAGAACCTGTTAAAGTTTGGTAAAGATTGGATGAAAAATAAAGGCCCTATCGTCTTAACGAGACAAAAGTTAATGACGGACGGATGACGGACAATTCCCATAAGCTCTACTGGCCGAATACCATATTTGTTGTTTTTTCATGCATATACAGTAGAAATAAAATTGTGTGAACTTAAAATTTAGTTTCAGATTTTAAGCAAAATGTCAATGATTTTCAAGGCTACCTTTGTGACACTCTTATACCTGCCATCTTTAGATCTTTGTTTTTTGTTTGCAAAATGATGTAATACATGTTGGGTGATAACAGTGTGGAAAAAAATGTTTGTCCCCTATGCTGATTATGACTAACACAACATAAATGACTTTAATGTGTTTTTTAAAAAGAAAAATAATTAAACATCACTGACGTTATTTGTCAGACTGACTTAGCTCTGACTGATTCAGTGTTTTTCTTGGAGGAAAGGTTCGTGAAGCACCTGGTTGGGGAACCTCATTCGCTGTTCGGTGTGTTTGATTTCAAAGTATGGCCTGACAAAAACAAACAAGCTTTAGACTTCAGGCAATATGGCGATGAGCGAATAGACAAACTTGTTGAGCTATACTCACCATTCCTCAGTGAAGAAGAGAGGGAAAATGCTGCAGACCAGTGGCTAGGGCTGAAGAATCATATTTCAGTGAACTTAAACAGGCCACTGCTCTCTGCTTATGAAGCTGTGCTTGCATTGAGTGAAAATGACAACAGAGCCTTTTGTGCCATTGATTAAAATCATGTTCACAGTCTCACCTTCAACGGCAGAGTGTGAGCGTGGTTTTAGTGCAATGAATTCTCTAACAAGAGGTCAATGACCTTGAAGCTCTACTGATAGATGTTGATAGCTAGGTCAGCATTCCCAGTGAAGTTTCATAAAATCTGTCAAGAAGTTTCAGAGGAGTAGTCGCTACAAGTTGAAGTTTTTACTATATAACTCTAGGTAAACAGAGATGGCCACTGGCAGCCATGTTTAATCTCGAATCAAAAGAATTTTCGACAAGGATCAACATCTTGTCATGCTGATCATTTCAGAAAAAGTCCCATATCAATATCACTTACACTTTTCAAGAAGTAGTCGCTACAAACTTGTTTTAAAATCTATGTTTAGCCGTGGTGGCCATCTTGAATTTCCGGCCAACCTGAAATTGTGCTAGGATCAACTAGACATCAAGAGCAATATTCCTGTGAAGTTTCATGAAAATCCGTCAAGTAGTTTCGGAGGTGTAGTCACTACAAATTGTTACTATACAAACTCTATGTAAACAAAGATGGCCACTGGTGTCCAGGTTTAATTTTGATTCAAAATAATTTTCGACAAGGATCAACATCATGTCATGCTGATCATTTTAGAAAAAGTCCCATATCAATATCACTTACAGTTTTCAAGAAGTAGTCGCTACAAACTTTTTTTTAAAAATCTGTTTTTAGCCATTGCAGCCATCTTGAATTTCTGGCCGACCTAAAAAAAATCTGGGATCAATTAGATATCAAGAGCAACATTCCTGTAAAGTTTCATAAAAATGTTTCAAGTAGTTTCAGAGGAGTAGTCGCTACAAGTTTTTACTATATAAATCTATGAAAACAAAGATGGCCGCTAGCGGCAATGTTTAAAGTCACATCGAAATAAATTTCGACAAGGATCAACATCATGTCATGCTGATCATTTTAGAAAACGTCCCATATCAATATCACCAACAGTTTTCAAGAAGTAGTCGCTACAAATTTATTTATTTTAAATCTATTTTTAGCTGTGGCAGCCATTTTGAATTTCCGGCGAGCATGACATTTTTTAGGATCAACTACACTTCAAGAGCATCATTCCTGTGAAGTTTCATGAACATCCGTCAAGTAGTTTCAGAGGAGTAGTCGCTACAAGTTTTTACTATATAACTCTATGTAAACAAAGATGGCCACTGGCAGCCATGTTTAAAGTCGAATCAAAATAATCTTTAATGTTCAATCTCTCGAAAAAATATGTATTATATGCATAAAACACCATGTCGGATAAGAAATAAAATATTTCCATCGGGTTTATATTGTGCAAAATCAAAACCTAATGTTTGGGACATGAAACATATCGAAACAGCAGGCCTGCGGTCATGGGTATCAATGATTTTCAAGTCCTGCCCACCAGGTATTGATCTGGGACAATATAAACCCGCTGGAAATATTTTATTTCTTAAATTTAAACTCAATTTTGCATCTATGGGTTTCAAAAGTGCCTTCCTGGGGTCCCATGTATGTTTTAATGGAATAGCCCTTTGGAATATACTGATGTATCATCTTAATTCTATTAATTTTTCATTTGTTTATCAATTTCAGCAACTGAATGTAGAGAGTGGTTATTCACTTCTCAGTGCCCGTTTTGATGGGCATACTGACATCTTCAGTGTTTGTGCAATATCTTCTCTTTGTCTCTGCAATGCCGATACTGAGTAGACAATCATTGTCGCTGGAGGAGACTGACTGTGCAGAAGCAATATCTTCTCTTTGTCTCTGCAATGGCAATACTGAGTAAACAATCATTGTCGCTGGAGGAGACTGACTGTGCAGAAGCATTATCTTCTCTTTGTCTCTGCAATGGCGATACTGAGTAGACAATCATTGTCGCTGGAGGAGACTGACTGTGCAGAAGCATTATCTTCTCTTTGTCTCTGCAATGGCGATACTGAGTAAACAATCATTGTTGCTGGAGGAGATCGACTATGCAGAAGCAATATCTTCTCTTTGTCTCTGCAACGGCAATACTGAGTAAACAATCATTGTCGCTGGAGGAGACTGACTGTGCAGAAGCAATATCTTCTCTTTGTCTCTGCAACGGCAATACTGAGTAAACAATCATTGTCGCTGGAGGAGACTGACTGTGCAGAAGCATTATCTTCTCTTTGTCTCTGCAATGGCGATACTGAGTAAACAATCATTGTCGCTGGAGGAGACTGACTGTGCAGAAGCAATATCTTCTCTTTGTCTCTGCAACGGCAATACTGAGTAAACAATCATTGTCGCTGGAGGAGACTGACTGTGCAAAAGCATTATCTTCTCTTTGTCTCTGCAATGGCGATACTGAGTAAACAATCATTGTCGCTGGAGGAGATTGACTGTGCAGAAGCAATATCTTCTCTTTGTCTCTGCAACGGCAATACTGAGTAAACAATCATTGTCGCTGGAGGAGACTGACTGTGCAGAAGCAATATCTTCTCTTTGTCTCTGCAACGGCAATACTGAGTAAACAATCATTGTCGCTGGAGGAGACTGACTGTGCAGAAGCATTATCTTCTCTTTGTCTCTGCAATGGCGATACTGAGTAAACAATCATTGTCGCTGGAGGAGACTGACTGTGCAGAAGCAATATCTTCTCTTTGTCTCTGCAATGGCGATACTGAGTAAACAATCATTGTCGCTGGAGGAGATCGACTGTGCAGAAGCAATATCTTCTCTTTGTCTCTGCAACGGCAATACTGAGTAAACAATCATTGTCGCTGGAGGAGACTGACTGTGCAGAAGCATTATCTTCTCTTTGTCTCTGCAATGGCGATACTGAGTAAACAATCATTGTCGCTGGAGGAGACTGACTGTGCAGAAGCAATATCTTCTCTTTGTCTCTGCAATGGCGATACTGAGTAAACAATCATTATCGCTGGAGGAGATCGACTGTGCAGAAGCATTATCTTCTCTTTGTCTCTGCAATGGCGATACTGAGTAGACAATCATTGTCGCTGGAGGAGACTGACTGTGCAGAAGCATTATCTTCTCTTTGTCTCTGCAATGGCGATACTGAGTAAACAATCATTGTCGCTGGAGGAGATCGACTGTGCAGAAGCATCATCTTCTCTTTGTCTCTGCAATGGCGACACTGAGTAGACAATCATTGTCGCTGGAGGAGACTGACTGTGCAGAAGCAATATCTTCTTTTTGTCTCTGCAATGGTGATACCGAGTAAACAATCATTGTCGCTGGAGGAGACTGACTGTGCAGAAGCATTATCTTCTCTTTGTCTCTGCAATGGCGATACTGAGTAGACAATCATTGTCGCTGGAGGAGATCGACTGTGCAGAAGCATTATCTTCTCTTCGTCTCTGCAACGGCAATACTGAGTAAACAATCATTGTTGCTGGAGGAGACTGACTGTGCAGAAGCATTATCTTCTCTTTGTCTCTGCAATGGCGATACTGAGTAAACAATCATTGTCGCTGGAGGAGATCGACTGTGCAGAAGCATTATCTTCTCTTTGTCTCTGCAATGGCGATACTGAGTAAACAATCATTGTCGCTGGAGGAGACTGACTGTGCAGAAGCAATATCTTCTCTTTGTCTCTGCAATGGCGATACTGAGTAAACAATCATTATCGCTGGAGGAGATCGACTGTGCAGAAGCATTATCTTCTCTTTGTCTCTGCAATGGCGATACTGAGTAGACAATCATTGTCGCTGGAGGAGATCGACTGTGCAGAAGCATTATCTTCTCTTTGTCTCTGCAATGGCGATACTGAGTAAACAATCATTGTCGCTGGAGGAGATCGACTGTGCAGAAGCATCATCTTCTCTTTGTCTCTGCAATGGCGATACTGAGTAGACAATCATTGTCGCTGGAGGAGATCGACTGTGCAGAAGCATTATCTTCTCTTTGTCTCTGCAATGGCGATACTGAGTAAAAAATCATTGTCGCTGGAGGAGACTGACTGTGCAGAAGCATTATCTTCTCTTTGTCTCTGCAATGGCGATACTGAGTAGACAATCATTGTCGCTGGAGGAGACTGACTGTGCAGAAGCAATATCTTCTCTTTGTCTCTGCAATGGTGATACTGAGTAAACAATCATTGTCGCTGGAGGAGACTGACTGTGCAGAAGCATTATCTTCTCTTTATCTCTGCAATGGCGATACTGAGTAAACAATCATTGTCGCTGGAGGAGATCGACTGTGCAGAAGCATTATCTTCTCTTTGTCTCTGCAATGGCGATACTGAGTAAACAATCATTGTCGCTGGAGGAGACTGACTGTGCAGAAGCATTATCTTCTCTTTGTCTCTGCAATGGCGATACAGAGTAGACAATCATTGTCGCTGGAGGAGATCGACTGTGCAGAAGCAATATCTTCTCTTTGTCTCTGCAATGGCGATACTGAGTAAATAATCATTGTCGCTGGAGGAGACCGACTGTGCAGAAGCATTATCTTCTCTTTGTCTCTGCAATGGCGATACTGAGTAAACAATCATTGTCGCTGGAGGAGATCGACTGTGCAGAAGCATTATCTTCTCTTTGTCTCTGCAATGGCGATACTGAGTAGACAATCATTGTCGCTGGAGGATATCGACTGTGCAGAAGCATTATCTTCTCTTTGTCTCTGCAATGGCGATACTGAGTAAACAATCATTGTCGCTGGAGGAGATCGACTGTGCAGAAGCATCATCTTCTCTTTGTCTCTGCAATGGCGATACTGAGTAGACAATCATTGTCGCTGGAGGAGACTGACTGTGCAGAAGCAATATCTTCTCTTTGTCTCTGCAATGGTGATACTGAGTAAACAATCATTGTCGCTGGAGGAGACTGACTGTGCAGAAGCATTATCTTCTCTTTGTCTCTGCAATGGCGATACTGAGTAAACAATCATTGTCGCTGGAGGAGATCGACTGTGCAGAAGCATTATCTTATCTTTGTCTCTGCAATGGCGATACTGAGTAAACAATCATTGTCGCTTGAGGAGACTGACTGTGCAGAAGCATTATCTTCTCTTTGTCTCTGCAATGGCAATACTGAGTAGACAATCATTGTCGCTGGAGGAGATCGACTGTGCAGAAGCATTATCTTCTCTTTGTCTCTGCAATGGCGATACTGAGTAAACAATCATTGTCGCTGGAGGAGATCGACTGTGCAGAAGCATTATCTTCTCTTTGTCTCTGCAATGGCGATACTGAGTAAACAATCATTGTCGCTGGAGGAGACTGACTGTGCAGAAGCATTATCTTCTCTTTGTCTCTGCAATGGCGATACTGAGTAAACAATCATTGTCGCTGGAGGAGATCGACTGTGCAGAAGCATTATCTTCTCTTTGTCTCTGCAATGGCGATACTGAGTAAACAATCATTGTCGCTGGAGGAGACTGACTGTGCAGAAGCATTATCTTCTCTTTGTCTCTGCAATGGCGATACTAAGTAAACAATCATTGTCGCTGGAGGAGACTGACTGTGCAGAAGCATTATCTTCTCTTTGTCTCTGCAATGGCGATACTGAGTAAACAATCATTGTCGCTGGAGGAGACTGACTGTGCAGAAGCATTATCTTCTCTTTGTCTCTGCAATGGCGATACTGAGTAGACAATCATTGTCGCTGGAGGAGATCGACTGTGCAGAAGCATTATCTTCTCTTTGTCTCTGCAATGGCGATACTGAGTAGACAATCATTGTCGCTGGAGGAGATCGACTGTGCAGAAGCAATATCTTCTCTTTGTCTCTGCAATGGCGATACTGAGTAAACAATCATTGTCGCTGGAGGAGATCGACTGTGCAGAAGCATTATCTTCTCTTTGTCTCTGCAATGGCGATACTGAGTAAACAATCATTGTCGCTGGAGGAGACTGACTGTGCAGAAGCAATATCTTCTCTTTGTCTCTGCAATGGCGATACTGAGTAAACAATCATTATCGCTGGAGGAGATCGACTGTGCAGAAGCATTATCTTCTCTTTGTCTCTGCAATGGCGATACTGAGTAGACAATCATTGTCGCTGGAGGAGATCGACTGTGCAGAAGCATTATCTTCTCTTTGTCTCTGCAATGGCGATACTGAGTAAACAATCATTGTCGCTGGAGGAGATCGACTGTGCAGAAGCATCATCTTCTCTTTGTCTCTGCAATGGCGATACTGAGTAGACAATCATTGTCGCTGGAGGAGATCGACTGTGCAGAAGCATTATCTTCTCTTTGTCTCTGCAATGGCGATACTGAGTAAAAAATCATTGTCGCTGGAGGAGACTGACTGTGCAGAAGCATTATCTTCTCTTTGTCTCTGCAATGGCGATACTGAGTAGACAATCATTGTCGCTGGAGGAGACTGACTGTGCAGAAGCAATATCTTCTCTTTGTCTCTGCAATGGTGATACTGAGTAAACAATCATTGTCGCTGGAGGAGACTGACTGTGCAGAAGCATTATCTTCTCTTTATCTCTGCAATGGCGATACTGAGTAAACAATCATTGTCGCTGGAGGAGATCGACTGTGCAGAAGCATTATCTTCTCTTTGTCTCTGCAATGGCGATACTGAGTAAACAATCATTGTCGCTGGAGGAGACTGACTGTGCAGAAGCATTATCTTCTCTTTGTCTCTGCAATGGCGATACAGAGTAGACAATCATTGTCGCTGGAGGAGATCGACTGTGCAGAAGCAATATCTTCTCTTTGTCTCTGCAATGGCGATACTGAGTAAATAATCATTGTCGCTGGAGGAGACCGACTGTGCAGAAGCATTATCTTCTCTTTGTCTCTGCAATGGCGATACTGAGTAAACAATCATTGTCGCTGGAGGAGATCGACTGTGCAGAAGCATTATCTTCTCTTTGTCTCTGCAATGGCGATACTGAGTAGACAATCATTGTCGCTGGAGGATATCGACTGTGCAGAAGCATTATCTTCTCTTTGTCTCTGCAATGGCGATACTGAGTAAACAATCATTGTCGCTGGAGGAGATCGACTGTGCAGAAGCATCATCTTCTCTTTGTCTCTGCAATGGCGATACTGAGTAGACAATCATTGTCGCTGGAGGAGACTGACTGTGCAGAAGCAATATCTTCTCTTTGTCTCTGCAATGGTGATACTGAGTAAACAATCATTGTCGCTGGAGGAGACTGACTGTGCAGAAGCATTATCTTCTCTTTGTCTCTGCAATGGCGATACTGAGTAAACAATCATTGTCGCTGGAGGAGATCGACTGTGCAGAAGCATTATCTTATCTTTGTCTCTGCAATGGCGATACTGAGTAAACAATCATTGTCGCTTGAGGAGACTGACTGTGCAGAAGCATTATCTTCTCTTTGTCTCTGCAATGGCAATACTGAGTAGACAATCATTGTCGCTGGAGGAGATCGACTGTGCAGAAGCATTATCTTCTCTTTGTCTCTGCAATGGCGATACTGAGTAAACAATCATTGTCGCTGGAGGAGATCGACTGTGCAGAAGCATTATCTTCTCTTTGTCTCTGCAATGGCGATACTGAGTAAACAATCATTGTCGCTGGAGGAGACTGACTGTGCAGAAGCATTATCTTCTCTTTGTCTCTGCAATGGCGATACTGAGTAAACAATCATTGTCGCTGGAGGAGATCGACTGTGCAGAAGCATTATCTTCTCTTTGTCTCTGCAATGGCGATACTGAGTAAACAATCATTGTCGCTGGAGGAGACTGACTGTGCAGAAGCATTATCTTCTCTTTGTCTCTGCAATGGCGATACTAAGTAAACAATCATTGTCGCTGGAGGAGACTGACTGTGCAGAAGCATTATCTTCTCTTTGTCTCTGCAATGGCGATACTGAGTAAACAATCATTGTCGCTGGAGGAGACTGACTGTGCAGAAGCATTATCTTCTCTTTGTCTCTGCAATGGCGATACTGAGTAGACAATCATTGTCGCTGGAGGAGATCGACTGTGCAGAAGCATTATCTTCTCTTTGTCTCTGCAATGGCGATACTGAGTAGACAATCATTGTCGCTGGAGGAGATCGACTGTGCAGAAGCAATATCTTCTCTTTGTCTCTGCAATGGCGATACTGAGTAAACACTCATTGTCGCTGGAGGAGATCGACTGTGCAGAAGCATTATCTTCTCTTTGTCTCTGCAATGGCGATACTGAGTAGACAATCATTGTCGCTGGAGGAGATAGACTGTGCAGAAGCATTATCTTCTCTTTGTCTCTGCAATGGCGATACTGAGTAAACAATCATTGTCGCTGGAGGAGACTGACTGTGCAGAAGCATTATCTTCTCTTTGTCTCTGCAATGGCGATACTGAGTAAACAATCATTGTCGCTGGAGGAGACTGACTGTGCAGAAGCATTATCTTCTCTTTGTCTCTGCAATGCCGATACTGAGTAGACAATCATTGTCGCTGGAGGAGACTGACTGTGCAGAAGCAATATCTTCTCTTTGTCTCTGCAATGGTGATACTGAGTAAACAATCATTGTCGCTGGAGGAGACTGACTGTACAGAAGCATTATCTTCTCTTTGTCTCTGCAATGGCGATACTGAGTAGACAATCATTGTCGCTGGAGGAGATCGACTGTGCAGAAGCATTATCTTCTCTTTGTCTCTGCAACGCCAATACTGAGTAAACAATCATTGTCGCTGGAGGATACTGACTGTGCAGAAGCATTATCTTCTCTTTGTCTCTGCAATGGCGATACTGAGTAAACAATCATTGTCGCTGGAGGAGATCGACTGTGCAGAAGCATTATCTTCTCTTTGTCTCTGCAATGGCGATACTGAGTAAACAATCATTGTCGCTGGAGGAGACTGACTGTGCAGAAGCATTATCTTCTCTTTGTCTCTGCAATGGCGATACTGAGTAGACAATCATTGTCGCTGGAGGAGATCGACTGTGCAGAAGCATTATCTTATCTTTGTCTCTGCAATGGCGATACTGAGTAAACAATCATTGTCGCTTGAGGAGACTGACTGTGCAGAAGCATTATCTTCTCTTTGTCTCTGCAATGGCAATACTGAGTAGACAATCATTGTCGCTGGAGGAGATCGACTGTGCAGAAGCATTATCTTCTCTTTGTCTCTGCAATGGCGATACTGAGTAAACAATCATTGTCGCTGGAGGAGATCGACTGTGCAGAAGCATTATCTTCTCTTTGTCTCTGCAATGGCGATACTGAGTAAACAATCATTGTCGCTGGAGGAGACTGACTGTGCAGAAGCATTATCTTCTCTTTGTCTCTGCAATGGCGATACTGAGTAAACAATCATTGTCGCTGGAGGAGATCGACTGTGCAGAAGCATTATCTTCTCTTTGTCTCTGCAATGGCGATACTGAGTAAACAATCATTGTCGCTGGAGGAGACTGACTGTGCAGAAGCATTATCTTCTCTTTGTCTCTGCAATGGCGATACTAAGTAAACAATCATTGTCGCTGGAGGAGACTGACTGTGCAGAAGCATTATCTTCTCTTTGTCTCTGCAATGGCGATACTGAGTAAACAATCATTGTCGCTGGAGGAGACTGACTGTGCAGAAGCATTATCTTCTCTTTGTCTCTGCAATGGCGATACTGAGTAGACAATCATTGTCGCTGGAGGAGATCGACTGTGCAGAAGCATTATCTTCTCTTTTTCTCTGCAATGGCGATACTGAGTAGACAATCATTGTCGCTGGAGGAGATCGACTGTGCAGAAGCAATATCTTCTCTTTGTCTCTGCAATGGCGATACTGAGTAAACACTCATTGTCGCTGGAGGAGATCGACTGTGCAGAAGCATTATCTTCTCTTTGTCTCTGCAATGGCGATACTGAGTAGACAATCATTGTCGCTGGAGGAGATAGACTGTGCAGAAGCATTATCTTCTCTTTGTCTCTGCAATGGCGATACTGAGTAAACAATCATTGTCGCTGGAGGAGACTGACTGTGCAGAAGCATTATCTTCTCTTTGTCTCTGCAATGGCGATACTGAGTAAACAATCATTGTCGCTGGAGGAGACTGACTGTGCAGAAGCATTATCTTCTCTTTGTCTCTGCAATGCCGATACTGAGTAGACAATCATTGTCGCTGGAGGAGACTGACTGTGCAGAAGCAATATCTTCTCTTTGTCTCTGCAATGGTGATACTGAGTAAACAATCATTGTCGCTGGAGGAGACTGACTGTACAGAAGCATTATCTTCTCTTTGTCTCTGCAATGGCGATACTGAGTAGACAATCATTGTCGCTGGAGGAGATCGACTGTGCAGAAGCATTATCTTCTCTTTGTCTCTGCAACGCCAATACTGAGTAAACAATCATTGTCGCTGGAGGATACTGACTGTGCAGAAGCATTATCTTCTCTTTGTCTCTGCAATGGCGATACTGAGTAAACAATCATTGTCGCTGGAGGAGATCGACTGTGCAGAAGCATTATCTTCTCTTTGTCTCTGCAATGGCGATACTGAGTAAACAATCATTGTCGCTGGAGGAGACTGACTGTGCAGAAGCATTATCTTCTCTTTGTCTCTGCAATGGCGATACTGAGTAGACAATCATTGTCGCTGGAGGAGATCGACTGTGCAGAAGCATTATCTTCTCTTTGTCTCTGCAATGGCGATACTGAGTAAACAATCATTGTCGCTGGAGGAGATCGACTGTGCAGAAGCATTATCTTCTCTTTGTCTCTGCAATGGCGATACTGAGTAAACAATCATTGTCGCTGGAGGAGACTGACTGTGCAGAAGCAATATCTTCTCTTTGTCTCTGTAATGGCGATACTGAGTAAACAATCATTGTCGCTGGAGGAGACTGACTGTGCAGAAGCATTATCTTCTCTTTGTCTCTGCAATGGTGAAACTGAGTAAACAATCATTGTCGCTGGAGGAGACTGACTGTGCAGAAGCATTATCTTCTCTTTGTCTCTGCAATGGCGATACTGAGTAGACAATCATTGTCGCTGGAGGAGATCGACTGTGCAGAAGCATTATCTTCTCTTTGTCTCTGCAATGGCGATACTGAGTAAACAATCATTGTCGCTGGAGGAGATCGACTGTGCAGAAGCATTATCTTCTCTTTGTCTCTGCAATGGCGATACTGAGTAGACAATTATTGTCGCTGGAGGAGACTGACTGTGCAGAAGCATTATCTTCTCTTTGTCTCTGCAATGGCAATAATGAGTAGACAATCATTGTCGCTGGAGGAGACTGACTGTGCAGAAGCATTATCTTCTCTTTGTCTCTGCAATGGCGATACTGAGTAAACAATCATTGTCGCTGGAGGAGATCGACTGTGCAGAAGCATTATCTTCTCTTTGTCTCTGCAATGGCGATACTGAGTAAACAATCATTGTCGCTGGAGGAGACTGACTGTGCAGAAGCATTATCTTCTCTTTGTCTCTGCAATGGCGATACTGAGTAAACAATCATTGTCGCTGGAGGAGACTGACTGTGCAGAAGCATTATCTTCTCTTTGTCTCTGTAATGGCGATACTGAGTAAACAATCATTGTCGCTGGAGGAGACTGACTGTGCAGAAGCATTATCTTCTCTTTGTCTCTGCAATGCCGATACTGAGTAGACAATCATTGTCGCTGGATGAGATCGACTGTGCAGAAGCAATATCTTCTCTTTGTCTCTGCAATGCCGATACTGAGTAGACAATCATTGTCGCTGGAGGAGATCGACTGTGCAGAAGCATTATCTTCTCTTTGTCTCTGCAATGGCGATACTGAGTAGACAATCATTGTCGCTGGAGGAGACTGACTGTGCAGAAGCATTACAGGGATGGAAACTAACTTTTAAAGCTTGGTTGCCCAAACGGGCAACCATCTTCTGGATTTTGGTTGCCAAGCTGAAAATTTATGAGTCCAGATTGTGTGTTTCCTATTGCATGCTCTAGGGTCGGTAGGTAGGCATATTTATATTCTATAGTTCACTACAGTCCGATCATGGCCATTACAGTTACTCTGGCATGGTATATATTTCACCCTTTTCCTGTGAAAAATTCCCCTCTTAAAAAACAAATTATATATATATATATTAATTAGAAAAATGTTAAAATACAATACAGGAAAACAGCATACTTTTTGCAATTCCCCTTCCTGAAGGCCCTAAAAGCTGACTAGTGCCCTTAAAGATTCGTTATTTGCATAACATCAAATACCGTAACGTTCGCGCTCCGTGAAATTAAAACGGGAGCCGCATTTTAGAATGTCCCAAAACGGAAATGCGTCAATTTCCCAATATCCGGTTGACTTAAATTAATTTCATCGTCGAATAAACAGAGTTGCGACTATTTACTGCATTTAATCGCTTAATAAACTATGTAAGAAATATTTTCTTTGTTGTTGTTTTCTACTGAAATGTTATTCATCCGCATTGACGAATAATGCCGAGGAAATTGACTTTAGCTTGTCGAAAAAGCTAGTCGCCCGGGCGGACTACCGACTTATGAAATCTACTCGCCCAGCTTGAAATTTAGTCGTCCCGGGCGAACGGGCAACCGTTAGTTTCCATCCCTGGCATTATCTTCTCTTTGTCTCTGCAATGGCGATACTGAGTAAACAATCATTGTCGCTGGAGGAGATCGACTGTGCAGAACAGCTGTTGGTAGACTTTTGTGTTGTTCTTCCAGAAGTATATGGTAATTTTTTTTAATAAACTTTATCTTATATTGCGACATAGAGTTACACGTTGTTGTACTTTGTACTCGAAGATAAATATTTATTGTAATATTTATATTTGAATATTTATATATTCGCAGGTATTTTTATTTAATTAGTATTGTTTGTTATAAGATGTGTCACCTTTCCATTAAATATGTGACTTTGTAAATGCTTATACTAGATGTTTAAACAAATGGGACTACAAGGTCATTGTCTGTGTAAAATATAATCTGTATGGTTGACATGTGTTGACATATATTTGCCTATATGCTTACCCTGATGGAGTTTGGCGTTGTTTGACGCATTGATCTATGAGAATAGAATAAACACTATATTGAAAACCATCTCTGTTCCGATATATATCGAACCCAGGGTAATATGTAAGAGGTAGAACCCAAATAGTGACATTCCAGTCCACATTGGGCGTCAAATGCTGAATAATTAAACACGACAAAAAACTATATAATTATGTATATATTGTATGAAAATCATGTTTGCCAAGATATAAAATTACTAGGCATAATTTAGAGAAATATAACAAATGTATTTTTTTAACAGGGACCTTGATTGCATCACATTCAGTGAAAGCTCTAGATCTTTATTATAGTGTGTACATACATTTATATTATTTTAGTGATAAGAGTTCCTTGGACAAAGAATGAAATAGAGGAGATAAATACCTACTTCAAAGACTACCTAGGCCTGAAGACCAACAAAACCTGTCCTGGAATGAATGATTGCCTCCAAGCAATTGCAAGAAGTAAAGCATGCAGAAATGATTTAAAACGCAGACATTGGGGAAGTATTAAGAAGAAGGTTTCCCACATGGTTCAAAAAACTCTTTTTTTTTAGAAGTATCGAACATAAAGCTTCTCCATCCGGTGTCAAGTATTTTGACGGCTACCTACAAACCAAAGATGAAATAAACTGGTAATGTTTTCGATTGAACGAAAAAACTGTGTCATTTTTGTGTCATTTGTGTAAACCATTATGCCATTTAAGGGTAAAAGAAAAACGTTCTGGTACAAAAAAGTACAACTGCCTAACCAGCTATTCAACTGAACTAAATATGATCGCAAGGCAGCCAAAAAATAAAGATGAAGACACTAGTAATAAGCGATCAATGGAAATTGACATCCGATCATTGGTTACAATCAGTTGAAGCATCGGACATAATCAGATATTCAATATGAAGTATACCTTGTGCATGTTAATACAGTTTCACACTTAGAACGTAGTATAATTTCCGATAATGTATTATTTCCTGTCTTGTTCCTTGTGCCATTGTTATTTAATTTTAATCTGCAAAATAATTCTAACTGATGTCTTCAATGATTGATTATAAGCTTTAATAATCGATAATTAAACAGGATGCACAGGTAAATGACGTACAGTTACATTCGATTTATTACCTCACTACCTTGCACACATACTACCGATGCAAAACACATACATGATGCCATGTAAGCAATATAGGACTATACCAATCGAGAGTTTGGGATGTCAAAATATGCACCTTTTAAGTGCTGTCGGTCGGTTCCGGTCCATCCCATGATATTGTCTTCGCAGTACCTGAAGAACAGTTGCCACTACAAACTCGAAACTTGGCAGGAATGTTTGTGTCATGGTCTAGTTGTGCACCTCCCCCTTTCAGTAGATTCGCATAAGAAATTTGCTTGCCATGGTAACAAAACATACCGTATTTGCCTTCTATGCAACCCTGCTCATATAAGCGCCCCCGACATGTTTTTCCGTCTAAAATTCATTAACCGCCCCCTATTTCAATAGTAATACGGTACCGTCAATATGATTTATGAAATAATAAGTACTTTCATGTATGTAGTCTTGTACACCTTCAAGCTGAACGAATTAACCATTTATCCTCAACACAATTTTACGTGACTATGTCCTAACAACCGCCTCCTTTCTTTCTGAATTGTTTAAGCACCCAAAGCTTTTAAAGGGGCGACTGCAATATTAACAAGAGGTCAATGACCTTGAAGCTCTACTGATTGATTTTGATTTCAGGAAGTAGTCGCTACAAACTTGTTTTTTAAAAATCTATTTTTAGCCATGGTGGCCACCATGAATTTCCAGCCGACCTGAAATTTTACTAGGATCGATTAGACATCAAGAGCAACATTCCTGTGAGGTTCCATGAAAATCCGTTGAGTAGTTTCAGAGGAGTAGTCGCTACAAGTTTTCATTATATAACTCTATGTAAACAAAGATGGCCACTGGCAGTCATGTGTAACGTCGAATCAAAATAATGTTCGACTCGGATAACCATCATGTCATGCTGATCTTTTTAGAAAAAGTCCCATATCAATATCACTTATAGTTTTCAAGAAGTAGTCGCTACAAACTTATTTTTTAAAAATCTATTTTTAGCTGTGGTGGCCATCTTGAATTTCTGGCTGGTCTGTAATTTTGCTAGGATCAATTAGACATTAAGAGCAACATTCCTGTAAAGTTTCATAAAAATCCGCCAAGTAGTTTCAGAGGAGTAGTCGCTACAAGTTTTTACAATATAACTCTATGTAAACAAAGATTGCCGCTGGCAGCCATGTTTAACGTAGAATCAAAACGATTTTTGACAAGGACCAACATCATGTCATGCTGATCATTTTAGAAAAGGTCCCATATCAATATCACTTATAGTTTTCAAGAAGTAGTCGCTACAAACTTGTATTTTGAAAATTTATTTTTAGCCGTGGCGGTCATCTTGAATTTCCGGCCAACCTGAAATTTTGCTAGGATCAATAAGACATCAAGAGCAACATTCCTGTGAAGTTTCATGAAAATCCGGTGAGTAGTTTCAGAGGAGTAGTCGTTACAAGTTTTCATTATATAACTCTATGTAAACAAAGATGGCCACTGGCAGTCATGTGTAACGTCGAATCAAAATAATGTCCGACTCGGATAACCAAATTGTCATGCTGATCATTTAAGAAAAAGTCCCATATCAATATCACTTATAGTTTTCAAGAAGTAGTCGCTACAAACTCATTTTTTAAAAATCTATTTTTAGCTGTGGTGGCCATCTTGAATTTCTGGCCGGTCTGAAATTTTGCTAGGATCAATTAGACATTAAGAGCAACATTCCTGTAAAGTTTCATGACCCAACCATACTGTCGGTGGATCTGTTGCGAGGGATGACCAACCCATTCCTGCTGTCAGTGGATCTGTTGTGATGGACGACCGACCCAATCCTACTGTCGGTGGATCAGTTGCGATGGATGACCGACCCAACAATACTGTTGGTGGATCGGTTGCGATGGATGACCAACCCAATCCTGCTGTCGGTGGATCAGTTGCGATGGACGACCGACCCAACCATACTGTCGGTGGATCAGTTGTGATGGACGACCGACCCAACCATACTGTCGGTAGATCAGTTGTGATGGACGACCGACCCAACCATACTGTCGGTGGATCAGTTGCGATGGACGACCGACCCAACCATACTGTCGGTGGAACAGTTGTGATGGATGACCAACCCAATCCTGTTGTCAGTGGATCAGTTGTGATGGACGACCGACCCAACCATACTGTCGGTGGATCAGTTGCGATGGACGACCGACCCAACCATACTGTCGGTGGAACAGTTGTGATGGATGACCAACCCAATCCTGTTGTCAGTGGATCAGTTGTGATGGACGACCGACCCAACCATACTGTCGGTGGATCTGTTGTGATGGATGACAAACCCAATCCTGCTGTCGGTGGATCAGTTGTGATGGATGACCAACCCAATCCTGCTGTCGGTGGATCAGTTGTGAAGGATGACCGACCCGACCATACTGTCGGTGGATCGGTTGCGATGGATGTCAGACCTGACTCTGCCTGTGACAAACGTTTCCCTTTCGTAATGATTATATGGCAGAAAGTAGCCTAAGTAGTTTGACAGCCCAAATTTTGAAAAAAAGGAAGATTAAAACATAAATTTAATTGGAAACGTGTATTTACGTCATTTCATGCTCCGTACTGGCAGTTAATTCAATGCATGTGCTGGTCATATCATTTTTGATATCTATTTGTTATTCAGTTAGTGTGATTTAATAATATTATTCCTTTAACATGAGATCCTGGGTCTACTTTTTTCAAATCAGTCAACAAAATAATGAACATAAAAAAGACAACAATAAAGCAATCAAAACCATAACAATTTCCTCTACTGACAGACTCAGTACCTTCTATGCCTCTTGATTATCAAGTCTTTCCAGGATGTATCTATCTGAGGGAAGAGCACAAGAGGGTTACAAAAAGTATACATCCTGTTAACAGAAGACAAGGTTAAATCAATCAACCACTTGCTGACATGACAGTGAGGATATGTGCTGGTGTGGATCCCACCAATAAATACATCTCTGGGCGTACCAATTCATCTAATTTAGACGGTTGTGAAGAATGCTGCAAGTAATTACGTCTTTTCCTGGCTTCCCCACACTTGAACTGATCTGAGGAAGTACCTGGCTATAACCCGTCAGGTATATACTTATATATGCTAGTCATACGCTGCTTGTCAGCCTGTTTTCAGCCGAGTAACATTACTTGACACAGTGTTTCCAGGTCAATGGGCAAATTCAAAGCTTGAACCAAAGCCGAAATTTGATAGTAGGCTATATTTTGCAATGCTCAGCATTTTGAAGTCGAAATTTAAAATGGTAAAAGCTATTACTCAAACAGTTCCAAAAAAGTATTAAAAAAAAAAAGTGCTAGTATACCGAGTCAGTTTGATATGTATCAAATAGGATTAGTTTGAATACATCAATAATGTCATTTGAAAGAATTGTATTTATCTCTAGTTAGGGTTTTGCTAACAAGGTTGGCTGACAGTGCCCGTTAGTAATCACTGTCTGTCCATCATCAATTTCAGTCATTGAACATCCAGACAATTCCCGTATTCATAGATCTTTGTCAAGCGATGTATTTCGAGCAGCTTTTACAAAATATAAGAATCTTGTGTATGAAAAAGAAACTTATCGAAGACAAGAACTGGATTCTTATGGTGAGCTGATAGATAATAATCATGTACCAGAAATTTGGTGGAACTTATTTTTATGACTACCATACATCATTCTCAAAGAAGGCTTCTATCATTTATCTTTTTGTGTCGCCTGTTGGAAGAAAAATGTGATACATAGGGATCACGTTGTCGTCCGTCAGTCCATCACGAAAATTTAACGTCTCATTTCTTGATATTTCAAAGAAGAGAAAGAGCTATTGTCATCTCTTGATCATCGCCTGCGTCCGGTTCAAGTTTAGTTGGTGATATCACAAATTTTCAGCCATTATGCCACCAAAAAAACAAAGATGGACAAAACAGCATACATGCTTGTTAATATCTCATGTGAAAGAGTACATGGCGGTAAACGTGCATGAATTGGAAGCGCCTGGCAATATGGCTGAAATTGCGTTCAAAATAATTCAGCCTGTACCTGGATTTTCAGTGGAAAATTTAAAGAAACGATGGAATGGAATTTACCCGACGGTACGACAGTTCAGAACTTTTCATGATATTTGCAGCGATCTGACTATCGCATATGGAAATAACGAAAATATCAAAGCACAAAACCGGATGCTGTCCGGAAGGACCAAGTTACAGTTGTCAAGAATCAGAACCTAGCAAAAATGAAGAAAGTTGTTACCCACGGAACCATGATTCTCGCCGATCGAAAAACCGAAACGGTGATACTGGTGATATAAGGCGATACAATGAAGACCAAACGATTCTAAACAGATATTTTCAGCAAACCAACAACAACGATAAACATGGTAACCTAGGAAGGAATCAATGTAAAAATGAAGAATATTGGCACTACTACTCTCATACTCCAGACGCAGGGTATCAGAATGCAGAAAGATGCATCAAATGTGGACGTACAAACCATTCAACAACTGAGTGTCGCCATCAAACCAAGTGTAGTGCTTCAAATGTAAACTTTATGGACATAAAGAGTCCTCTGGCTTATGTTTGAGGAAATAGGATATTGGCGAATATGCCACAAAAAGTGAAAGATATTCAACTACTTTCATCTTCAAATTATTTCCTTTTATTGGAAGACATATGTAAGAATTGTAATCTAAGAAAATGTGATTGCATTGTAACGAATTCAGAAACAACTTTGACAGATATATTAAGTATAAGCGGAAGATATAACAATGAAACTTTAACTGATAAAAGTACACTTCAAACCGAAAGTGAGCAAAATGAATTCGTCGTGCCCTTAATGGTTTATTCTCTTGTTGCTCTGACTTCTGCCAAGTCATTGAGTACCTTCATTGTGGCTTTCTATCCTATTTTTTTTTTGTATTATATTTACATGAGCATATTTGTGTTTTACTTATATTGCCTATTGATGCTGCCTTGTTGGTTAGAGATTAGATCATGGCGGGGATTTCTTTATTTACACTGTCCTGTTTTAATGGGATGACAGTCGGGCAAGGGTGAGGTTTGGTGCACCCTAGAACCGGTTTAAACCCCCAGTGGCCTACCTTCTTCTCTGAAACCACAAGGCACACATCTCTCATATATTACATGTAGCCATGGGGTCATATTTGGCCCTACCCAAGGTGTTACATCTATCTTTACCAAACTTTGTCAGTGTCTTTATATCAATGTTGTTAACACAACGGAGGGCACATTTCATGAACAATCTTAACCAAACTTGCACAGATTGTATATGACCATAAGATTTCGAAGAAGTTTGATAATGGGCCAGTACTCAGGTGATCGATTTAGGGCCATCTTGGCCCTCTTGTTAGATTTTGTTTTGTCTTTGGAAAAAAACTTTTTTGTAAAAAATTTATATTATTGTGTTTAAAAAAATATTTAAAAATGATGAAACACTAAATTTGGACTAAAATAAGTTAGTCTTTTTTTTAGTTTCCAGAAGCTTATTGGACCTTTTAAAATAGAATGCATGCTAGCTTATCCTCAAAAACAAAAATAAAGGAGCGTTGGCATGTTGTACTTGTCCCGGTGTCGGCGTTGGTTAAACTTTTACGGTAATCTCATATCTTTCAAACCGCTTGACATATTGTAATGAAAGAAATATAAAAAGATCGGACAGGGAAAGTAGCATTCAAGGAGGACAGTCAACCACAAAACACAGAAACAAACACGCAAACAGACAAACAAGAAGGCAAAAGTAATAATAAATGCAAACGACATCACAAACACAAAAGGGTTGACAATAGGGCTACCACCTTCAAACTTCATACATGTATCAGTATGAAAGACAAGATAATACGTACAGGATTTGTAACTTGAAACTCATTTAATTTTACAAAGTTATGTCCTTTTTCGGACTTAGGTTATATGTTAAGTTTATGAATGGCCCCCAAAAGTCGAGCATTTGTTAGTGAAGTAATAGTAAAGAATGCACTGACTATCAAAAAAGCTCTATTTAAATGTAATTACATAATGACTTCTCAATTTAAATTGCTTGCCAAAACTGTTGATTATTAGACAGCAGTGGAAAATTTATATTTGCAATTCAAATTAAATGCTTTATTTTGACTTGATTAATGAAGAAATTGTAGTCCGATGGTGAATGGAGATTAAGTATGTAGTGAAGCATTCTATGGGGTACCAAGGGACTTGAAGCTTAGCATCCAAAGGTGTGTAACTATATAATAAAGTGGATGCAAAAGCTTTCGAAATATTTTGTGTGCTCAGCTATTCTCTTAACCAAGAACAACAAATGCTTCAAAAACATGACACGTTTCCTTCTATACACTAATTTTAGTCTTCTGGGTAGAATTAGTATTTTTGGGAAGGGTTGTTACCCAAATATATACTTTGTCACTAGTCTGTGAAGTGTAATAATTTCTGAAAACCTAAAATACTGTTATAGAGATAAGCCTGTGGAAAATGAAGTATTCCGCTTGTAATGATGCATAACCTTTTTATACTTGCCATGTGAACCCCATGCAACCCACATAAATTTAATGGTTGCACACAACACACACTTACGGACATGTGCATGCTCGTTATAAGTACCAACTGTACATGTTGCAACTCAGAAGTAAAAATCCACACAAGTACCTCTCCATGAGTATGTCCGCCTGGCCGGCCGGCTGCCCATCCATTCATCCATCCATCCATCCATCCATCAGACATTTAAAAATATAAATTTATTTCAATCTAAGAACATTACGTTCTTGAAGACATTGAAAAAAGGAAGACAGCCCATGGGACACACGGCTCAACTATAGTCGTCACAGACAAATTAGAAGTGCTCGACTTGTTTTGCGATGCAAAGATGATACAGAAAAATTAATACTATTTGCTTACAAATATAGCCATTGGAGACAGCATCCACATAGAACCAAAATCAAAGGTATACCTTTACCAGTTTATCAAATAAATTTGGAGTGCCCCAATGTTTTAAAAACATCAAACATTATTTCAAACCTTTGCACAACTGTTACAATGAGCTAAGATAAAAGGTTTATTATTACTATTGCCATTCTTGTTTGTCTTTTTGCGTGTTTTGGGGTTTACTGTGGTCTGTGAAAGTTGCATTTCCTGTTCGATTTTTATACTTACTTTTATATAAATTTTCAATGCTTTGACATATGCCTTTCATATTTGGTATGTAGCTTGTCTAGTGGCAGAGGTCTTTCAAATGAACACCCCGAATATATCGGTCAGTTTGATCTTGAGTCAAGGTCATACTTAGAAAGACTTGATGTTTTGGTTGTCTTTTACCCTTAACTTGCGGTATAGCTATCAAGTTTGTTATGCAACTATTTCAAATATTTTATTAGTACTTTTTTCGAAACTGAAGCTGCAATAACTAATGAGGGCCGATGATTGATTACAATCGAAAGTTGCTAAATTTTCCTTATAATCTGCCAAAATCTATTGTACACAGGCATAATCAGTAAGAGAGCAACAAAAAACATATTTTAATTTTGTGTATTTATGCGCATTTACTTTACTTTATAAAGTCATGTGAATTTATCTGGATTTGACATTTTTCCAGGATGGTAGACCTATTGTCAACCCTTATTGTGCTTGAGATGTTGTATGCCTCTATTCTTTATTAACATTGCCACTCATGTTTGTCTTTTTGCATGTTTTTGGGTATTACCATACATGTGAACTAAATTCTACAAGAAAGTCTCTGACATGTTCGGGAAATCTGAAATTGATGTATCGCGTGCGGAATTATTATTTATGAATTTTGTTGTTTAACACAGTTAGTTTGAAAACCAGACAAATCGGATCAGTGCCACCAGATTTATGGCCCGTTTTTCTAAAAAAAATGCCATTTTCTGCCTTGTGAACACTCTAGCACCTTCATTTATTATTTGATCTTTACCAAACTTGCACAGGGCATCCTTAAAAATACATTTGTTTGCTGTTTTCCGACACAGGATTTTATTAGTGGGTAGATAGGTAGGTGAATTTTGTTTTTATCTGAAGATAGTAAAAACCTTAAGAAATGAAGAAAAATATACTAAAGATAGTAAAAAAACAAAAACATGTTAAAGAATTGCTATAAAAAGTTTTGAGTAGGGCCCTTTTTCATGGGTAGGTAGGGAAACTACAAACCAACAATTGTTTATGAACCCTTGGCTGGATTTCAACAAAACTTTGCAGGGATGATCAGTACCAAGCCTAGTTATGCATGTCATCGCCATATCTTGGTTGAAAATGTTTTTGGTGGAAGAGTTATGGCCCTTTAATGGTTTTAATACACACATTTTGTCCGGAATAGTTCTCCTAAACTGCAGGCTAGATTTCAGTGAAACATGGCAGGAATGATCACTAGTTGTGCATGTTGTTGTCGTGTTCCCCATCAAAGACTCCATATATAGCAAGTAGAGCGATACAGGCCCTCTTGGGACTCTTGTTATCTGATATTGACGAAACTTCCAAATTGCATAATTTCTCTCTTTACAGAAAATGGCATCTGCAAGGAAGACTTAAAGTCATTTACAGAAGAATACATAAAGGATCTCTTTCTTGTTTTTAAAGACATAATGGCGATTCGGAAACATATTAAAGAAGAGTTAGAATGTAGCCAACCTGAAAAGCAAACTACGAAAGTTGATTATGTTGATTCAGTGTTTACGTATGCTGGCTTGGATTCTTCTGCATGTTCTTCAGCAGATTAAAGCACTACAACTGCATATAGCGATTGTGCACTTACAGGTGTGGATATACCTATTCCTAATCCTTCCTATATGAATAAATTCTCACTTGATGAAATGCTTGAAAAAAAAACAATTTAGAAGTAGAAGTAATCCTGCGCAGAAATATTTTAACAATTTAATGAAAGATGCTGCTGTAGCAGCAAGAATATGGAGAACAGCATTGCCCTTAGCTTCGATCCCAGCAAAGAAAAAAAGAGGTGTTTTTTTGACGTTTGTGAAAAAAGTATACCGGATTTAAAAACGAAATGTGCACAAGTGTACCAGCGCTTGGGAGAACATTTGCAAAACCGACGGAAGTACTTAAAGGATGAGGCTATGGGAAAACGAAAATGTAAGTGCAAATCAAATCGTGGAACTGTTCAAGATGAAATACAAAATAGTGACCTGAAGCCTGGAGACATAGTCATGATAACAGACGGACGTAATACTGTTGGAACAGGGATTCTTTTAAATTTTAAAGATGCCATATATTCGGAAATAGCATTGAAGTCGAAGATCACTGTATCATATGATGTTGATTTACCAGAAACCATATTTGGTTCCAGCACTCTAAATGACATTCCATTAAAAACAACAAGAGGTCAATTATTTTTAGCCGTGGCAGCCATCTTGAATTTCCGGCCGACCTGAAATTTTGCTAGGATCAATTAGACATCAAGAGCAACATTCCTGTGAAGTTTCATGAAAATCCGTCCAGTCGTTTCAGAGGAGTAGTCGCTACAAGTTTTCATTATATAACTCTATGTAAACAAAGATGGCCACTGGCAGCCATGTTTAACGTCGAATCAAAATAATGTTTAACTCTGATAACCATCATGTCATGCTGATCATTTTACAAAAAGTCCCATATCAATATCACTTATAGTTTTCAAGATGTAGTCGCTACAAACTTCTTTTTTAAAAATCTATTTTTAGCTGTGGCGGCCATCTTGAATTTCTGGCCGATCTGAAATTTTGCTAGGATCAATTAGACATTAAGAGCAACATTCCTGTAAAGTGTCATGAAAATCCGCCAAGTAGTTTCAAAGGAGTAGTCGCTACAAGTTTTTACTATATAACTCTATGTAAACAAAGATGGCCGCTTCAGCAATGTTTAACGTTGAATCAAAACAATTTTTGACAAGGACCAACATCATGTCATGCTGATCATTTTAGAAAAAGTCCCATATCAATATCACTTATAGTTTTCAAGAAGAAGTCGCTACAAATTTGTATTTTGAAAATTTATTTTTAGTCGTGGCAGCCATCTTGAATTTCCGGCCGACCTAAAATTTTGCTAGGATCAATTAGACATCAAAACCAACATTTCTGTGAAGTTTCATGAAAATCCGTTAAGTAGTTTCAGAGGAATAGTCGCTACAAGTTTTCATTATATAATTCTATGTAAACAAAGATGGCCACTGGCAGCCATGTTTAACGTCGAATCTAAACGATTTTTGACAAGGACCAACATCATGTCATGCTGATCATTTTAGAAAAAGTCCCATATCAATATCACTTATAGTTTTCAAGAAGTAGTCGCTACAAACTTGTTTTTTAAAAACCTATTTTTAGATTTGGCGGCCATCTTGGATTTCACATCAACATGAATTTTTGCTAGGATCAACTCGACTTCATGGGCAACATTTCTGTAAAGTTTCATGAAAATCCATTCAGTAGTTTCAGAGGAGTTGTCGCTACAAAAAAAAAGTTTACGGACAGACAGACGGACAGATGGATGCCGCACCACGGCATAAGCTCTGCTGATCTCTGATCAGTAGAGCTAAAAATAGTGTATTGGACAAAATATTTACAGAACAAACATACAAACAAGAGGGCCATGATGGCCCTATATCGCTCACCTGAGTAAATTTGAACCAATACAAGAGGGCCAAGATGGCCCTAAAGCGATCACTGTGACCCCCGCGGCGTGGCCAAGTTTGACACCAGGGTCACCATTTGAACAAACTTGGTAGAGGACCATAAGCTTATAGCAAATGCAAAATATTAAACCTCTGGCTCTTGCAGTTCCAGAGAAGAAGATTTTTTTTCAGTTTTTCCCTATACAAGCCTATGTAAAACTGTGACCCCCGGGGCGGGGACAAATTTAACCCCAGGGTCACCATTTGAACAAACTAAGTATAGGACCATAAGCTGATGCTACATGTAATACATGAGAGCTCCGTGCCATGTGGTTCCAGAGAAGAAGATTTTTTAAGTTTTTCCGTATACAAGCCTTTGTAAAACTGTGACCCCCGGGGCGGGGCCAAATGTGACCCCTGGGTCACCATTTGAACAAACTTGGTAGAGGACCATAAGCTTATAGCAAATGCAAAATATTAAACATTTGGCTCTTGCAGTTTCAGAGAAGAAGATTTTTTAAGTTTTTCCCTATACATGTCTATGTAAAACATGTGAACCTTGGGGCGGGGCCAAATGTGACCCGAGGGTCACCATTTGAACAAAACTGGTAAAGGACCATAAGCTTATAGTAAATGCAAAATATCAAACCTCTGGCTCTTGTAGTTTCCGAGAAGAAGATTTTTAAAAAAAAATCCTATATAAGTCTATGTAAAACTGTGACCCCTGGGGCGGGGACAAATTTAACCTCAGGGTCACCATTTTAACAAACTTAGTAGAGGACCATAAGCTGATGCAACATGTAATACAAGAGACCTCTGTGGCTTGTGGTTTCAGAGAAGAAGATTTTTTAAAGTTTTTTCCTATATGTCTATATGAACAACATGCAAAATCTCAAATACAAACTTTGGACCCCCGGGGCATGGCCATTTTTGACCCCGGGAACTTCATTTGAACAAACTTGATAGTCTAGGCGTAAGCGATCATTTTAAAAGAAAAACTGTTGAAATCTGTCCAGCGGTTCTTCAGAAGAAGATTTTTTAAGGTTTCGACCATATATGGTAATGGCGGCCATCTTGGATGTCGCGCTGACCTAATTTTAACAAATCTAAAAAGCATTTATCTAAGGATCATCCACGTGAAGTTTAGTCAAAATTGGCCAAGCGGTTTCCCAGGAGAAGTCGTTTGAAGCAAAAGTTAACGACGACGACGGACGACGGACGGACGACGGACGGACGACGGACGAAGAGTGATCCCAATAGCTCACCTTTGAGCCTTCGGCTCAGGTGAGCTAAAAACATTGAAAACAATCTGGACAAACAAATTTCAGAATCTGTTCCATGTTCTAACCAACAGAAGATGATAAGTGTAAAACAACGCAAAACAGTTAGTGAAAAAAGTGCCAAAAACAGTGAAAGTAATCTGGACAAACATCCTTCAGAATCTGTTCCATGTTCTAATCAAGAGAAGACGATGAGTGTAAAACAACGCAAAACAGTTAGTGAAAAAAGTGCCAAAAACAATCAGGACAAACATCCTTCAGAATCTGTTCCATGTTCTAATCAAGAGAAGACGATGAGTGTAAAACAATGCAAAACAGTTAGTGAAAAAAGTGCCAAAAACAGTGAAAGTAATCTGGACAAACATTCTTCAAAATATGTTCTATCTTCTAATCAACAGGGAGACAATCCTAAGAGGGGTGCAGATAAGACGAGTACTAGCTATGGTGTAAGAAAACGTAAAGCAGTTTCTGATCAAAAAGTATTTTTTTTTTGAAAAACAAACTTCTGAAACTGTTTCACCTGTAAAAAAACTGAAAGCAGTTTCTGATCACAGTGCTGCCTCTGATGCAGGTACTGTAGAAAAAACTAGGTCAAAAATGTATAGTTTTAATGGAATGGGATAAGGGTTATCTTTTTTGGGGGGTAAAGAAATCTGTTTTATTTACTAATGACATTGTTGTACAGAATTGTGTTAAGTTTAGTTACAGTTTCAGATATTCTTGCATTTGTCACTACCATAACAAATATTGTCCTTCCTGTAACTGAGGTCTTATATTAAATTTCTAGTTTAATTGTTTTAAATTTGACGGATTACTTTAAAATTATTAAAACATCCAGCTGAAGAAGAAAATTGTTACTGATAATATGTCACGGCTTCTTCAATCTACCAGGGGTCGAATTTCACTCTTACGGACTCGCAAAATGCGAGTTGATTTTTCAGATTGCTAATGAAAATTTCGAGCACATGCTTTTTTCTGCGAGTAGAAATAAATAGCACACACTTGATTGAATATCACCCACGAAGACTGACAGAACCAACAAATGGTCCAACGACATAATATGTAGTCAAACCTCTCCTCTCTCCAGTTCCACATGATTATTTGCGTAACTTCATTGTCAAACGAAAATAAGTAAATGCAGTCTGTATCAGATTGACGCTTATCCAGTAAACAAGACTAGTGCAAACATCTATACGTAATGAATCGATATCAACTTCCGGTAATATAACTCGGGACTTTACACAATCAATTATCATGGCAGAATCGTCTGCTCGCAAAATCACTTCGTTTTTCAAAAGACAAAATAACGAGATGGAGTTGAGCGAACGCGGAGAAAATAGTATGACAATTACAACTACGGCACCGAGAGAAACTGTAGCCGTCAAAATCACTTCGTTTTTCAAAAGACAAAATAACGAGATGGAGTCAAGCGAACGCGGAGAAAATAGTATGACAATTACAACTACGGCACCGAGAGAAACTGTAGCCGTCGCACCGTCACTAAAAACAGTATCGCGATGGGAGAGAGAACTCAATATTATGCTGGGGACGGTTATTAACAATAACGTCTGCACGGAGATATGGTGCGAGTGTTGCCGTGTCCACGCAAGCGACCGCCAACCATCAGTACGTAAATTCGATATTACGTATTGTTAATTAATGTGTTATTCAACAGAATTTACATCCCTATATTACTTGAATAAAAATGCTAGCACCTGAAACAATGCAGAGATCATGATGAAGACCTTTAATGAACATAACAAAAAATTTAATAAAAAAAATTAAAAAACAAGAGGTCAATGACCTTGAAGCTCTACTGATTGATTTTGATTTCAGGAAGTAGTCGCTACAGACTTGTTTTTTGAAAATCTATTTTTAGCCGTGGCGGCCATCTTGAATTTCCGGCCGACCTGAAATTTTGCTAAGATCAATAAGACATTAAGAGCAACATTCCTGTGAAGTTTCATGAAAATCCGTCGGGTAGTTTCAAAGAAGTAGTCGCTACAAGTTTTCATTATATAACTCTATGTAAACAAAGCAGCCATGTTTAAGGTCAAATCAAAACGATTTTCGACAAGGACCAACATCATGTCATACTGATCATTTTAGAAAAAGTCCCATATCAATATCTCTTATTGTTTTGAAGAAGTAGTCGCTACAAACTTATTTATTTTAAATCTATTTTTAGCTGTGGCGGCCATCTTGAATTTCCGGCCGACCTGAAATTTTTCTAGGATCAACTAGACATCAAGAGCAACATTCCTGTGAAGTTTCATGAACATCCGTCAAGTAGTTTCAGAGGAGTAGTCGCTACAAGTTTTTACTATATAACTCTATGTAACCAAAGATGGCCACTGGCAGCCATGTTTAACGTCGAATCAAAATAATTTTCCACAAGGATCTACATCATGTCATGCTGATCATTTTAGAAAAAGTCCCATATCAATATCACTTATAGTTTTCAAGAAGTAGTCGCTACAAACTTATTTTTTAAAAATCTATTTTTAGCTGTGACGGCCATCTTGAATTTCCGGCCAACCTGAAATTTTGATAGGATCAATTAGACATCAAGAGCAACATTCCTGTAAAGTTTCATGACAATCCGCCAAGTAGTTTCAGAGGAGTAGTCGCTACAAGTTTTTACTATATAACTCTATGTAAACAAAGATGGCCGCTGGCAGCCATGTTTAACGTTGAATCAAAACGATTTTTGACTAGGATCAACATCATGTTATGCTGATCATTTTAGAAAAAGTCCCATATCAATATCACTTATAGTTTTCAAGAAGTAGTCGCTACAAACTTATTTTTTAACAAGAGGTCAATGACCTTGAAGCTCTACTGATTGATTTTGATTTCAGGAAGTAGTCGCTACAGACTTGTTTTTTGAAAATCTATTTTTAACCGTGGCGGCCATCTTGAATTTCCGGCCGACCTGAAATTTTGCTAAGATCAATAAGACATTAAGAGCAACATTCCTGTGAAGTTTCATGAAAATCCGTCAGGTAGTTTCAAAGAAGTAGTCGCTACAAGTTTTCATTATATAACTCTATGTAAACAAAGCAGCCATGTTTAAGGTCAAATCAAAACGATTTTCCACAAGGACCAACATCATGTCATACTGATCATTTTAGAAAAAGTCCCATATCAATATCTCTCATTGTTTTGAAGAAGTAGTCGCTACAAACTTATTTATTTTAAATCTATTTTTAGCTGTGGCGGCCATCTTGAATTTCCGGCCGACCTGAATTTTTTTTAAGATCAACTAGACATCAAGAGCAACATTCCTGTGAAGTTCCATGAACATCCGTCAAGTAGTTTCAGAGGAGTAGTCGCTACAAGTTTTTACTATATAACTCTATGTAACCAAAGATGACCACTGGCAGCCATGTTTAATGTCGAATCAAAATAATTTTCCACAAGGATCTACATCATGTCATGCTGATCATTTTAGAAAAAGTCCCATATCAATATCACGTATAGTTTTCAAGAAGTAGTCGCTACAAACTTATTTTTTAAAAATCTATTTTTAGCTGTGACGGCCATCTTGAATTTCCGGCCGACCTGAAATTTTAATAGGATCAATTAGACATCAAGAGCAACATTCCTGTAAAGTTTCATGACAATCCGCCAAGTAGTTTCAGAGGAGTAGTCGCTACAAGTTTTTACTATATAACTCTATGTAAACAAAGATGGCCGCTGGCAGCCATGTTTAACGTTGAATCAAAACGATTTTTGACTAGGATCAACATCATGTAATGCTGATCATTTTAGAAAAAGTCCCATATCAATATCACTTATAGTTTTCAAGAAGTAGTCGCTACAAACTTATTTTTTAAAAATCTATTTTTAGCTGTGACGGCCATCTTAAATTTCCGGCCGACCTGAAATTTTTCTAGGATCAATTAGACATCAAGAGCAACATTCCTGTAAAGTTTTATGACAATCCGCCAAGTAGTTTCAGAGAAGTAGTCGCTACAAGTTTTTACTATATAACACTATGTAAACAAAGATGGCCGCTGGCAGCCATGTTTAACGTTGAATCAAAATGATTTTTGACTAGGAGCAACATCATGTCATGCTGATCATTTTAGAAAAAGTCCCATATCAATATCACTTATAGTTTTCAAGAAGAAGTCGCTACAAACTTGTATTTTAAAACTCTATTTTTAGCTTTGGCGGCCATCTTGGATTTCACATCAACATGAATTTTTGCTAGGATCAACTAGACTTTATGGGCAACATTTCTGTAAAGTTTCATGAATATCCATCCAGTAGTTTCAGCTGTGAAGTCGCTACAAATAAAAGTTTACGGACAGACGGACAGACGGCCAGACGGACGACGGACGCCGCACCATGGCATAAGCTCTGCTGATCTCTGATCAGTAGAGCTAAAAATCTATTTTTAGCTGTGACGGCCATCTTGAATTTCCGGCCGACCTGAAATTTTTCTAGGATCAATTAGACATCAAGAGCAACATTCCTGTAAAGTTTCATGACAATCCGCCAAGTAGTTTCAGAGAAGTAGTCGCTACAAGTTTTTACTATATAACTCTATGTAAACAAAGATGGCCGCTGGCAGCCATGTTTAACGTTGAATCAAAACGATTTTTGACTAGGATTAACATCATGTCATGCTGATCATTTTAGAAAAAGTCCCATATCAATATCACTTATAGTTTTCAAGAAGAAGTCGCTACAAACTTGTATTTTAAAACTCTATTTTTAGCTTTGGCGGCCATCTTGGATTTCACATCAACATGAATTTTTGCTAGGATCAACTAGACTTTATGGGCAACATTTCTGTAAAGTTTCATGAATATCCATCCAGTAGTTTCAGCTGTGAAGTCGCTACAAATAAAAGTTTACGGACAGACGGACAGACAGACGGACAGACGGACAGACGGACGACGGACGCCGCACCACGGCATAAGCTCTGCTGATCTCTGATCAGTAGAGCTAAAAATTGAAACAAATTAAAATATTTTTTTTTTTTAAAAAAACTGTTACCCCCGGGGCACGTCCAAATGTCAAAAATCAGCGAACTGGAACAAAAGCGTGATATGCACACCTAGACATCTTACCGATGCTTCCTTCCAAGTTTCGTCGAAATTCAACAAAGCATTTAGGATGAGTAGCGCGGACAAGAAATTTTAAAGTAAGTGTCAAGTAATTAAAAAGATAATGAAAAAAAAATTAAAAAAAAAAAAAAATTCAAATCAATGAAAAAAAATCAATAATAAATCAATGAAAAAAAAATTAAAAAAAAAAAATAAAAAAATAAAATAAAAAAAAATAAATAAAAAAAAATGAAACAATTTAAAAAAAAAATAAAAATTGAAATTGAAAAAAAAACAAGAGGCCCAAGAGGGCCTGTGGACGCTCTACTGGCTAATATGGCTCTTATGACATCAATGAAGCGAGTGACTATCGTCTTAAAGAGGCAAACTATAGCATTTTTAACTATATCAAGAGCAGTAACTCTGTGATTACTGGTCCGATCTGGCTGGTTCGAGTGACTATCGTCTTAAAGAGGCAAACTATAGCATTTTTAACTATATCAAGAGCAGTAACTCTGTGATTACTGGTCCGATCTGGCTGGTTTTCCAAGTTGGCTAGTAGAGATAATAAAAATATAAAAAAAAAATTAAAAAAATAAAAAAAAAAAAATAAAAAAAAATATGAAAAAAAAAAAATATATATATATATAAAATAAAAAAAATAAAAAATAAAAAAAATATAAAAAAAATAATTAAAAAAAAAAATATGAAAAATAAAAAAATAAAAAAATAAAGAAATTAAAAAATTTAAAACAAGCATTGATGTAAAACTGTGACCCCCGGGGCAGGGCCAGATGTGACCCCAGGGTCAGCATTTGAACAAAATTGGTAAAGGACCATAAGCTTATAGCAACAGCAAAATATTAAACCTCTGGCTCTTGCAGTTTCAGAGAAGAAGATTTTAAGTTTTTCCCTATACATGTCTATGTAAAACATGTGACCCTTGGGGCGTGACCAAATGTGACCCCAGGGTCACCATTTGAACAAACTTAGTAAAGGACCATAAGCCTATAATAATTGTAAAATATCAAACCTCTGGCTCTTGTAGTTTCCGAGAAGAAGATTTTTAAAAAAAAAATCCTATATAAGTCTATGTAAAACTGTGACCCTCGGGGCGGGGAAAAATTTGACCCCAGGGTCACCATTTGAACAAACTTAGTAGAGGACCATAAGCTGATGCTACATGTAATACATGAGATCTCTGTGCCTTGTGGTTTCAGAGAAGACGATTTTTTAAACTTTTTTCCTATATGTCTATATGAAAAACATGCAAAACCTCAATATACAAACTTTGGACCCCAGGGGCACGGCCATTTTTGACCCCGGGGACTTTATTTGAACAAACTTGATAGTCTAGGCGTTGACGATCATTTTAAAAGAAAAACTGTTGAAATCTGTCAAGCGGTTCTGGAGAAGAAGATTTTTTAAGGTTTCGACCATATATGGTAATGGCAGCCATCTTGGATGTAGCGCTGACCTAATTTTAACAAATCTAAAAAGCATTCATCTAAGGATCATCCATTTGAAGTTTGGTCAAAATTAGCCAAGTGGTTTCTGACGAGAAGTCGTTTGAAGAATTCCCTATACATGTCTATGTAAAACATGTGACCCTTGGGGCGGGGCCAAATGTGACCCTACGGTCACCATTTGAACAAACTTGGTAAAGGACCATAAGCTTATAGTAAATGCAAAATATCAAACCTCTGGCTGTTGTAGTTTCCGAGAAGAAGATTTAAAAAAAAAATCCTATATAAGTCTATGTAAAACTGTGACCCCCGGGGCGGGGAAAAATTTAACCCCAGGGTCACCATTTGAACAAACTTAGTAGAGGACCATAAGCTGATGCTACATGTAATACATGAGCGCTCTGTGCCTTGTGGTTTCAGAGAAGAAGATTTTTTAAAGTTTTTTCCTATATGTCTGTATGAAAAACATGCAAAACCTCAATATACAAACTTTGGACCCCCGGGGCACGGCCATTTTTGACCCCGGGGACTTTATTTGAACAATCTTGATAGTCTAGCCGTTGGCGATCATTTTAAAAGAAAAACTGTTGAAATCTGTCCAGCGGTTCTGGAGAAGAAGATTTTTTAAGGTTTCGACCATATATGGTAATGGCAGCCATCTTGGATGTAGCGCTGACCTAATTTTAACAAATCTAAAAAGCATTCATCTAAGGATCATCCATGTGAAGTTTGGTCAAAATTAGCCAAGCGGTTTCTGAGGAGAAGTCGTTTGAAGAAAAGTTAACGGACGACGGACGGACGACGGACGACGGACGGACGACGGAAGACGGACAACACACCATCCCATAAGCTCTGCTGGCCCTTGGCCAGTAGAGCTAAAAATGTTACTCCCGGGGCACGTCCAAATTTAACACCAGGGTCACCATTTGAACAAACTTGGTAGAGGACCATAAGCTGATGCTACATGTAATACATGACAGCTCTGTGCCATGTGGTTCCAGAGAAGAAGATTTTTTTCAGTTTTTGCCTATACAAGCCTAAGTAAAACTGTGACCCCCAGGGTGGAGCCAAATGTGACCAATGGGTCACCATTTGAACAAACTTGGTAGAAGACCATAAGCTTATAGCAAATGCAAAATATTAAACCTCTGGCTCTTGCAGTTTCAGAGAAGATTTTTTAAGTTTTTCCCTATACATGTCTATGTAAAACATGTGACCCTTGAGGCGGGGTCAAATGTGACCCAAGGGTCACAATTTGAACAAACTTTGTAAAGGACCATAAGCTTATAGCAAATCCAAAATATTAAACCTCTGGCTCTTGCAGTTCCAGAGAAGAGATTTTTTTCAGTTTTTCCCAATACAAGCATTTATGTAAAACTGTGCCCCCCGGGCCGGGGCCAGATGTGACCCCTGGGTCACCATTTGAACAAAATTGGTAAAGGACCATAAGCTTATAGCAACAGCAAAATATTAAATCTCTGGCTCATGCAGTTTCGGAGATTTTTTAAGTTTTTCCCTATACATGTCTATGTAAAAAATGTGACCCTTGGGGCGGGGCCAAATGTGACCCCAGGGTCACCATTTGAACAAACTTGGTAAAGGACCATAAGCTTATAATAAATGTAAAATATCAAACCTCTGGCTCTTGTAGATTCCGAAAAGAAGATTTTTTTTTAAAAAAATCCTATATAAGTCTATGTAAAACTGTGACCCTCAGGGTGGGGACAAATTTGACCCCAGGATCACCATTTGAACAAACTTAGTAGAAAACCATAAGCTGATGCTACATATAATACATGAGAGCTCTGTGCCATGTGGTTCCAGAGAAGAAGATTTTTTTCAGTTTTTCCCTATACAAGCCTATGTAAAACTGTGACCCCCGGGGTGGGGCCAAATGTGACCCCTGGGTCACCATTTGAACAAACTTGGTAGAGGACCACAAGCTTATAGCAAATGCAAAATATTAAACCTCTGGCTCTTGCAGTTTCAGAGAAGAAGATGTTTTAAGTTTTCCCCTATACATGTCTATGTAAAACATGTGACCCTTGGGGCGGGGCCAAATGTGAACAAACTTGGTAAAGGACCATAAGCTTATAGTAAATGCAAAATATCAAACCTCTGGCTGTTGTAGTTTCCGAGAAGTGATTTTTTAAAAAAAAATCCTATATAAGTCTATGTAAAACTGTGACCCCCGGGGCGGGGACAAATTTGACCCCAGGGTCACCATTTGAACAAACTTAGTAGAGGACCATAAGCTGATGCTACATGTAATACATGAGAGCTCTGTGCCTTGTGGTTTCAGAGAAGCAGATTTTTTAAAGTTTTTTCCTATGTCTATATGAAAAACATGCAAAACCTCAATATACAAACTTTGGACCCCCGGGGCATGGCCATTTTTGACCCCCGGGGACTTTATTTGAACAAACTTGATAGTCTAGGCGTTGGCGATCATATTAAAAGAAAAACTGTTGAAATCTGTCCAGCGGTTCTGGAGAAGAAGATTTTTTAAGGTTTCGACCATATATTGTAATGGCAGCCATCTTGGATGTAGCGCTGACCTAATTTTAACAAATCTAAAAAGCATTTATATAAGGATCATCCATGTGAAGTTTGGTCAAAATCAGCCAAGCGGTTTCTGAGGAGAAGTCGTTTGAAGAAAAGTTAACGGACGACAGACAGACGACAGACAACACACCATCCCAGTAGAGCTAAAAATGGTAGTCGTATGGAAATCTAGTGAAACTGAAGATCTACTGTTTCATTGTTGCTTATAAGTTAGTTCATTTAGTCAAGTTCACGTGTTCTAGTTTCGAGGTTTAGCTTCTTAATACATGTAATCTACTAACCTTGTTAGACGTCTATGTCATGATACTACACATTGTTGAAATAATATATTATAATACATGTCGCGATACAGTGTAACTGTTTCATAATATTTCGTGATAGAAAATGACCAACAGTCACGGTTAGGTGAAACAAATCACGGTTAACAACATTTGACGTCTGTGATGTTTAATATATAGTTATTTTAAGATCGATTTTTTAAGAAGAAAAGAAAAAGCTGAAGAAAAAATAAAAGCTATTGTCATCATTTGATCAACGTCTTTGTGCAGTTAAAGCTTTGTATGTAAGCTTGTATCTCCGAAGCTACATAATGAATTGAAACAATTATGGCCCCTGCTAGACTTGGAAAATCTGGTTTAAGTTTTGTATATATATATATATATAAGAATGAGAAAATACATCTACAAAATACTTTTCAAAAAGCACTGGATCCCTGAGGGATAAGAAAACGTTAGAATAAATTAATAGATGTGGAAAAAAAACATTTCTACAGTGCTACAGTTTGAAAAAAAGCGCTTTCGGCTTATGCCTTCATCAGGGGTACAGACACGAAAAGAACAAATACGAAACAAATAAACACTAAAATACAAGGCTGTTTAAAAAACAACTGATCGTTTGGCATATATATATATCGAAGGTATTGTAAAAATATTGTAATCCACCTCTTTAGATTTTATAGGTGTAATTACTTAAGTGTCATTCCCAAAAGAGTGAAAAAATCGCTGTTACTTCCATTGGTGGTTTTCATTTTATATTGATTGCCTTACTTTCTCAGTGCATTTTTGAGAATAGTATTTTTCAATACCAGGTTGCTGTGAGAGTGTTGTCTGAACAGAACAAGATGTTGGCAGTTAGAATAAACGAGTTGGACAATAAGCAGGTATGTCTTCAAAATACTTCACACAATACTCATAATATAAACAAGAGGTCAATGACCTTGAAGCTCTACTGATTGATTTTGATTTCAGGAAGTAGTCGCTACAGACTTGTTTTTTGAAAATCTATTTTTAACCGTGGCGGCCATCTTGAATTTCCGGCCGACCTGAAATTTTGCTAAGATCAATAAGACATTAAGAGCAACATTCCTGTGAAGTTTCATGAAAGTCCGTCAAGTAGTTTCAGAGAAGTAGTCGCTACATGTTTTCATTATATAACTCTATGTAAACAAAAATGGCCGCTGGCAGCCATGTTTAACGTCAAATCAAAACGATTTTCGACAAGGACCAACATCATGTCATACTGATCATTTTAGAAAAAGTCCCATATCAATATCTCTTATTGTTTTGAAGAAGTAGTCGCTACAAACTTATTTATTTTAAATCTATTTTTAGCTGTGGCGGCCATCTTGAATTTCCAGCCGACCTGAAATTTTTCTAGGATCAACTAGACATCAAGAGCAACATTCCTGTGAAGTTTCATAAACATCCGTCAAGTAGTTTCAGAGAAGTAGTCGCTACAAGTTTTTACTATATAACTCTATGTAACCAAAGATGGCCACTGGCAGCCATGTTTAACGTCGAATGAAAATAATTTCCACAAGGATCTACATCATGTCATGCTGATCATTTTAGAAAAAGTCCCATATCAATATCACTTATAGTTTTCAAGAAGTAGTCTCTACAAACTTATTTTTTACAAATCTATTTTTAGCTGTGACGGCCATCTTGAATTTCCGGCCGACCTGAAATTTTTCTAGAATCAATTAGACATCAAGAGCAACATTCCTGTGAGGTTTCATGACAATCCGCCAAGTAGTTTCAGAGAAGTAGTCGCTACAAGTTTTTACTATATAACTCTATGTAACCAAAGATGGCCACTGGCAGCCATGTATAACGTCGAATCAAAATAATTTTCCACAAGGATCTACATCATGTCATGCTGATCATTTTAGAAAAAGTCCCATATCAATATAACTTATAGTTTTCAAGAAGTAGTCGCTACAAACTTATTTTTTAAAAATCTATTTTTAGCTGTGACGGCCATCTTGAATTTCCGGCTGACCTGAAATTTTTCTAGGATCAATTAGACATCAAGAGCAACATTCCTGTAAAGTTTCATGACAATCCGTCAAGTAGTTTCAGAGGAGTAGTCGCTACAAGTTTTTACTATATAACTCTATGTAAACAAAGATGGCCGCTGGCAGCCACGTTTAACGTCGAATCAAAACGATTTTTGATAAGGATCAACATCATGTCATGCTGATCATTTAAGAAAAAGTCCCATATCAATATCACTTATAGTTTTCAAGAAGTAGTCGCTACAAACTTGTATTTTGAAAATCTATTTTTAGCTTTGGTGGCCATCTTGGATTTCACATCAACATGAATTTTTGCTAGGATCAACTAGACTTCATGGGCAACATTTCTGTAAAGTTTTATGAATATCCATCCAGCAGTTTCAGAGGAGTAGTCGCTACAAATAAAAGTTAACGGACGGACAGACGGACAGACAGACGGACGCACGACGGACGCCGCACCACGGCATAAGCTCAAAAAGCTCATTTATGCTAAAAAGCATAGGTACATCTGTAATAATTGGAGATATCTTTTTATCTCATCTGATTGAAAGCTGAAAGTTCACTATGTTGTTAACTTTTGCTTTAAATGGCTTCTTATAAGAAACTGCTTTATAGCTGATATTGACCAGACTGCAGATTAATTATCCATAGCTGCATGGCTTTTAAGTTTATTAAATTAAGGTTAATAACTGCCAACTAAAAATAGAGAAAATAATAAAAATATAAACAAGTTCTTCTTAAGAGTTTGTATTTAGACAGAGATTTCACATGTGTGCTTTTCATAGCATTTTATACCAGACAATATAGGGAAAACTTCAATATTCATCTTCTCTGAAACAATAAGACATAGAGCTCTCATACAATGCATGTAGTTCTCTTCCAAGTTCCATAGGTTTAAAACACCAGCCTTCATATGGGACGTATCATGTGGCATTGTCCATCCGTCTGTATGTCGGTTAATAATAAAAAGTATTTAGACTACAACAAATAAAACTTTCTACAATTTTTCAGCAGGATGTAATAAATGAGGCCAATAACTCCACTCTTGATTCATATAGTTGTTAAATTCTCTTTGAAAACGGTTTAACATACCCTCGCCTTTTACAAGTGATTGTGGCTAATAACTTCCAAAGTCTTATGTGTACAAAGAGGAAAATTCTACACATCTGTAATATGATCCAATGAATATCTGAAAAAAGACTCATAGCTCTTTTATTTATGTCTTTTGAATTGTTTCAATTTTTTAATTGATGGTGGCTAGTGTATTTCAAAGAAGTATACCTACAACAACGCCATTGTGTCTACTATTTTTTGCTTTTTGCGAAATAAAAAAGTAACAAATCTTCTTTTCAAAATAAAACAAAAAAACTTCAGTTTCAGTTATAGTATAAAGAGTAATTCTATTGGGCATTGCTGAGTTAGGTTACCTATAATAAGTTATGGCATTAATTTGTGAACGTGTTATTTATTATCTGTTTGAACAAATATTTTAAGTGAAGATGATTCTTAAATGTTGTTTGTTTTTTTTACTATTTAGGGCGAGGCAGAGGATGTAAGGCAAGACAATGCAGCTGATGAAGTTCAAGAGAAGAAAGAGACAAAAAGAAGGCAACAGCCACAAAACAAAGAGGTAATATGTTTGAAATTTAAGTTCGCATAGAACCGATTTCGTGTTTAATTTAAATTATAATGGCATAGAATGATACATGCTTTTTACGAAAGATAAGTTTGGTGAAATATGTTTTAAAATACAGTTGACACAAAATAGATTTATATTATTTTAAATATTTTGTTTTGTACTATTTAGGATGAGGCATGTAATGATGAAAAGCAAGAAAAGAAGACGACAGACCCAGAAGACAGAGGTAGAGATTTTAAGTACTTCTCATATTACCATATTTATCATATTAATTATACGATAGTCTATGATGGGCGGAATATGACAGACCATGTGTAAGCAAACTGTAAACATCAATACATATTTATTTATATTATTTTCATTACAAGGAATAATGACAGACACACAGGGATCACTTTGTCGGTGGTTGTCTGTCGTTTGTCACACTTTAACCTAACATTGGCCATAATTATCTCCCTGAAGGGCTAGCATATAGTTGCCTTTTCGTCCGTGTGTCCGTCACTCCTTCTTGTCCGGAGCATATCTTCAAAACTACTAATGGGACTGTAATGAAACTTTACGCAATGATAGAGGGCAATGAGAGGAAGTGCAGAGTGCAAGAACCGTAACTGTCATCTTTCAAATTAGAGTTACTGCCCTTTGTAATTTTATACTTAGAATTGTTGTCCAGAGAATATCTTCAAAACTACTGAGTGGACTGCAATGAAACTTCAAATAATGATAGAAGGCAATGAGACATGGAATAGCCCCTAGATTAATAAGCATACATGCTAACTTAATGATAAATACTAAAGATTGCAGTTTGTACCTCAAAACTTGATTCTATTTACATTACATTTAACCGTGTATGTTATTACTTAGGTATGTTTGAATCTTAATTATTTCTCGTGTTGCTCCTTTTTTCTCAAACATGAATACTTTAAATGTAATAATTAGCACAAATACACAAAAAAAATATAATATTATTCCTCATTAACCATAATTGTGAATACAATGCAAACAACTTTAAGATTATAATTATTGTATCGTTTTGTTTAACTTCAGAAAACTACCTTCAGTGTCGGGGACAGAGTGGATGGATACTGGAGCGAATGGGATGAGTGGTGTAGCGGACAGGTGATAGGCGTTGTTATGAATGGTAAGTGTTATATGAGACAATACTTAATGGATAAACGTTTTTGTGAAGTCAAAATGACAGCAACAGAACAAAATTTTGCGTGCTACAAACTCGTAGTTTCCGCAAAATAAGTTTAGTTGGCAATTAGATTTTGCAAAGAAACTTGCTGTGTGGGGTAGCTTATATGGAAAGGAAGCTGAAGATTCATTTGAGGCCACTGGGATCAAGGTTGCCGTTACTATAAATAGAAAAATATTCCTCTCAATAACTAATGTTAGTAGTGAGATATTAGGATGAAACTTGCTATGTGGGATAGCTTTTATAGATTGCATTAGCTATCACTGCATAAGATTGTTTCTTGTATCTATTGTAGCAATGTTTTTCTTTACATTTCAGGAGAACAGATCAAAATGAGATTTAACGATGGTGTGGTTAAATTGATGAAGAAGAAAGACATCCGCAGTGTTGCATAATTTGTGTTTTAACAGACTGGACCCCACCTCCCACCCCCGTGATACATTATATTTGTTTGGATACTGAAGCGAATGGGATGAGTGGTGTAGCGGACAGGTGATAGGCGTTGTTATGAATGGTAAGTGTTATATGAGACAATACTTAATGGATAAACGTTTTTGTGAAGTCAAAATGACAGCAACAGAACAAAATTTTGCGTGCTACAAACTCGTAGTTTCCGCAAAATAAGTTTAGTTGGCAATTAGATTTTGCAACGAAACTTGCTGTGTGGGGTAGCTTATATGGAAAGGAAGCTGAAGATTCATTTGAGGCCACTGGGATCAAGGTTGCCGTTACTATAAATAGAAAAATCTTCCTCTCAATAACTAATGTTAGTAGTGAGATATTAGGATGAAACTTGCTATGTGGGATAGCTTTTATAGATTGCATTAGCTATCACTGCATAAGATTGTTTCTTGTATCTATTGTAGCAATGTTTTTCTTTACATTTCAGGAGAACAGATCAAAATGAGATTTAACGATGGTGTGGTTAAATTGATGAAGAAGGAAGACATCCGCAGTGTTGCATAATTTGTGTTTTAACAGACTGGACCCCACCTCCCACCCCCGTGATACATTATATTTGTTTAATAACCGGCTAATTCATCTTGTGTCAGCAAGATAAATTTAGTATAGGGATAAATCGCCTTTCCTTATGTGTACGGATGGTCAATGAAAACACCATTAACTCTATGTGTTTATGCTGTTGGATTATATGCAAACGATTTGTAATAAAACTGCTTAACCAATATTTTCTATTCAGTTATTGCATCTTGATACCTAACTTGTCTTACAGTTTATTGGGAGACTTTTATGACGAGCAGTAATGCAGTTATTTACCTTGTCATTTAACATTGTTTACTATGGATAATCATTAAAAGAAAACAGTTCCACTAAATTTTCAAGCTGCAATCTGGCTCGGAATAAATTGGCGACACTACACTGAAACTACATAATGCTAAATGCTAAGAAATATAAAAAGATCGGACAGGGAAAGTAGCATTCAAGGAGCACAGTAAACCACAAAACAAAGAAACAAACACGCAAACAGACAAACAAGAAGGCAAAAGCAATAATAAATGCAAACGACATCACAAGCACAAAAGGGTTGACAATAGGGCTACCGCCTTGGAACGGTCAGTGGGAAAGTAGGCCACTGGGGGTTTAAACCGGTTCTAGGGTGCACCAAACCTCACACTTACCCTACTGTCATCCCATTAAAACAGGACAGTGTAAATAAAGAAATCCCCGCCATGATCTTATATCTAACCAACAAGGCAGCATCAATAGGCAATATAAGTAAAACACAAATATGCTCGTGTAAATATAATACAAAAACAAGAGGTCAATGACCTTGAAGCTCTACTGATAGAATTTGATAGCTAGGTGATCAGCATTCCTGTGAAGTTTCATAAAAAAATGTCAAGTAGTTTCAGAGGAGTAGTCGCTACAAGTTGAAGTTTTTACTATATAACTCTAGGTAAACAAAGATGGCCACTGGCAGCCATGTTTAATGTCGAATCAAAGTAATTTTCAACCATTAACTCTATGTGTTTATGCTGTTGGATTATTTGCAAACGATTTGAACGATTTGATCTTATATCTAACCAACAAGGCAGCATCAATAGGCAATATAAGTAAAACACAAATATGCTCGTGTAAATATAATACAAAAACAAGAGGTCAATGACCTTGAAGCTCTACTGATAGAATTTGATAGCTAGGTGATCAGCATTCCTGTGAAGTTTCATAAAAAAATGTCAAGTAGTTTCAGAGGAGTAGTCGCTACAAGTTGAAGTTTTTACTATATAACTCTAGGTAAACAAAGATGGCCACTGGCAGCCATGTTTAATGTCGAATCAAAGTAATTTTCAACCATTAACTCTATGTGTTTATGCTGTTGGATTATTTGCAAACGATTTGTAATAAAACTGCTTAACCAATATTTTCTATTCAGTTATTGCATCTTGATACCTAACTTGTCTTACATGTTTATTGGGAGACTTTTATGACGAGCAGTAATGCAGTTATTTACCTTGTCATTTAACATTGTTTACTATGGATAATCATTAAAAGAAAACAGTTCCACTAAATTTTCAAGCTGCAATCTGGCTCGGAATAAATTGGCGACACTACACTGAAACTACATAATGCTAAATGCTAAGAAATATAAAAAGATCGGACAGGGAAAGTAGCATTCAAGGAGGACAGTAAACCACAAAACAAAGAAACAAACACGCAAACAGACAAACAAGAAGGCAAAAGCAATAATAAATGCAAACGACATCACAAACACAAAAGGGTTGACAATAGGGCTACCGCCTTGGAACGGTCAACAAAGATGGCCACTGGCAGCCATGTTTAATGTCGAATCAAAGTAATTTTCAACCATTAACTCTATGTGTTTATGCTGTTGGATTATTTGCAAACGATTTGTAATAAAACTGCTTAACCATTAACTCTATGTATAAGTAAAACACAAATATGCTCGTGTAAATATAATACAAAAACAAGAGGTCAATGACCTTGAAGCTCTACTGATAGAATTTGATAGCTAGGTGATCAGCATTCCTGTGAAGTTTCATAAAAAAATGTCAAGTAGTTTCAGAGGAGTAGTCGCTACAAGTTGAAGTTTTTACTATATAACTCTAGGTAAACAAAGATGGCCACTGGCAGCCATGTTTAATGTCGAATCAAAGTAATTTTCGACCAGAATCAACATTTTGTCATTCTGATCATTTCAGAAAAAGTCCCATATCAATATCACTTACAGTTTTCAAGAAGTAGTCGCTACAAACTTTTTTTTAAAAAATCTGTTTTTAGCCATGGCGGCCATCTTGAATTTCCATGCCGACCTAAAAAAATTCTGGGATCAATTAGACATCAAGAGCAACATTCCTGTGAAGTTTCATAAAAATGTGTCAAGTAGTTTCAGAGAAGTAGTAGCTACAAGTTGTTACTATATAAATCTATGTAAACAAAGATGGCCGCTAGCAGCCATGTTTAAAGTTGCATCGAAATAAATTTCGACAAGGATCAACATCATGTCATGCTGATCATTTTAGAAAATGTCCCATATCAATATCACTTACAGTTTTCAAGAAGTAGTCGCTACAAATGTATTTATTTTAAATCTATTTTTAGCCGTGGCGGCCATTTTGAATTTCCGGCCAGCCTAAAATTTTGCTAGGATTAACTAGACATCAAGAGAAACATTCCTGTGAAGTTTCATGAACATCCGTCAAGTAGTTTCAGAGGAGTAGTCGCTACAAGTTTTTACTATATAACTCTATGTAAGCAAAGATGGCCGCTGGCAGCCATGTTTAACGTCGAATCAAAACGATTTATGACAAGGACCAACATCATGTCATGCTGATCATTTTAGAAAAAGTCCCATATCAATATCACTTCTAGTTTTCAAGAAGTAGTCGCTACAAACTTGTATTTTGAAAATCTATTTTTAGCCATGGCGGCCATCCTGAATTTCCGGCCGACCTGAAATTTTGCTAGGATCAATTAGACATCAAGAGGAACATTCGTGTGAAGTTTCATGAAAATCCGTCAAGTAGTTGCAGAGAAGTAGTCGCTACAAGTTTTCATTATATAACTCTATGTAAACAAAGATGGCCACTGGCAGCCATGTTTAACGTCAAATCAAAACGATTTTCGACAAGGACCAACATCATGTCATACTGATCATTTTAGAAAAAGTCCCATATCAATATCTCTTATAGTTTTGAAGAAGTAGTCGCTACAAACTTATTTATTTTAAATCTATTTTTAGCTGTGGTGGCCATCTTGAATTTCCGGCCGACATGAAATTTTTCTAGGATCAACTAGACATCAAGAGCAACATTCCTGTGAAGTTTCATGAACATCCGTCAAGTAGTTTCAGAGGAGTAGTCGCTACAAGTTTTTACTATATAACTCTATGTAACCAAAGATGGCCACTGGCAGCCATGTTTAACGTCGAATCAAAATAATTTTCCACAAGGATCAACATCATGTCATGCTGATTATTTTAGAAAAAGTCCCATATCAATATCACTTATAATTTTCAAGAAGTAGTCGCTACAAACTTATTTTTTAAAAATCTATTTTTAGCTGTGACGGCCATCTTGAATTTCTGGCCGATCTGAAATTTTGCTAGGATCAACTAGACATCAAGAGCAACATTCCTGTGAAGTTTCATGAACATCCGTCAAGTAGTTTCAGAGGAGTAGTCGCTACAAGTTTTTACTATATAACTTTATGTAAACAAAGATGGCCGCTGGCAGCTATGTTTAACGTTGAATCAAAACGATTTTTGACAAGGATCAACATCATGTCATGCTGATCATTTTAGAAAAAGTCCCATATCAATATCACTTATAGTTTTCAAGAAGTAGTCGCTACAAACTTGTATTTTAAAACTCTTTTTTCAGCTTTGGCGGCCATCTTGGATTTCACATCAACATGAATTTTTGCTAGGATCAACTCGACTTTATGGGCAACATTTCTGTAAAGTTTCATGAATATCCATCCAGTAGTTTCAGAGGAGTTGTCGCTACAAATAAAAGTTTACGGACAGACGGACGGACGGACAGACGGACGCCGCACCACGGCATAAGCTCTGCTGATTTCTGATCAGTAGAGCTAAAAAACTGGCCTAAATGAAGTCTTGAGTGGAACGTACCAAGAGCTGGGTGTCCGCTTTCGTGGCAGGAAAATTCAAAGTCATGTAAAGCAACTTGCTGAAAATGTTCTTCAACACCTTGATAAAAGGTTTCCATCAACTGACATTGTACAGTCAACCAGCATTACCAACTTTAACAACTGGCCGACTGATGAAGACAAGATGAAAGGTTAAACTATTCAATGCAGTTCAGACAGTTAACCGTTGTCTTCAGATTTCTGTTCTATTATTTGTTTCTCACTTTCTTGTTATAGTTCTGATGTAGGGTCCTGGAATACTTTATTATGTTTTATATTTATTTATATCATATTTGTATCTCATTTGCTCAATTTAAAGTAGTAAGTAACGAGAATATTTATCTTAATTCAAGGAAGTTGTTCTTAATATAAGTTTTATAAGATTTTTTTTTTTTTGTTGTTTCTGAAGATAAAAAATCTTACTTTTAAGAAAATCAATATCACACCCGATTACCGGCAGCCGTAGGCACAGTTTGGCAGAAATAGGCACAGTTCCCGGTAAAAAAAAAAAAAAATTTCAAAAGGGTAAATAAATCTAGTTTTATGACTTGTTAGCCGTAAACTATTAGAAAAGTGAATCGGCCATTTTAATTTGGAAGGAATGTAGTGTATGTCATCTGATTCCCGTGAAATTTGAACCGATATTATGCGAGTTACGGTAGGTTAAATGTTGAAATTAAGCTAAGAAATGTGATTGAAGAAAGTTAGAGACCTGGTACTCGGTAAATAGTCAAGTTTAAGAGATTTCAGACATACTGCCATTAAATATAATCTTTCCTGAATAAACAGTCCAAATTTTAGCCCACAGAACATTTTATTAAAATAATTGTGGGTTTTTAAACACGACCGGGTATTGAAAAATGGCAGGAGTACGCTACAGTTCCATTATTTATTGGCAGGTAGCTAGTACAGTTCCGAAAAATGGCAGGCGTATGGTACAGTTCCAAAAACATCGGACGCTAAAGTATTTTCTCCTTTGGTATAGTGGTGTAATTTCGAAAACACTAATAAAGATGTATTGTATATAAAATTATATACATCTTCGGTCCTTCCATAAACGTTTAAGAAAACCCACCAACTGTAGGGAAACGTGAGTATAGGCTCGTTTGAACCTTCATTCCGACGGTACAGTACAGAGAAAGACACGTTTTAATAACAATCGTATGTTGTGCTGAGTTACGTCCCCTTTTTATAATTCACCATTTATGATAACAGGCGTTTGGTATTTAGATGTTTTGGAATAGATTGCTTAATTTTAAGCAATCTTAACCTGGCCAGGTGCAGGGCAGAGCCCTGCTCAGGGGGTTCAGGGGGGCAAAGCCCCCCTGAATCCAGAGCATTTTTAGCATTACAAACCTGCTAGATTGCACTAAAATGTGCTTTAAAACAGTTCTAAAGTAAATAAGAATACTTACATGTATAGACTGTACTTGAGACAATCCAAGTTAATATGTCAAATAGTAAAAACAAATCACAAAGTTCATCTGAAGTTCAAACAGTAGGATTTTCATTTCAAAGTCTCCTTTGGCACTCAGTCTTTAGCAATGTTTTTAGTCAATGCATTTATTTACAAAAAAGCAATAGAACAGTCATCAACGTTCACACATCATGTGTGAACGTTGATGACTGTTCTATTGCTTTTTTGTAAATAAATGCATTGACTAAAAACATTGCTACATCTGTCTTGTCATGACCATTTGCCTAAATGTACTACTGACATGTGTGTACACCATGTATTGTGTGTCTATTGACAAAGCTTTCTTTTTTTTGCCAATGCCTCTGTTTTATTTTGCAAGTAATTTCTAGTATTTTTGTTTTCAAAATATTGACAAGCTTTGAAGTAAACAAACTACCTTCATTTCTTCTTTTTTTTATTTCAAATGACCAGATATTATCCCAAAATTGCTATTTATTTTATTTATTAAGGCACAAACTTAAATCAAATGATAATCAAAACAATTATACTTACTTACGCAAAACAAACAAACTCTTGTGTCATGATGAGAACATCGCATCTTGAACAATACACGTAAGCCGATACACAAAACTGCCAATATTAACAAACTTTCCAGTTCAACTGCTTTAAGTTACATTCTCCCATCCCAATTATCTCCTAATTACTGATTAATCCACAACAACCCGACATAATCCAATCAACTCGTAATAATTGCAATTTGTTGTCAACAACCAACTTATCACACAGCGTGTTATTGCACCTTCTGCATACTGCATAGATCAGTCACGTGTTACTTGTGTGTATTGTTTGACGCGAGTTTATGAATTTGTGTACGGTGCGCATAAGGGTTTTTAAAGGCGGTGTTTGCCTTCAGATCAAAGCACCGCGCTCTGGTTTTTAAGCATAGCGGCGCAGTTTAGGCACCGCGGGACTATAGCGACTCCCCAGTCAGAACAGGTTTTGCATCCTTACCCCCCCCTAAATATTTTCTCACCGGATTTAGACGTTTCAGAAAATTGACCCCCGGGGCTATAAAATCCGCGGAAATCCGCGGATCCGAGGAAAATTCTCATCCCTGGGTAGAGTTTGGTAAAGATAGGATGAAAAAAGAGGGACCTATCGTCTTAACGAGGCAAAATATAGCAATATAGCATTTTTAACTAAATCAAGGGCCATAACTCCGCTGTTACTGATCCGATCTGACTTGTCCGAGCTTTCATTGATATTAACAACCTGTTAAAGTTTGGTAAAGATCGGATGAAAAATGAAGGTCCTATCGTCTTAACCAGACAAAAGTTAACGACGGACGGACGACGGACGGACAACTTAAAAAAGAGGCCCAAGAGGGCCTGTGGACGCTCTACTGGCTAACATGGCTCTTATAACATCAATGAAGCGAGTGACTGCCATTTACGTTTTTTTGAAAGTTTCGGGCAAAAAACTGCTTTTTAACTAGATCAAGGGCATAACTAAAGAATCTGGTAAAGATCAGATGAAAAATGAAGGCCATACTGTATTAACGAGGCAAAATATAGCATTTTTAACTAAATCAAGAGCTATAACTCCTCTGTTACTGGTCCGACTAGTCCAACGTAGAGCTAAAAAAAAATAAAAAAAATTGAAATTACTGCTGCCCTATTGGATGTCGACAATGTAAACGTAAAAGCAATATCAATTGACGAACCAGTCACACATCATGCTCAAACAACAAGCAAAGGTCAGCATTTTCAAGGTGAACTCAGAAACGTAGCGAAGGCCAGGATCAAAGAAATTGGTTCAAGTAATTTCTTTTACGAACGACTTGTTGGGACAAAAACAGTCATTCAAAAATGGCATCTGAGATGAAAACAGCAGGGATTCTCCATCCAAATGTAATTACAGAACTTGAAATTTTGAAGGACGTGTACATAACAGAAGATGATACCTCAACTGACATAATAGGACTTATTCAGTTTTATTCCGTTCACCATTTTGGGTACACATATATACGGAAAAACAAATGCTAATTTTGTGCTATAAAGGACAAACATCAGACTAGTGTGTTGTATTTTGATGCTACTGGGTCCTTTGTAGAAAGAGTTCCTAGACAACAAAAAAGTTATAGTATTATAGGGTCCAAATAAAAGTGATCCACATTTCCAGTTGCGGAAATGATGACCAATAAAATTTACCAATCATGCTGCCTAGTGAAGCCGGGCATACAACCCCCGTAGCGCATGGAGGTGGACTTCAGCTGGCCCCTTATAAATGCGGCACTCCTATCGTTCAACAAAGAGAGTCCAGCTGTATACATTGCTCGCGCTGGATCGATAGTTCAAGGTGAAAAAAGCACTACGAAGAGGTGTGTTGTACAAGTATGCTCAGCACCCTTTTTGCACATGATTTCGGGCAAGAATGTGTGATAAGAAACCAAGAGATCAATGACCTTGAAGCTCTACTGATACGTTTTTGATAGCTAGAGCAATATTCCTTGAAGTTTCATGAAAATCTGTCGAGTAGTTTCAGAGGAGTAGTCGCTACAAATATTATTATATAACACTATGTAAACAAAGATGGCGACTGGCAGCCATGTTTAATGTTGAATAAAATGTTTTTTTGACAAGAATCAACATCATGTCATGCTGATAATTTTAGAAAAAGTCCCATATCAATATCACTTATAGTTTTCAAAAAGTAGTCGCTATAAACTTGTCTTTTAAAAATCCATTTTTAGCTGTGGCGGCCATCTTGAATTTCCGGCCGACTTGAATTTGGCTAGGATCAACTAGACATCAAGAGCAACATTCCTGTCAAGTTTCTTGAAAATCCATCAAGTAGTTTCAGAGGAGTACTCGCCACAAGGTTTTCCTATATAACTCTATGTAAACAAAAATGTTTGACATCCAATCAAAATGAACTTTGGTTAGGACCAACTACTTGTCGTGCCAGTCATTTTGGTAAAAGTTCCAAATCAATATCACTTATGGTTTTTGATAAGTAGTCGCCACAAAATCGCATTTTTAAAATCTATTTTTAGCCGTGGTGGCCATCTTGAATTTCCGGCTGACCTGAATATTTGCTAGGATCAACTAGACATCAAGAGCAACATTCCTGTGAAGTTTCATGAAAATCTGTCAAGTAGTGTCAGAGTAGTCGCCACAAGTTTTTCCTATGTAACTCTATGTAAACAAAGATGGCCGTTTGAAATGCAATCAAAATGAACTTAGTTAGGACCAAATGCATGTCGTGCCAGTCATTTTGGTAAAGGTTTCAAATCAATATCACTTATGGTTTTTGAGAAGAGACAAGAGACACATTTATTAACAAGAGACACATTTATTAACAAGAGACACATTTAAACGCTTAGAAAACAAATTATAGTCATTTGGCAAAGATAACTAATGTGTTACAGAATAACGTCAATATAACGTCAATACAATTTAAGTCAGCTAGTGAGCGTCATTAATGTTGATATGTTCAGTAATAATGGTTCATTCTCAGTGTTTTATCTACCCCTGCATCATGCGTCAAATATGCAGTATTTTCCGATTTGACACACAAATATTGTTGCCGAAACGTACATTGACGCAGCCAAAAAAAGAGCCGTAAAATAAACATAGTCATAAGCGATTTTCACGATATAAGTGTCATTTATGCGCACTTGTCTCACAATGAAACAACGATTTTCCTTGGCTGAGATGTTGTCAGCATTCTACGCAACATGGCATCGAACGTCAAAAAAGCAAAAGCAGATCCAAAACAAACAAAATTACAGTTTGGACCGCATTTGCCTCCAACCTTCACTGATAACAACAACAATAATGTCGAGTCCCAATCAGCAAAGGACGATGTAATGGTAACCCGCGAGATAAAACGTAATTTCGTCCCGCAGGGGTTGAGAACAAACAGCTGGCTACGTTTTGAAAAAGAAAAAGGATTTATGTTTTGCCATGTGTGCACAGAGGCCAAACTGAAAAACTCTATGACCAAGGCTGCAAAAAAACACTAGTTTTCAGAACAGCTCATTGAGGCTTAGTTAGTCCAGTGTTTTATCTCCAATTGGCTACATAAAATACTTTGAAAGGTATTTTGTGTAAAACAATAAAAAATGAACATAATATTTTTTTTAAAATGTTGAGAATTGATCACCAGTTTCAATGTGACGCATATGTTTGGATTCTATCGCATTGTTTTTCGCCTGGGTGCGTCAAATGACTCGCATGTAGCCAATTGTAGATAAAACACTGCATTCTGTTAAACGACAAAAACAGCAAAAAAATAATCGTTTATGACCAATGTCTATCTTTTTCACAATTTATTCATTTTCACTTGTCACATTTATGTTGTTATCGACTTAATGTATTTCAGACTCTATACGCGATTGGTAATACTAAAAATAAACGAATTAGGACAGAATCAACCTGGTGATGCAGAACGTTTAGAATTAAAGGCAAAGAAGGCATCAGCGTCACTTCCGACTGTTCTCCAGACCCTAAACGTTTTAAGAATGGAAGACGTAAACACAGAGACAATAGCCGTCCAGACGCAACTATCAACGAATCTACGCATTTTAGAAGAAATTTCTCTATCGCTGGTGGCCGCCAGAAAGGTAAGGGTAATTATTGTACTATAAAGGATCATTTTGTATCCAAAAAGTTCCTGTATCTATACACACCATAAGTACAGTACATTGATGTTTTATGCATTTAATTCTGGATAGTAAATAAATATTATGGTGCGTGCATGTTGTTAGGAGTATAGACCCTCCGGTCATTAAAAAAATCATTTCAGAGTCACACAAAAAAACTCAAAATTAAATACTCAAAATGCCTTTTAGGAGCAGAACAAAACGTGCGTAGTTAAACATGTCAAATTGATTACGTAAGCATTGATTTGTATTTCAACTGTAACTCGTGCTAAACATGTCAGCCGATATAATAATATCAATAGGCGTAGATAAAGCATTATTATATGAACAAATCGTAACGTGCTAATGAAACAGTATGAACAACAGTATATCAGCCTATATCACAGTACTCCATTTTATTTCAGGTGCTTGAACTGTGTCAATGCCATCATATGAATGTGAAAGAATCTTAAACGGGGTGTACATGCCGTACATGAGGCAGAATAATTGCGAGAAGGTGGTAACTGTCACTTTGTTAGAGTTTGGTCTCGCCATTCTTCATTTATTTACTGGAGAAAATACAAGTCTTCCCATTAACGAAATCTGGTAAAAAAACACCACTTTTTTATTACATGTCATTATTTTTATCTTATTAAAAGACAAAAATATCAAAGGTATATGCCAATAGTGGTCTCTTCGGTAAATTACAGCATACAGGTTTACCATCACCAATTGCATGTTGACCTCTGAGTTGAAGTTTTTGTTATAAAAAGTAATTCTTCCTTTCTTTGTTTGAAAGGGGCATTATAAGTAGAGGAAATTGCCAAGTTCTATTCTGTTTCATTGTTGTATGTATAAGTAGAGTATTTAACACATGTAATGGATTACTGATGATCATTTTCAAACTTTCGAATTTATGTAATCAATATCGACGGCTCAGCGCAAAAAATAAATCAAAAAAAATAAAAAAGTTGCTTTTAAATGAGTACATGTTTTCTGTTTTCAGTGTATCCAAGTTGGATGATTTTTGGTCCTGTCAGGAATTTCATATGTGATTCATCTTTAATATCAATATTGTTCGTGTGATTCCACACAATATCCCATTAAGAGTTTAATTTGAGTAATATTCTGACTGCGATGTCACTGGAATCCATCTGAGATTTTATGATGGAATCCCACTGAGATTTTTGGTGGGATCCCGCAGGATTATGGTGGGATCCCAGCAAGGTTATTGGGCAATATTCCCAGTGGGATCCCAGCAAGGTTATTGGGCGATATTCCCAGTGGGATCCCAGCAAGGTTATTGGGCGATATTCCCAGTGGGATCCCAGCACGGTTATTGGGCGATATTCCCAGTGGGATCCCAGCACGGTTATTGGGCGATATTCCCAGTGGGATCCCACCCATCCCACAGGGAAAATTACCCAATAATATCACTGGGATCCCCCGGAATATCACCCAAAGATTTCAGTGGGATCCCAGTTGAATCCCACTGGGATTCCACACATATTTCCCAGTGGGATCCTACCCATCCCACTGGGAATATTGCCCAAATAATTCAGTGGGATCCCGGTTGAATCCTACACAAATTTCAATTCAAGGTCAGTGTTGCTAAATAAAGAGCACAAAATAGGAAATAGTGATGACCGCTATGCGCACATTACATGTATTTCCGCGTCATGTGAAAAAGTAATTTTGGGCATTGCAACCCAACCATGCAGGCTGATTTGTGTCCACACCATTGCCATTCGGTCACAGTTACGTCTAACCTCCTTTTCACCCAGACTACACTGACTGTGCGGTTGCTCACAGGCTGATCTGGGTTCACTCTGGTCGCAATACCCGAAGGACCTTTTTCACATTACATTGTCCTTATGACAGTTGGCACTCTTATGATTTTAATGAATCTTTTTACCAGTGATCCCAAAAGTGGGGGTTAAGAGCTCAGTGGCAGTATCCATTACTCGTATATAAAATATATAGCAAAATATTTGTCAAAAATATTCAGGGTTGCCACATGTCAGAGAAAAGTTGGGAAAATTAAATGTTCAAGGTCGGGAATCTGTCAGGGATTTTATAAAATGTTAGTAGAATTAGAAAGATATCACAAATATCATGGAAATGTCAGGGAATTTTATCCTTCAGGCAAAAACATTCTACTGGAAAGCTGGAAAATAAATTTGGAATGTTTATGAATATGTCAGGGAAAAGTAGAATTTTGTCGGAGGAAATGTCAGTGAATTTTGTTCCAAGCTATATGTGGGAACCCTGATACTTCTTAGAAAGATGGGTTGGTAGACTAGGTCTTGTTTAAAATAGACCACTTACCTATTAAACATTTACACAGGAAAAAGGATTTATGACTTCAGACAAAAAATTGGAATATATGTATATATTTTCGTTAATCAATTATTTTAATGATTTGATAGACACTGAGGTTTAAAAAATACAATCTGTCAGATTACCAGAAACACTTTGATTTTTTTTATCTAGTTCTTACAGCTTCAGCATCCTTGCTTAGCCTTGTATTGCTGTTTTCAACTTTTAGCCATTATGTTATTTATGATTCAATCAAAAAGGCCTCTAAGTTGTTGTTGTAATTCATTTGTTCAAAAGTCATGATTATATTCACTAAAATTTAATGTTAAGAACCATAACTTTGATGTCATTTTTTTAATAAAGTTTTCCATGAAAGAGAATGTATTAATGGTTTTGCTTTCAAATATTGCAAAATTGTTTGCAGATAAAAGGCAGCATGATAACTCTCAGCATATTAACCAAATCCTTTTTGCATCAAAACATTATTTTAATATTCACTGTCTTAACAGATAATTATTTTCCTTTTTATTTCAAAAAAACTTGTAATAGTCACTGTTCAACTGCTGTTGTTTCTTTCAAGGCAAACTCAGAAAGAAGAACTTGACAGATACTCTGAACTGTTTCATGGAAGATTTGGAATACGCAAGAAGAAAATGTATAATATGCAAGAAGAGAAGGTACACATAGCCCCTTAAGCTATTATGAAATTACTTGGACATGGTCTCGCAAGTTATTTAAGAAAGCACTTGGGCATAGCTCCCCAAGTAACCTATGACATAGCCCCGTACAATGTTTATGAAATCATTTGGACATAGCCACATAAGTTACTAATAATATCATTTGGACATACTCATAAGTTACAACAGTTCCTGATGGTGAAGCCACAACAGTTCCTGGTGGTATGGCTGCTACAGTTCCTGATGGTGAAGCCAAAACAGTTCCTGATGGTGAAACCACAACAGCTCTTGATGGTAAAGCTGCTACAGTTCCTGATGGTGAAGCCACAACAGTTCCTGATGGTATCTACACTACAGTTCCTGATGGTATGGCCACTACAATTCCTGATGGTATGGCCGCTACAATTCTTGATGGTATGGCCACTAGAGTTCCTGATGTTATGGCCGCTACAGTTCCTGATGGTATGGCCGCTACAGTTCCTGATGGTGAAGCCACAACAGTTCCTGATGGTATGTACACAATAGTTCCTGATGGTATGGCCACTACAGTTCCTGATGGTGAAGCCACAGTAGTTCCTGATGGTATGGCCACAACAGTTCCGGATGGTATGGCCACACCAGTTGATGGTATGGCCACAACATCAACTGGAGTGGCCACAACAGTTCCTGATAGTATGGTCAGTTAGTGTACATGCGGTAAGTTTTATTTCAACATATTACTTAAACATGTGTGAATCAACTTAATTCAATGCTTTAATGTAATAGCAATTTGAAGTAAAACAATCGTCTGCAGTCCATATCCCACGATGAAGATAATAAGGTTATTTTATTGATATATGCGTACAGTTACTCCACATGTAACATGATAAATAAATAACTGAATACATAATTATACGATTAACAAGCTGTATATTTTTATTTGTTTTATTATAATTTTAGGTTCATTAAGGACGGTACAAGTCACACACAGTTCCTGCGGATGCTGTCGCTGGTTGACGGGACAGCCACCACCATCGTAAATGCCATCACAACCTTGCTGGGAGAACTAGACATACCACTACAGAAGATGTGTGCCCTTGGCAGTGATTGAGCGGCAGTGATGCTGGGCAAGAAGAACGGTGTAGCTGCCAGGCTCAGGAATGAGGTACCACACCTCCTTTCCAATCACTGTGTTGCCCACCGACTGGCCTTGGCAGTAGGGCAATCAACAAAGGACATTACGTACCTTAAGAAGTTCGAAGATATCCTGGATCAACTCTTCAGGTTTTGCAGAAACAGCGCAGTGAGGATGGCTGCTCTCCATGAGATTCATGTAAGGCGTTAGTTTACAATTTAAATAAAGATGTTTCTATTAATTTTTACAGATATTAGGATATTTTTAAGAAAACTTCTTTTATTCTCAAATGCAACTCTACCAGGAATCTCGCCAAGTGTCTGCCGTCCGTAATAACCAGCCTGAAGAGGGAGGCACAAGAGAGAGGCAATGCCACGGCCATGGGATTGGCCTCAGTCATCCAGACGCACCAGTTCCTAGGATCACTGACGATGATGAGGGATATTCTACATCACCTGTCCACACTATCAAAATCTATGCAGGCACGTGACGCAATATACACCACAGTCACACCAATGGTGAATGGGACCATCTCTATTATGGAGCAGCTCAAGACAACACCTGGAGAAAACTTCAAGAACCTGGCCGCCACCATCCAGCAGTTACAGGACGATGGATTGAACATCAACACACCATCAGAGAAGCAGTTGGCTGATTTCAAGACCAATGTAAGTTTCAAAGCAATACAAATATCTTATGTTCTGAATGTTTTAGTTTTTGAAAACAAGTCACCTGAAGTAAATATAGTAATAGAAAATATAGATATAAAAATCGAACAGGAAATGTAGCATTCAAGGGCGACAGTCAACCACACACACACAGAGAAACAAAGAACAAAAATATAGATATAGTAATAGAAACTGACATCACATAAAGTTATCAATTTTCTTGTTTTAAAAGTTCATTATATTGTGTATATTGTTCTGATAATATTGTTTTCAGATCTACGAGAAGTTCCTGACGAATGTGATTGACAACCTTGCGAACCAGTTTCCAGTCCTGCCCCTCATCGAGAATTTTTCCGTGTTCAATGCGTTGTGTTTTCCAGAGGAGGTTGACACCCATGGTGATGTGGAAATCAAGGTAAATATTATATTTTAACCTAGTTGGTGGGAACAACTTTAATTATTTAATAATAATTTAATAAAACAGAATATGTTTTCAGTGTTTTTTATTAAATATTTAACTGAAGGGCATAGATAAGAATAACAAATATTTATTCAATGTACACATGTTACAACATTTTTCTATTTTTCAGGCTCTTGCTTAGCACTTCAACTTGAGTGAGGACCTGGCAGCAGAAGAATGGAGACTACTGAAGGCAATGATAATGGCAACACCATCACTTCAAGAGAAGCGGGCAGATCAGCTGATGAAGTACGTCTGCCAGCTAGAGGCCTCGCATTCGGTATTGTACAAGCTGGCAGCAGTAGGCTTGCTGCTGCCTACTTCCACTGCTGGTAAGTTCAACTTTGTTTAAACAGTTATGTAGTTCCTTCAAGAATAATAAATTTATCAGGGCTCTCAATAGACGCGTACACACGCATTTTGACGCATGGAATTTCAATCTGACCCAATTCTGACGCATCTAATTTACGACCTGTGCGTTTTTATGACGCGCGTGTATTTGCTTCCAAGCATCAATCCAATACCTATTTTCGATAGTCCAAACATCACAACAATGAGCACGCGCAGCATAAACAGTGATTGACACCTTGCCTGATGACCTTGTTTGCCTCTCGACCAATCAAATTCGCTGATGTCGCAGCTTGAGGCACAGAGGCGGAAATAACCTGTCTGTAAATGGTGTCACTGTGTAATCTAATCGCTGCTATTGTGTTGATAATTTAATGATTATCTTTGAATAAATACTGATAAAGTTGATCCTTTGGGAGCAACAAACACAGTTAAGAGAATAAAGCAGCAGACTCGGTTTTATTGTGTCTGTTCATGAGAAGTAATGAAAGAAGCAACACTTCTAAGTTTATGATGCTTTGAAGTTTATGATGCTATGAAGTTTATGATGTTTGGCGCAGGTGGAGACTATTATGACTTGATCTGATTAATTGTTTAATTGATTGCTACCGGCTTCTGATTGATTACCGGTTAATTAGACTGAACTGCAATAAAACAGATGCTTCAGTCAAACGTGTGAACAGGTAAAATCGGCAAAAATAAAACTGACTTTATTTGTGTTTGTTGTTTGTTTATTTGTGTTGTTGTTCGTTAATTTTGTTTTGTGCACGTTTTAAAGAATAGAGAAATATAATTTTAATGAGGATAATTTAAATATTTATAAATCTGCGAAATGTACATAAAAAGAGCGTTTTTTAACCTGGGTTATCATTCAGTCAAAACTTACCGGACATTACGCATTGTGATATTTTGTGATTACGGACTTTTTTTTGTGCTATTGAGTAACGGACTTTATTAATTCATGTATGTTAAATTCACAAATAAATGGCGCAAAGAAGTATATTTCGTTTATGTCATCTCAGTCTACGAAACGGCCTGTTGGGGATGCACTGTCTGAGGGCATACTGTCTGAGGGTGCACTGTCTGACCCTCAGACTCCGAAGAAGCAGAAAAAAGGTGTCAATTCAGAGAAGGGAAATAAATCGTCGAAGGTTGTTAAAAAATTTCAGTTAGAGTGGAAAAATGGATTTCCGTGGGTTGAAAACATTGAGAAAGATGGGAATACAGTTATGATGTGTATCTGGTGTAAGGACGCTGGGAAATCAAACCCATTTGATGGTGAGGGCAGTTGTAACCTTCAGAAAAGTGCACTTTGCCGTCATGAAAGAACCCCGGACCATCTTATTGTTCTTGAAGCTCGCAGAGCAAAGGAAAACACCGGACCATAACTCACATGATGGAAGAGCAGACTGACAAATCAGTTGTAGAGGGCGAAGAGTAAAAAATCACACAGTTCCGGACACTCTACTTCGTGGCGAAGAATGGGCTACCCCTACACAACATGAATGGCTTGATTGAGTTGCAGGTACTGTACATAATGTGGCTTGATTGAGTTACACGTACTGTACATAATGTGGCTTGATTGAGTTGCACGTACTGTACATAATGTGGCTTGATTGAGTTGCCCGTACTGTACATAATGTGGCTTGATTGAGTTGCACATACTGTACATAAGGTAAACATTTATTTAAGGCCGCAATGAATTTTTGATTGATTCTCTTATCTTCCCAAATCTTTTAGACCTCCCTAATAAAAGTTATTGCCTTTTAACCTAAAATTGAGCTGCTTTGAGCAAAAGCAAAAACAATTTTGCCATAGTTTTAATAAATTATTTGCACAATATATTATGCAATCATTAATATGCAAAAACAAAATTTAGTGAATTATTAATAATGATTTTTCAAACATGTAAGTTGTGTAGTTTTAAAAGAATTCAGGGATTGCAGTGTTCATATAAATTGTATTAAAAAGTGAGATATAATTTTGAATTAAATGACAGTGAAGATTTTAAATACATAACTTTTATTCTACCATCGTTTTAAATAAAGTCTGGTTTAAAAAGATAATAAACACATATTTTAATTTGTCTGTATAATGTATTGTAAGTTATATTAAAAAGTGATATAATGTGTAAGTGAATTAACAGAACTTATTGTTTAGGGTTAACAATATTTATCACAAGTTTTTACAAGCATACAATATATGATTGATATGATTGATATATTATAAAGATTAAAAAGAAAGCTTATAGTTCATACATAATCTATATGATTCAAAGGAGACCAAATGTATTTATTTGTTAGAAACATGCTGCATATCTATTAATTTGTGTTTCTTGTTTGCAGAAGCAGAATGGCTGCCCAAGTCTCCAGAAGAAATCTACTCTTTATACCGGTACGGGTACACATGACGAAATGCTGGATTTCATTGACGCTGATATACAGTCATCCATCCAAGAAGACATCAGGCATAGTGACTTTGTGGGCATCATTCTGGATGAAACAACTGACATCACCATACACAAGAAGTTGAACGTGTACTTCAAGTGCCTCAAAGCTGGAACTAATGAACCTGTGACTCGGTTTATTGATTGCGTGTCCATCCAAAATGGCAAAGCTGATACATTAGTTTGCGAAATAGAAAAGTTGTGTGTCAAGTTAGGTCTGGATATGATGAAGGTAATTTCAATGGCTAGTGATGGAGCGTCAGTTATGACCGACAGGAAAAATGGTGTAGGTGTGAAAATGAGTGAGATACATAATCACAGATTAGTTCAGATTCATTGTGTGGTTCATCGTCTAGCTTTGTGCGCAGGCCAGGCCTGCAAAGATGTGGATTCATTTTGTGAGTTCCACAACACTGTGAAGAACGTGTACAGGTTCTACCACAACTCTGCTATTCGGTACAACGAGTTAAGAGAAATGGTGGATATTCTGTCTGACGACAAGGACACCAAACGTATTTCACTGAAAAAACCTGCCAGTTTCCATTGGCTTTCATTAGAGGGAGCAGTGAAAGCCATTTACCAAGTCTACCCAGCTCATGTAACAACACTGAAGTCGCAAGCAGCCGCTGGAAGACCCGAAGCAAAAGGACTTCTTCTGAAAGTGAGAGTCGTCATTTCTGTTGCGCACTTCATTTCTCATTGATGTGATGAGGACTGTCAACAAGCTGTGCCGTGTGTTGTTTCAGAAGGATGAACTGGACATAGAAGTGGTAAACATCATGGTTAAAAGTACCCTCGATATCCTTGAGCATCTGAAGAACAGCAATGGAGAAGTGCTTCAAACAGTTGATGATTCAACTGAGGAGAACAAGTACAAAGGTGTAAAGGTCATAGACACGCAGAACAACAAAATGGGATTCCAGACTGCTTCAGCCGCCTACATTGACAATCTGAAAGACAATATAGAAGACCGGTTTGAGGAAACATCAATGGACAAGCTGCAAACGGCAAACAAAGTAATGAACCCGAGATCCCCGCCAACATCCTCATCTGGCCTTTCAACTCATGGTCTTGAAGACTTGGAAATCATATGTGAATGGCTCGGACCAAAAGCAAACCATGTTGGACTAGTAGACGTGGACAGAATGAAGGACTTCTTCCAGTTTAAGGTTGTCCTGAAGAACTTCATAGGCAAAACGTTGAAATATGTATGCCAGAACCTCATTGACCAGTACAGTAACGTGTTCCCCTGACTACTGCATACTTGCAAAGTACATACTGACAGCACCTCTGACCACCTCTGACCAGTGTGGCATGTGAGCGTGGCTTCTCTAGCCAGAATCGCTTGAAGACGAAGTCCCGATCTAGAATTGACCATGAGAAGTTAGCTAAACAGAACAGAATCTGCGAGGAGGGTCCATCAGTTGAACTGTTTGATGCTAAGCGAGTAGTTAAGCAGTTTGTAAAGAGCAAAAGCAGGAGAAGTAGATCTATAGGGAAATGCTGCTTGTGGCTTCAGTGAAGATTATTTTCATGAACAGTAATATTTAGACTGTAAAAACAGTAACACTAAGTGAAATATATTGAAGTAACGAGTTGTTGGTATTTTAGTTAATTACTTGAGAAATTATTGAACTCTTGACTTTGAGAAATATTGTTGATACTGAAATATAGAATTAATTAATTGAAATGAACACATGTGACTGAATACAGGGGTCGAATTTCACAAATTTAGCCACTAGCTAAAAACATCCAGTTACTAAAAAATCTACTAGCTAAAATTGGTTCTCACTAGCATTTTTATTCAAGTAATAACGGGATGTAAATTCTGTTTCAAAATAGTGTTTTAGTATATGCAAGACGTTTATTATGTGATAACTGACTATATACTAGACTGTCACTGTACAGTACTGTTTACTGCATTTCATTTGTTTGTTATAATTTATTATTGATTATTGTGTTGATGATAAGGTCATTTTCCTGTATGAAACTATGAATTGTGAACCTTACCTTTCTCCGCGTTTGCTTGACTCCATCTCGTCATTTTGCCTTTTGAAAAATTAAGTGATTTTGCGAGCAGACGATTCTGCCATGAAAATTGATTGTGAAAAGTCCGGAGTTATCTTACCGGAAGTTGATATCGATTCATTACGTATAGACGCTTGCACTAGTCTTGTTTACTGGATAAGCGTCAATCTGATACAGACTGCATTTACTTATTTTCATTTGACAATGAAGTTACGCAAATAATCGTGGAACTGGAGAGAGGTTTGACTACATATTATGTTGTCGGATCATTTGTTGGTTCTGTCAGTCTGTCTAGGGTGATATTCAATCAAGTGTGTGCTATTTATTTCTACTCGCAGAAAAAAGCAAGTGGTCGAAATTTTCAGTAGCAATCTGAAAAATCAACTCGCATGTCTGTAAGAGTGAAATTCGACCCCTGTGAATAGCAAAAACAAGAAGGAATACATGTATACTGGATTGTGTCTTAATAAGTGGTTTAAATGAAGTGGGTTTATTTATGAGAAATATACTAACAGAGAATAAAAAAATTATAATAATATTGAAATAAATGTGTTGTATGATGTTATTTTACAAAAGAAATACATTAAAATATTTTGAGAAATATTGTTGATTGAATATAGAATCCGATAATAAATTATATAATAGTATATTAAATGAAAGAGTATAACTGTGTACTGTAATATTATAGAGTACTGTACTATACTACAGAATTATTTTTTGAAATAGATGAAATTAATAAAATGAGAATAGATTTCTTGAGAATTTAATATACAATAAAGATACACTGTCCTTTGTTTTCTTGTTTAATGTTCCAAATATACATACATACAATTGGTGCAAACAGAGATTGTGTTATAATAACACCAATAACTTATAATATTAACAAATGTGGACCCCAATTTATAAAACATCCTTACATAACTTTGAATCATTGACATAATGACACATTATTGTAAAATGGAATAGTAGTTTTTTAAGTTCAAATGCATATATATTCTTGCACACCTTTCTTTGCAATACAATATTTCAGAATTCACTACAATTAAAGTTATTAAAGGATGTTTTATAAAACAGCGTTTCGATTCGTTCGATTTATATTTGACTCTTGCTATTTCAATTTTGACCCGGAGGATTTTTGAGTCAAGGGTCATATGACTCTTCACTTTTAAAGTCTATTGAGAACCCTGTTAATTACTTTCTTTTTATTTGTTATATTTTAATTTTATTTCAATTTGGTAGATGATGAACCCAACAATATGTTAATGTTGCAGATCAGTAATAATGTATTTCTGTTCTCTTGTTTCAGACTGTGAAAGAGGGTTTTCCACTCTTAAATGAGGGAAGACTACACACCAAAACAACATCAGCAACAAGGTCCTAAATGCTCTACTGCACCCTCATGAAACATAATTTCTGAATTTTGTCTGAAACTTTCTGAATCCTGTCTGAGCACTGTCTGAATCTGTCTGTACACAAAATTGCCATCTGAATTTTGGCTGAACATAAAATCACTGTTCTGATAATTGTCTGAACAATTGTTGAACATGGCAGAACAGCATCTGAACAGTTCAGAAAAAATTCAGAACTCTTCAGATGTGATTCAGACAATTTCAGATTATACATATTCTGAATATGAACTGAACCCTTTCTGAACAGTTCAGAAAATGATTCAGAAATATTCACAAGTGATTCAGACAATTTCAGATTATACATATTCTGAATATGAACTGAACACTTTCTGAACAGTTCAGAAAATGATTCAGAACTATTCACAAGTGATTCAGACAATTTCAAATTATACATCTTCTGAATATAAACTGAACACTTTCTGAACTCTTCAGACTTAGATATTTTATATAAAAGTAAAGTCTGAATCTGTCTGTGTTAAGGTAAAGAAACATCTGAAGGTCTGAAATGTTCAGACTTCAAAAATAAAAAAATATCCATGATTGTATATATATAAATTTTACTTTATCTATAATTAGAAAACCTTTTTTTGCTTTCTTGAAATTCTTACTTCGGTTGAAAAATGAATCGGAACTGTCAAAACTGTCTAGACTTAAAATTTGAATAAATGAGCCACCTAAAGTCTGAAATGTTCAGACTTCCACCGTAAGTCTGATATGTTCAGACGAAAAGTCTGAAATGTTCTGAAATGTTCAGACTTCATCTTCATTAAACAAATCTATATCAATTTATGTGCAAATTAAAGGTTATTATATTGACATCCTTTATGTGATTACATGGAATGAAAAAAGATTACATTATTCCTTCCAGAACTGTGTCGACATTAAACATGGTTGCCATTGGCAATCTTTGATAATCTTAATGACCATGGTTGAGCTGGTGACCATAGTTTTAAGTCATCCAGCCCTGACCTCAACAAACAGCTCAGCCAGGGTTCACCCCAGGATTTTTTTCAGGCGCTGACACAGACAGCACGTTTTTGGATTTCGAAGGGTGGTCAGCAGGAGTCTATTCCCCACCTTTCCTTTTTTTTTTTATATAATTCTAAGATACACCATCTGCTCGGAGATGGTTTTAGTTGTAAAATGAATTATGCCTTATTTTAATCAGAAGGCACTCTCAATGCTATTGACCGTTTCAAAAATGTTTTTTTGGAAATATTTTTAAAATCCACTTTCTCAGCCTCAGAGCAAGCATATTTTCAAAAGGCAATTGTCTTGCCCAACATTTAAGTCCACTTAGTGTATTTTTGAACATGTATGCAGTAGTGTTAGGCCTGTATATCAATTAAACATTCAGAACTATAAATATCTTTTCCTTTATTGAAATCGCGAAAACCGGTGACATATGAAAAAAGAAGCATATCGCTAAGTTTGTAACGCTTTTTTGGGAAAGACGCACATCCATATATATGTTTAATTTCATTCTTTACAAATGAAATACACTGAATACCTCATCCAGTCGCATTAATAAACGAGTTCTTCGAGTGTATTAAAAAATTCGCATTTTCTCGAAAAATAATCCAGGGCCGCTCATTATTATGATTTACGATTGTTTGGGAAAAAAGAAGCATATCGCTAATTTTGTAACGCTTTTGAGGAAGATGCGCATCCATTTACGTTTAATTTCAAACTTTATCAATGAAATACACTGAATACCTCATATAATCGCATTAATAAACGAGTGCTTTGAGTTCGCATTTTCTCACATAACATTCCAGGGCCGCAAATATGACCTTAGGTCGCCGACTTGACTTCTCAGAAGCGAGAAATGACAGTCAAAAACTTGTTATTTGTGGAGGTGTATTTCACACTATCTGGCGAGTGACACCGATAGAGGGGCTCTGTGACAATAAGCAAAATATAAGCACCGCGCTTGATATTTAAAGGAAAGCGCTAAATAAATAAAACTTCGGAAAATGAAAAAGATATCAAGCTTTCCGTGTGTCCCTTTTAAACTGATATTGAGCGAGAAATTAAAATGATTTAATGATATTGTTTGATGTGGAAAACACATGCTATTATTGGTGATTCAGGTCAATATATCTAGAAACAGCGAGTTTTATTCAATAGAACGCCACCCGCATGAACGGAATTATAACGGTTATTACGACGTGTGAAAATTACGTGACGTCACAGTTTCAAAAAGAACGCTGCAAGACCGACTCTCATGACCGCGAAAGCAGAAAAAACAACAGCCGTAAGTATTTTGGAACATACACTAATCATATGTCATGCATATAAACAAGTTAATAAGTAGATATATATTCTTCCACGAAACACGAACGCATCAATTACTTTTTAAAATGTAGGAAATCGTATGCTGAATATAACGTCATCAGTTTTCGCGAATGTACGGGGATCGTAAATTTGCAGACATTTTTAACGATGGAAAACAGCTCGTTACAATTAAATGCATACTCTTATGAATGAAACAATTTGTGTAAAGTGTTTGGTTAACAAGCATAAAATCTAATGGATTTTGGAACTGCGACTTGAGAAGTTGAGTTTTGAAATGTAGACCGGCTTCCGGTCGTTACTTTCACAGCGGCTTCCGGTTGGCCGTTTATAGTCCAAGCAAAACAGATTCTGAATGAGATATCTTGTAAAACAAAGAAGTTTATTCATATAATCATATATTAATCAGGATTTTAAAGAAAATGATTTGATACAGTTTCAAAATATGCATGTCATTTTGCTGATGACGTTCAACTCGGCCTTTTTACATTTTATTTTGATTTCTACATTTTGGTTGCATTTATATTTCGATAGGCTGGAAAAGCTAAACAAGAATGCTGCAAAAATGAAGACGCAGAAAGATAAAACCATGGACCAGAATACTTCTCAGGTCTTTGTACCTTCTACCTGACCAAAGTATGAAGGTATAATAATTGTTTTCTATTAAAAAAATTGGTATTGGTTTAAAAAAAAAAATGTAACTTATAAATGCTTGCTGTCAGAAGAATCAAGGTACTGAAACATGTACTTACCCAAGATTATGTATTTATAGTTCAAACAACTGAATGTTGTTTAACGGCTCATCAACACAGTATAGGTTATTTAGAGCCGCCCCAGAGAGAGGGGAAGGATACATAGGAATCCGGGAACTTGCCCTACTCTTATTATCAAATAGATTCCTATGGTTCTTTAACGTGCTCGGAGGATAGACCGATACACGGGACCGCCCGGTTTACGTCCCCATCCGACGGACGGGGCTAAGGGAAAGTGTCTTGCCCAAGAACACACCGACGGAACTCAGTGGCACCACGGAGGATTGAACCCGGGGCCTCCGGTTACAAATCCGCCGTGCTACCGACTGCGCCACGCCAGCCCTCCATAGTTCAAACAAAAACACTAAACACTGCAGCTTCAAAAAGTGTTAAGTTGAAAGCACATACAAAACATGATGGTAAAATGGCCCTGAACACTCGCCCTATTGCATCGTTTCGCTGAAGACACTTGCACCAGTTACACACAAAAGGGTCTAGCTCTTAATCTTGGAAAAAAACAACTTTATAAAGGTTTTCTTAAAAACAAATTAAAGCTATATTTAAGGCAGCAGATCATACTTGTAAAACACATGCTGTCAATATTTTATGAAAAACTTATTTTCAGATTTCAATTTCTTGGAGAGGCCAAAAAAGACATACGTGCACATGGGGCGGGACGAGCTATTGCAGTGCATAGATCCAAGAAAAAAACCTGGCCCTATACCAAACTAATCACCAAGGAAGATTGTGTGGATTGTGTGGAGACGCTATACGGTCATGGGACTGCTGTTTTTACCACATGTCAGAATTTAATAAATTTAAATGTATACCTCATTTAAAAAAGAAGTTATATTTAATTAGCTATATATAGCTCTAGTGGCCACAGGCCAGAGATTATTGCATGAGCTTATTCGATAGGGCGTTGTCTGCTGTCTGTCCTCCAATTTAAATTGTCCTAAATGTTATCGAATCCCATAGTCAAACCGGGTATGTAAACATATATGGTATACCACTGGATATCAGGGCTATTCCATTAGAGTATTCCAGTGGAAATATCACTAGTATTCCACTGGAAATAATCTAGTGGAATTGCTCTGATATCCAGTGGAATTCCACTGATTCCACTGGTATTATTTCCAGTGGTATTCCAGTGGAAAGATCAAGTGGAATTGCTCTGGAATTCCAGTGGTATTTCCAGTGGAATTCCAGAGCAATTCCGCTAGATTATTCTAATGGACATCCATTGGAATTCCACAGGAATATTTTCACCAGGGAACTGTCTAGGTTAACGCTAGCAGTAGCCAAAATAGCCAATGGCTCCTAATCCATTCGCAGGGGCAGTGAGTTGCAGCCCTTTTTTTTTGGTCAAATTTTACTTAAAAATATATTTGGTGTGACCGTGTCTATCTCCTCCCACATTTTGTTTGTTTTGAAAGTTTACAGGATACTTACTTAGGATGTCAAAATGTGTATATCCTTTCGGCATTTAAATCTACCCGATATTACCTGCATTATGGCCCTTTTTTCAAGATGTGCATATGGATTCGGCATCAAAATTGACCCAGTATTACCGGAGTAACATTAACCCTTTTTTGTCCAATTTTCTGTTTTACTCTGATTGTTTTCAGAGGGGGCATTCGTGACCCATGGACACTTTTCTGGCAAAGATATGTCTGACAAATTATTAACAAAGATGTTGACAGTTTTATCACTTAAATTGTTATATTTTTAGCTCATCTGGGTCAAAGGCTCACATGTGAGCTATTGTGATCATTCTTGTCTGTCATAATTCTAATCTAATCTGAATAGTGTCTGCACCATTTTCTGAATCTTTCTTAAAATGTTCTGAGAGATTCAGACACTTTTGAGTCTGAATTTTGTCTGAATGAACCCTGAAAATTCAGACAATTTTCAATCTGAATTTTGTCTGGATTCGTTCCAATTTAAGTAAATATTCAGACAAAGCCAAATGACGCCAAATATTGTCCGTTCAGACAATGTTCAGTTAAATTTCAGACAGTGGTTTAAGCAACTTTTCAGAATAAATATCTGAACCAATTTTCTGAATCTTTCTTAAAGTGTTCTGAAAGATTCAGACTTCAGACACTTTTGAGTCAGAATTTTGTCTGAATAAACCCCGAAGATTCAGACGATTTTCAGTCTGAATTTTGTCTGGATTCGTTCCAATTTAAGTAAATATTCAGACGAGGCCAAGTAACGACCGTTCAGCCAAGAATCAGACAATGTTCAGTTAAATTTCAGAATAGTGTCTGAACCATTTTCTGAATCTTTCTTAAAATGTTCTGAGAGATTCAGACTTCAGACACTTTTGAGTCTGAATTTTGTCTGAATAAACCCTGAAGATTCAGACGATTTTCAGTCTGAATTTTGTCTGAATTCGTTCCAATTTAAGTAAATATTCAGACGAGGCCAGATAACGACCGTTCAGCCAAGAATCAGACAATGTTCAGTTAAATTTCAGAATAAAAGTCTGAATAGTGTCTGAACCATTTTCTGAATCTTTCTTAAAATGTTCTGAGAGATTCAGACTTCAGACACTTTTGAGTCTGAATTTTGTCTGAATAAATCCTGAAGATTCAGACGATTTTCAGTCTGAATTTTGTCTGGATTCGTTCCAATTTAAGTAAATATTCAGACAAGGCCAAATAACGCCAAATAACGTCCATTCAGCCAAGAATCAGACAATGTTCAGTTAAATTTCAGACAGTGGTTCAGCCAATATTCAGACACTATATTTTCATGAGGGTGGCCACAATGATGGATGGACCCTCCATCAGCAAGTTCGATTTCTTGAAGAACCAGCAACTTTAATCAACACAGTCTGGCTGAACAATGGGGTATACTTTGGTCTTCGAGGAAGACAGGATCATGTTAATCTCATGTGGGGTGAACAATGGGGTATACTTTGGTCTTCGAGGAAGACAGGACCATGTTAATCTCATGAGGGGTGACACTAAACTAAAGCACATATCAGAAGGCAGAGAATATCTTGAATTCAATGGTAATTTATTTTATTTTATTTAAGCCTGTCAGATCCTTTTTATCCCATTTCCCAACCATCATTCAAACACATGCACAGGTCTGTAAATCTATCTGGATTTGACCCATTGTTTACCGGTATATGGAAACTGACAAAGTCAAAAACCAGATTACAACAAACAATGTCAGCCTTTACTCAGAAATTAGTTTGAAATAAAATGAAATGCAGTGAAATAATTAAAAATACGTAAGCAGTGTTTGTTACAATTAACAAAAGTTGGACAATTGAATGGAAGTGGTTTTTTACGGTGCACCAACACAAAAAGGTTATATGGCATCAACAGTTGGACATATGATAAATAATAATAAATATTTATTTTAATTTGTATATATATAAATAAATAAACACTTGAGTCATACGGTGACTTAACTAGTCTTTTTTAAAGAGTAAATAAGTAACATGACCGGTAAGTCGTGACTGAAGGGTCGAGGTTCAGATTCTTATTGTTCAGATTCTTATTCTACTCGTTTTAATGATATTACTTCCTGTCTTTACGGGAGATACGAACGTGTTGTGACTTGAATTTTCAGATCTTGAGTATATTATATATTGCATGATGCCTAATTGATTTTGTTAAGTTGTGTAACTCTTGAAGTATTCTTACATTACATTTTATTTATATTATACAGAGCGCAGCACTAAGACAAGAAGTGGTAGTAAGGCGGGAGACTACAGGAAGGTTACTCCAAAAATGTATGGAGTACAGCTCACACAGACCAACAGATCTATTACAGCCTGAAAGTCGGTTTTATTTGAAACCATTAGCTGAACCCAAAGGCCAAGTCTGGTATTCCCATCAACCCATGGGCAAAGATAAATTGGGGAAGATGATGACCACTCTGGCTGAAAAAAGACAGTTAGAGGGAAGGAAAGTAAACCACTCAACAAGAAAAACATTTGCAACCACTCTTGTTCAGGCAGGGCCGCCACCGACTGAATTAGCCCATTTAGGTGGTTGGAAAAACATTCAGTCAATAAATGAATACTCTGCTTCATCTGTTGGACAGCAAGCTATTGTTGCATCAGACCTTATGTTTGGTGTTATGCTTCCATCTAACACAGATCATTTAAGTGAAGTGGTGGTTCAGGGAATAAGTGAACAAGATTCACACAACCGGGTTAATTTTGCTTTAGTAAGCAATGAAACGCTTTACTCAAATAGACAGAGCTCTAATCCTTATGCTTTACTTTGTGGAGCAAACATATCTGGAGGAACGTTTAATATAAACATTATTTCTGGGAAAAGAAAGTACATAAGTCAGTAACAAAGTCCACAGGAAACAGATTGAAATAACTTTTCATGGCACTAGTGACAACATGTTTTGCTGAAAGTTATTTATGTTTATGTGTTATTAAACTGTTACTGTTCTCTATGCTTTTTATAAAAAAATGTGTATGGGTGACACTGTGATAAAATATTGTCCATTTAAAGAAATAACAGTCCTTAAACTGGTACTTTAACCCATTTCATTCTGGAACACTATCAGATAATATCTCCTGAATATCTGAACATTTTCAGAATTATGCTACAGCAACAAATTCAAATCGGTATAGTTACATTTTAGTAATTTACCAAGTAAGTATTAACATAAACATAACAAAACTATATATCATTGTGTAGATATTTGAAATACCTACACATTGATATAAATAAAAAGGCAGAAATCATGTGAAAAAAAGTTTCTTTTTAATTATAAACTTTGGGGAAGCGTGCGAATCGGGACATAAAAAAGTCATACCTGGACTTCAAGGTATGTTGTCTGTGGTAAATATCCATTTTTTCTCAATAATCCAGTGTATATATTGCAGAGAATTTTAGGCACTTCATCGCACACCAAAAATCATCAAAATCCATTGAGTAGTTCAAAAGTTACAACTATTTTGGGCCAAAGGGAGGAGCGGATTCCATGTTCGTTCCCGGTCTGCATACCGGTTGGTTTCTGTTACCATGTGTTTTCACAGCTCATCAACCCAAGGTGTATAATTTTTCAAGTGTAATAGAAAATCACATTCCAGTTAAGATTCATAGAGTAAAGAATTTGCAGCAACCAGACTGGTTAAATCCAGAAATTTTAGATTCAATGAAAGAAAGAGATAAATTTAAAACCAAAGGCGATATAAACAATTATAAAAATGCACGAAACAAAGTTAACAGGTTGATAAATGTTTCTAAAAATTCATCTTATGAAAGAAAAATCGAAGAAGGTAAATCGGACCCTAAATCAATTTGGAAGATTTTTAGAGAGCATGGTGCGTCTTCAAAAAATAAAAATAAATCAAATGTAATAAATAATATTAAAATAAATAATCAAGACATAAATGACAAGACAGAAATTGCTAATGAGTTTAATAATTTTTTTGTAAACATAGCTTCAAATTTAAAAGAACCAATCCCAGATTCTGATTTCATAAATGTTAAAAACTTTGTAAATGCAAATGTCCCGAATCTCATGAACTTTAACATTCCATTAATAACAGAATCTGAAACTCGTAAAATGCTTACTAACTTAGATGTGTCAAAAGCTACAGGCCTCGATCAGATAGGGCCGAAATTACTAAAATTATCTGCAGATGTTATATCAAGCAGTATCACACATATAATTAATTGTAGTATATCACAGGGTGTTTTCCCAGATCAATGGAAATCAGCTAAAGTAAACCCTTTATTCAAAAAAGGACTAGCAAACGATGTAAATAATTACAGACCAATATCCATACTACCAACACTTTCAAAATTAATTGAGAAACATGTACATGATTCGTTTATTACTTATCTTAACCATTATAAGTTATTATGTAAATCACAAAGCGGATTTAGAAAAAAACATAGCTGTGAAACTGCTCTTGTGCATATGATAGATAACTGGTTGAAGTCATTAAATAGTGGTGAAATTGTCGGTGTTGTAATGCTTGATTTTTCAAAAGCTTTTGACTTATGTTCGCACAATATACTATTAAAAAAGTTAAAAATATACAAATGCAGTAACATTACTGTTAAATGGTTTGAATCATATCTCACTAATAGAACACAGTCGGTAAGCGTTAATGGTGTTATTTCAGATAAACAAATTACTACCTGTGGAGTTCCACAAGGATCCATTCTAGGACCACTATTATTTCTATTATTTATTAATGACTTGCCGTTGTATGTACAAGAAAATGATTCTAATGTAGATATGTATGCAGACGATACCACTATATATGATATAAATTTATCGAAAACAGTAGTTGAAAGAAATTTGCAAAGAGCTTTAAATAATGTTAGTAACTGGTGCTTAGATAATGGTATGGTTTTAAATGCTGCTAAAACAAAAGTCCTATTAATTACTACGCCACAAAAACGTTCTCAATTGGTAAATAAAAAATTATCATTACACTATAAAGATGTTAATTTAGAGCTAACAGCAGGGGATAAAATTCTTGGAGTTCATATTAATGAAAATCTTAAATGGGACAATCACATTACCTTCGTTCGGAAAAAGATTTCCACAAATTTATGGCTCTTATCAAGAATAAAATTGTTTCTGCCATTACATTATAGGATTCTGTTTTATAAGGCATATATACAACCACATTTAGATTTCTGTAATATTATTTGGGGAAGTACAAACAAATCAAACATTCAAATTCTTATTCGATTACAGCGGCGGGCATGTCATATTATCCTAGGTGAGCAATACACTAACCTAAATGAAGCTTTATTGAGTATTAATGTACTTAGTATTGAACATAGAATTTTACTTCAAAAGGCAAAATTTATGTATAGGGTATTTCAAAACGCCACTCCGTCTTACATTCAAAACATGTTTCAGTACAATAATAATAATCACAGAAACTTAAGGTCATCAAACCATTTAAATGTTTTAATACCGAAACCAAATAAAGAATTATTTAAAGGAAGCATGTCTTACTCTGGGGCTAAAGTATGGAATAGTATCCCAGATTATATTAGACTCTGTCCTACAATAAACAGTTTTACTTCTAATTTTATCAAGTGGATAAAGTCGGGATAATTTTCATACTCGTACTTCTAATTTTAAATAAAGTTTAAAAGATTAATCATTTTAACTATAAAAAAATGAAAAAATTGGTGTTTAAATAATTTCAAAACCACTGCCTCTGTTTGATCTCTAATGCTAAATGTTCTATATTTGAATGTGTCGTGTATTGCTATTTTATATCTTAATTACAGGGAAAATGCTTTAACTTTTACCATCATTGAACTGATATATTTTGATTTCTATTATTATATGATATTATTTTGTTAAATCACTGATTATATTGTTAATGTGTTTGTATGTATGTATAAATATGTGTTTTATTCAGAGGGCCCCAAGGAAGATTAGCTAATGTTAATTGGGTCACCCTCTTAAAATAAAGACTTTCATTCATTCATTCATTCAATAAAATCAAAACAATTATGGTGTTGGTATTCCTGTGGATGCTGTACTGTAGCACCCTCAACTCCAGTAAATGGGTCAGGATTTCTTGGAGTAAAGTTGTCCGTAATCCAGTCGGCATGAAACCCTTCGAAATATGAGTCCGAATCCGAGGCGAAAAATCCTGAAGTCGCGGACTCCCGGTCGCCGACCAACAGCAGGTCTTCCCCGTACATAATTTCAGTAAGTTCTCGTCGTCAAAACTTTCATTTTCGAAGTCTTCAGAACTAAAATCGGAGGTATTTCAGACATCAATGTCACTACCTTCACTCGATACATTGTCAATGTCCGCCATTTTGAAAAATTCCCCGAAAAAATCACAAAAACCAAGCTCAAAATCACTTTTTTGAAAGAATTTTCTACTTTGAAGAATGCGGAAGTAAACAGAAATCAGTGCGCATGCGTTACTGAATTTGTTATTTCCAGGCACATATTCGAATGACGTTTTTCACACGTTTCTATAGAGCACATGCGTAAATACTGATGAATCGGTATCCCGAATAGAAAGGGTAGGTACTGATGGATCGGTATCCTGAATGAAATGGGTTAAGCGTTAAAATATTAATTCACAAACTGTGATATATACATTCAATATTGAATTGCAGATTTATTTGCATCAGATTTGCAGATTTATTTGAATCAAGATTCTTGTTAACTTATTAAATGTTATATTGGAACATATATCTCTTGTTTTTTCCTTAACTGTAAATGATACTTAAAACATAAAAGGATATATTAAGTAGTTAATTAATAAAACTGTCATTAATTAAGTGTTTTCATATTGGCCCAATTATTGGTCCTCGGACTGTCATATTGTCCCGCTGCCTTCGGCCTTGGGCCAATATGACAATCCTTGGACCAATAATTGGGCCAATATGAAAACACTTAATTAATAACATCATATTATAGTATCAGTGTCCCATGAAGCTTTGGCATTTCTGTAAAGTTGAGATTTGGTCGTCCATCAAAGACAGCAGTGGTGCAATAACAATAGTTATTTGATCCTTGATAATCCACACAATAGTAGGTATAACAACGCATAAAGTTTTGCCAAAATCAGTTGGCAAAAAACATTTCTGTTGTTGAGGGCAGATGTTGCAATCTGTGCTCAGATTGGGCATCGAAGTCAATACCATTCAGCGATTTCATTTCGTCAAACACCGTTTTTACTGCCTGAGTATCCATTTCGAAAGCGGCCTTTATTTTGGCAGGGCAGGAAAAATCCACTCATCCGCTCGTCATGACGAGTGACACCTCGTGCAGGACGAGTAAGTTTTCCTGTCTGGTCGTCCTGTCGGACAAGTGAAAAAATTGATGAGCTAATTATTTTTTTCTAGCTTAAATCGCGTGTCTAGCTAGAAATACGATATTTGCGCTGTTAAAATCAAAACCGGATGTTTACTTGTTGGTAAGCAAGCAGACTTGCTTCTAAAAATAGAATGTATTCAAGAACGACAACTCCTACGAAATTTCGTTCTTCGTCCACAATTAGATTCGTACTACTGTACATCGTACTCAATTTGTTTCATACTATCGGTTATTTTTCAGAGGGGAAATTATTAGCCCGCCATCCGTGCAGCCGTCGTTGCACGGCCGTTTTTGAAAAATCGCTCCCAATATTTGGTGGAGTGGGTGGGGTAAATTTTTTATTTTTTTTTATTTTTTTTTTAAACTTACTTTCTGAATATTGTTAAAGAGCAGTGGCAGAAAAACAATAACGTGGCTCCAGCGTAAATGGAGTTTCTACGATAGAATTGCAGCAACTCTGCAGTTCAGGGTGAGAAGGTTCTAGGCCCATTTTCCATATTTTATCTCGATGTACATGGAAGATGAGCCTGGCATGTTCATGCCTTTTAGGCGCCATATAACCTGTTCATGTGTTGGTGCGCCTTAAAACACCAATTCAATCAATCAATCAATATTGTTATGTTTTTTAAAGTACGAAAATATAACAACAAACTTTAAAGTGACACTGACTGTAAGTATTAAAGCAGATTATTGAGCATAACCAAATAACAGCGAAATGAACAGTGAAAACAAGGATAGACCCAAATAATTCTGACATTTATGACCAGCTGTTTGTGGCAAGCACAAAGTGTTTGAAAAAATAAACAAATAGTGAATTTGACTATTTATTTAGAAGTTTTGTTGTGAATCAGTAAATACTAACCACATTAAAATACAGTGTTGGTTTTAGTTAATAAACAAATCATGATATAACTTGTATTTTGTAGGACGAGTAGATTTTTTGAAGGACGAGTAAGATTTCCAATCCACTAGTCCTATATGACGAGTAGGCTTTTAAATTTTTTTCCTGCCCTGTTTGGTAGAAAAAATCTGTCTAGTCTATAGCTGTATTATAACGCACATGTGCGCACGTGCCTTTATTGTAATTTATTGGTATTGATGTACAAAAATGTTGACTCAGTGTGCAAATTGCGATGTCACTTTTAAAGAAAAATCAGGTAATCATGTTTTTTATAGGTTTTTGTTGGAAAACAAACTGCCAAACAGTCAAACGTTGGCAAAGGATGTTCTGGCTGCCTTAACAGGGAGTACATTATCTCATGATGGGCAATTCTTATGTCCGTCGTGTTGGTCCAAACTTGCTGACAGCGCAAAATACAAGAAAAGTCTAGATGATTTTTGGGGACAGACAGCTAATAATACATACATTGGTCAAAAGAGAAAGGATGACAACCTCGTGACACCAAGCAAGGAGAAATGATGAAAAGGGGTGGAAAGCTAAACCTTAAGCCGTATTTTGGTGTAGCAGCTGCATGCTTGTTACACGCAAAAGCACCAAGAACAGCAAATTTTATCCCCTCTGTTTTTTTCCATTCAGTTCTGGCGTGGGTGGCTGAAAAGGGAGACAATTAAGCAGTTGGCGTATACAGGTATTTGTATGAGCTATGACTACACACTCAAAGCTGTGGACAAGATAAGACCAGACTTTGATCAAGCAGCAACTGCGTGCAAGGAGGAGCTTGAGAAAAATGTGTCAGGTGCCGGGGAAGGTGAATTTGTTAACAATGACGACCTTGAGCTATCCGTGGCGTTGGCTGAAACGGTTGGGAATACTGAAGATGAAATGAACGATAAATCAGACGAAGAGGGCGGTGAAGTAGAAAGCTACATTGAAGAATCTGAAAACGATGATGAAATTGACAAGCAGCCAGAAAGAGAAGAAGATGACGAAAAAGAAGAAGATGACCAACATGAAATGGAAGGTGATAATGAAGAAATAGACGAAGAAACAGCAATGAATGAGAACGAAGATTTGGAGGACACAATTCAGTACGGAGACATTTCTGTATTTGAAGAAAGCTATTCCGGTCATCCCGGGTTCACTTTGTGTTGGGATAATGTAGGTAAGAAAGTTACCGCAAGACTTCCCACACAAGAGAATAAAGACAAATATTTAAATATGGCTCTGGGATATATGGCAGTTAATAGAATACCGACTGCTCACTTAGATTCTGATCTGGCAAATGTTAAAAAGGCGAGCGATATTGCTATAAATAATTTCTTAACAGATGCTAATGTTTTCTCAGAAATTCGACATAGAATGATAGTCATAGTAGGTAGATATTTGTGTGGACACCTGAATTGGTTTAGAGATAATTTAATCGGCCATGTTACAAGTCATATTACTCATCAGCATACTGCAGAGACAAGTAAAAAAAGTGTATTCATCAATTTAGGCGTTTTCAACGAGAGTCCAAGGAGCACACAAGGTATGAAAAATTGCAGAAATACATACCATCAATTAACAATCGCCCTCATCCTGCACTTGTATATGGTAATGGTCTAAGTTGCGAAAGGGGAAATGATGCACAGAAAGCTTGTTGCAATGGCTTAAATCCATGGAAGCGACTTGAAGGTATTGAACCGGCAGCACAAGAATTTCACAAGGGAATGATTTTACTATAGGACTACTATCACGAGTTCTTCAGTGGCACCAGTTCTGCAGATGGAGGAACTGTTTTCCAGCTGAAAAACATGTTCAATTTCCGAAATGTCAAAGCAGACATCTCTAACGACTTCACGCATGCATGGGAACTCATGTGCCTAACAACTGAAGGTATGGTCCGTCTGCTGACGATGGACAAACTTGGCATGAATGTGCATTCGGATAGGCCGGCGGATGCTCCTGATGGACTAGAAGAAAAAAGTGAAAAGGAAAAGAAGACATACTTTGATGGAGTGTGTGTGTCACTGGTTGAAAGTGTATGGCATGAGTTAGATACGACCGCACTTATTAACGAAAATGAAGCATGCGAGTTCTGCATTTGTAATCTACACCTAGGCGAGGATGAACCGATGGTTGGTTGTGAAAATGGGGCACAATGTGCTGGAGACGAATGGTACCACATTACATGTATGAACATCACCAGAATACCAAAGGGCAAATGGTACTGTCCAATTTGTACACAGAAAGGTTTAAAGAAGACGGTTAAAAAGGTGGTTATTAAAAAAGCGGATTACAAACGAAACCACAGCTTAGCACTGGCTTGGCGAGGTTTAAATCTTCTCTGTCGAAGAGATGCAGTTTGAGAGATCGATGGAAAAGCAATACTGGCATATTGGAGGTGTGATCTTGTGGTTTTTTTTCCAAAAAACATGCTGGGCCTTGATGTTGTTTTCGACTCCAAGGTAATTGAAAATGAATTGTATAGGCACAGGAGGAGGGCTTATAACAGAGACAAAAACGTGATTGAAATGGTCGAGTTTTAACAACCAGAAGATCTTTTCAATGACGTGAATGGGAGGTATCATAGAGCGTTTCCAGAATTTGTACATGATGAAAACCCTAAGAATCTGCGAATACTAAGAAAAAATATCAGAACAGTATCTGACAAACTTGACAGACGCCGAAGAGTAGTTATTAACAATTGAAACACTGACTACAATACCTGTATTAAATTGTAAACAACTTGACATTGACTAACTGTGAATTACAACTGCATTTGCCTAAAACTGAAATTCTCTGTCAATATTTTCGACTTATATCCTTCACAACATAACATACAAATAATACACAGCGTCATATATAGAAGACATGAACAATCTATACAGTCCAATGGCGAATCCAGGGGTGGGGAGCGGAGCTACTGCGCCAGTTCCTAAACCCTGCTCCCCTCGCCCCCACACCCACTACTTCGGAAACCAAAAAGAAATAAATAAAAAATAATTCAATTGCATGTTGTAAACACTGTATAGGTTATTTAGAGCTGCCCTAGGGAAAGACTAGACTGATACATGGTACTGCCTGGGTTAGCCTATGTCCCCATCCCTAAGGGAAAGTGACTTTCCCAAGCCTCCGGTTACAAATCCGACGCGCTCCCGACCGCCATGCCAGCCCCTATATATAATAATAATATTCTTCTTTGTTTTTTTTCCCATATTTAACGTGTTTATGCCCCCTAAAAGGCCTACGCGTCTCTAAGTAATGGCCAAAGTATTTTTTATTTTATTTTTAACTCAACCCTCCCAGCCCCTCTCAACCCTCCATTAATAAGCATTTTATATTCACGTGGCAATTACTATACTTATTGGTACTTATTTACGGATGGATAACACTGACCATCACTGACTTCGCGCAAAGTACAAAACTTAGGAAATGTCGTTTTCCAAAATTCGCAAGCAACTTCAGAGGTTTGAAGCTGAGGTGGACTTTACCGAGACAGACCGACCAACTCGACCTTGTGTTGTGATGACAGACAGCAAGGGAAGGTACCTGGAGAGCCAGACGAAGAGTGAGGAGCAGATAAAACATTTTGTAAGTCATGTGGGGTGGGGGCAAAATCGTCTGACGTTGGAATATTGGACAGAACACGTAGAATAGTACGAGATTTGAAGCGACCCGTCGTGTTTTTTTGGCTAGCAACATGTGACTTTACAGAGAAGTCTAAAAAATTCCTTTGTTTACGAAATACTGATACTGCTATGGCAAACATAACTGCTTCGTTTGAAAATTCCAAGCGAGAAATTTTAGAGGCTAATAGGGAGGCAACTGTAATATTCCTGGAATGCCCTCCATATTCCATCTTAAAATGGAATAGAAGTTAAGGGCATCCAAATCCAGATTCGTTCATAGAAAACAACAAAATTCTAGAATAAAAAATTCAATGAAGTGAGTGACTATCTTAAAGAAGCAAAATATAGCATTTTTAACTAAATCAAGAGCCATAATTCCGCCATTACTGGTCCGATCTGGCTTGTTTTCGAACTTAGCCAGTAGAGATAATAAAAATAATAAAAAAATAATAAATAAATAAAAAATAAAAATAAATAAAAAAATAAATTAAAAAAAAAAAATAAATATAAAAATAATTAAAGAAAAGAAAAAAATAGTCAAAAAATCTGGTAAAGTTTGGTAAAAATCAGATGAAAAATGAAGGCTCTATTGCCTTAACAAAGCAAAATTTTGGATGACAGGAAAGTAGTCTGCATCCCTCAACAGGCTGGTGGAGCAAAATAGCAAACAAGGTCGACTTTTTTTGGGACAGAAGGGCGGGCAAACACCCCTCCCACCAACATCAGAAATTGGCACAATCAATCAAAAAAGAGGAAAAACTCCCAACACAACTACCAAGGTCAATGGTACAATTACCAAAATCAGCACAAGAAAAACAACCAGTACGAAGAGTCCCAGCAGAAATAGTGCCTGTAAGTACATTTAAGCTTATAAACACTTCTAAAACATTTTTAGCAGGTGGACGAAAATCGCTAGTGGTAAATGGTTATTAAATACTATATCTGGTTATACAGTCAGACTAAGCAAAACGCCCATACAACAGCAAATTCCAAAACCGTTTAAATTCATTGATTCCAAGAAAGCAGACAATGACAAGAAAATTATGCATTTTCTGGATTGTAAAATTATTGAACCAGTGTTTGGGGTTTTAGGAGTTTATTTCAAATATTTTAAAGCAGTTTAATAAAACATTTATAGACAAAATACATTTTAAAATGGAAACACTGAATTTCGCAGTGGGAGCAATGCATAAAGACTGCTATTTTGCTTCGGTCGACATATTTTGAACATGATAACCCGGACAAACCCAGTCTCCGTCAGTCATCACAAGCCCGCTGCCCCGCTTACACAAACCTGTAAGACAGTTTTTTTTCTCCAAAAAAAGGGCTAAAAAGAATGAAAAATAAAATATGGTTAAACCAAACACTATAAGTAGCAACCCCAGCTCCTATCTGATACATGTTAAGTTGGTAAAAATCGGTACCATATATAAACAAACAAAAAGTTTAGTGATGAATTATTACCCAATCTCAATTATTTAAACACTGTTTAAAAGGCAATTAAAAGTCCTTTCTAAATATGTATCTTTCGTTTTTGTGAGTTAAATATTTATCTCGTTATCGTGAGATGAAGCCAATACACAATGACTGTTTTTAGTATTGGTGAATCCGCGCTAAGTGGACACGCGCGGAGTGCATGTGTGTTGTGTTATCACCTTCGCGAGGTGTTAAAAGTTAATTAATATTCATAAAAACTAAAACCAATCAAACTAAGGATGACCCTTAACACCATTGTGTGAATTTTTTTCGTATGTTGATAAAAAAAAAAGTTACGGAGCCCCGAACTTTACGATAATTTACATGAAAACTACTCGGTCAGTACAAACGTTTCATATATTGAACGATTTATTATGCTTTTCTCTATATAATAATGATATGTAAATCAATGTATTTCGTTAAGTCTAAACCGCCCGCATCAAGCACCAAAAGATTTTTTTCATTCATAAATTTTCTGGCTCATCGCAAGGTGCCCGTCCTCCATTTTGAATTTCGCCGATAGCAGGAAATCCAGAATATTGAAACTGCAAATACACGACAAATATCACTTCTTCGATGAAATCAAACGTGCATATTGTCAATATACAATAATACAAACAATACCCTATATATTTTTTAAGTTATTAAGTCGCATTTTCGTCAATTTATGCGGAAAATCACAAAAGCAAAATTTTACCCCACCCACTTTTTTTACACGTACTTTCCTTTTCAGTATTGGGAATAAAGAAAATGTGATTAAATGTCATTTTAAGAAATGTTTTTGTGGTTTTATCGTGTTTTAGTAAAACTTTGTACTTGATATTTTTAAAGTATTTATGTTGTTGTTTTTTTGTATAATTTACAGGTTTCTGTGTGGTTTCCTGTGGTTTTCAGGGCTCGAAATTAACGCTCGCATACTCGGAAAATGTGAGCAGACTTTGGAAAATGCGAGGTGAAATTTTAGGTACACGAAAAAAAATGCGAGTGCATATTTTCGTATATTCATTTTAAAAATGATAGTAAAATGCATCAACACATGCAGCAAGTCAGAACTCCATAATCCTACAGGTAAATAACGCTTTCATTTTCTTTCTGTCTGTTCGTCTCTCGGCTATTTATATCTTCGGGAAAGCCTGCGCTGTGCGGCTGCGCAGTAGCATGAAGCCTCGGTCCCGGCTTCTTTCTGTCTGTTCGTCTCTCGGCTATTTATATCTTCGGGAAAGCCTGCGCTGTGCGGCTGCGCAGTAGCATGTAGCCTCGGTCCAGGCTTCATACATACGAATTGTATACCAGTCAGTGCAAACGAGAACAAGATTATTGTCGTCTGTCGGAAGCTGAGCAGATACAGTAGTAGTTGAAGAGGAATTGTAGTCAATTCATTATAATTTCCATTCTATAATAGCCTATAGTTACTTACCAAATTAACATAATATAACAATAATTTGTATTAATTGTAACTGAACAAAACTGCCAGTGAAAGATTGGTTTTGCCAGTAGAAAATATGGTCACTGGCAAATATGCACTGGCAAATATGCAAATATTTGCCAGTGGGAAAAAAAGTTAAGTTCGAGCCCTGGTTTTGCCAGATCCAATGCCCGTTTCCTGGTACTACAAGAACCATGGAGGGAGACATTCCTGGCCCATACTGTATGGATATACAGCTTTCTTATTAACATCTGAATGACCTACCAAGCATAAAACCACTTGAAAATAGACAAATTAAGAATGGTGTTCTTTTTTAACTTGACAATTATTTCAAGAACCTGACAAAAGTTTTTCTTGTTGTGAAATATTTACATTCAGATTTTGAGTCCATTAGTGTATCAACATTAAAAAGTAAATTGAACAGACTGTGTGATACCAAGAAAAAACTTGTTTCCAAAAAAAGGTCATGGGTTGCTCTTCGGTCAGTGAATTATTTGAACAAACTTTTGATGCACTCACTTCAAAGTTAGTAATTGTTACCCAGTGTAAAACAAACACCACTGTGATAGACTCCGATACAATTAATCAGAAATGTAGTTTTGACAGAAACAATGATACAGATTTTAACACTAATTTGAACAAGAATCTCAATAAGTTGCGATCAAACTAGATAATATAGACAAAGATTTCAGCAAGGATCAGATTAAGTCACTGAATCTGTACGAATATGAATTAAAGAAAAAGACAAAGTTGCTAAATCAAGTGTCTCGTGAAACTGACGCAGCAACTGAGAAATTGACAGCCCTTGAAAAAAGGTTCGGTCACTATTCGGTTAGAAATGTTAACAAACGTGACGAAACAGCGAGGCGTAATCTCTGTTCACTTCATGAATTGCAGCGAGTTATCAACACAAAAACACTTAAATGAAATGGATGTTAAAAATCTGAAACATCGAACGAGACGAAACAAATGAAAAAGATTCTTTGATGAGTAGGTTAAATGAACCCAGACAATCTGTAAAAGTTGTTGAGCAAAAGAAACTCCATGCACAGAAATCAGCTAGTTATTATAAAGTGACAGCATCTAAATTGAGGGAAAAGCTGAAAAATGACTCGTATGTAGAGACTGACCCTGTGAAATCTCTGATAAACATCATTAAAGAAAAAAAGACTCCAAAATCAAAGATCTTGAAACAAATTTAGAAATAACAAACGAGCAACTTAAAGCGACATTCGAAACCAAGAATTGTGATGGAACATTCGCAGACAAACTACGCATGTGTGTAATTAAGTTAAGCGGCCTTGAGGTTGCTGTTGAAAAAGTAACAAGCGTAATCAAAACTGTTTCTAAGCATATGTTCGGTAGGGAATTTGGTAAAACCGATTTGCCAACAAGCAGTACGGTCCAATCTATTGTTGATGAAGGTCACTAATTAGCCAAAACATTTATTGCGCAACAGTTATCCGAAACTGAAAATTGGGGATTGAACAGAGATGGGACTACTCGTAGAAAACAAAAGATACTCGACACTTCAATAACCCTTGCTTCCGGGGCCATCCTTAGTCTTGGATTCAATAGAGTGGCACACGAGACCGCAGATACAATTAAAAATGTCACGAAATGCCATGTGGATGATTTGGCCAATTTGTATTCAAGTGTTGATTGTGACCAAAGTCCAGAAATATATGTCAAAACTTCTCTTGAAAAGCTGGCTTTTACCATGAATGATCGCGCCAGTAATGAGAAAAAAGCTGATCGACGTCTTGACGAGTGGCGTGATCAGGTTCTAGACAAGTGTGACACAAATCAGCTTTCTCGAGTTCTCCATTTCCATTGCATGGCACATGTACTGTTAGGATTTCACCGATACATTTGTATGGACATGAAAGGCCATGAAAGTGTGCTGTCTGCAGAACATGGTCCCTTAGAACGCGATAGTCTGGCTTGTTTTAAGTTTTGGAGTAAGAAGGGCACTATAGTAGAACGCGTTTTAAGGACAGTGTCGGATGTGTTCGGTCCTTCTGGTGACCATCATGGTGTTCGTGATTTGTGGGAGGCACACTGTGCAGTTAACGGTAAGAAGTCTGTGACTGGAAATTACAAAGACAACAAGTTCAATGCCTTGTTCTAAACAGCTGCTGAGATCCATCTTCACCGAGAAGAAATTGTCCAAGTCTTGGAATTGGTGAAATCTCCAAACCTAAAACTAAAGGCTGTTCTGGCAGAGCTTAAATCAGATATTGTTATGTCCCTTGTACAGTACGTGTCTAGGGTTGTTTTATATTAAGGTTACAGGGCCGTATTGGAATCTGGTTGTTAGCAACAAAGTGCCATACCTAGAGCTACACCGTGAGGTTTCTGCAATGCGCGACTTCCTAGACGGCTGTGAGAACAATCCAGCAAACATACTGCTCGACGGTCATTGGAAAGAAGAAGACAGCTATGGTATAGCAAAGTTACCTTATGGTCAGCTGTTGGCAGACAAGCTATTTATGCTAACATAAGATGATGTGTGCCGAGATCTGATATTTGCTACAGTAAAATTAATTTCCTGTGCAATGAAAAGAACAATCGATAAACAGTTAGTTGATTTCCTAACAGACCGTCAGTTCGGTCAGCAGCCTACAAAGGAGGATCTCAACAGAACTGGCTTCGCTCATGTGACCAATTTCGGATGCGAGCACCATTTTGGAGACCTCGACAGTAGTCACCGACGCAGACCTAGTGCCTCCTTGCACCACCATTCGTCGATACAACTTCTGAAGCCTAACAAAACAGACATGATGGGTTGGTTAGTCGAAATGCCGAACAGTCAGCGTGACCAATTAATGAAAACAGCAAGGAAAGGTGGAAAGGAACTGTGAAAAAAGCACATGACACAGGATCATGAAGTTTTGAAAGAACTAAACGGTGAAATGACAACTGTTAAAATAAATAAGAAACGAAAGGCAGACAGTAATATAAACAAAAATCGCAAGTGTAATGAAGCAGAATATGATCCTGATTCCGACAGCTTCTCGGACCATGAGGAAGAAGCGGCATTGCTTGAACAGCTACCTACCCGACAGCTTCTCGGACCATGAGGAAGAAGCGGCATTGCTTGAACAGCTACCTACAAATGAGGTTATTCAACTTAACGAATATGTGGCAGTAGCATACCAAGATGCATGGTACCCGGGAATTGTAACCGATGTAAAAAGTGGTACAAACTGTGTTAAGTTTATGTCGCCAGCAAGAAAATACGGATTCTTCAGCTGGAACTCTCGTGAAGATGTTCGAACGGTTGAGAAGGTTTCATTTTGAAGAAAGGTTTTGTGCCAGATTGTGCGAACTCTGGCAGAATATGGGAAATTAAAGAAATAAAAACAATTGAGAAACTCTTTGACAACTACAAAAAGATTTATTTTTGAAAATGTTGAACTTGAGAAGCAAGTCTTCGTGGATTTCAGATCTGGAAAAAAAAAGATTCATACAAATGATCAATGATTAATTAAATCAGATAATGAAATGGTTGAATGTGCTATATTTGTTTAAATAGGTATTTTGCTATATAAATAATATTTAAATAAAACTGATACTGTTAAAGTTTAAACACATCATTCTATGTCGGCATCAGCAGATCTGGGGAAATTCGGTGAATTTATTTTTGTAAAAATGATGTCAATTAATACTATGATTGAAATGATTGAATGATTACTATGATTGAATGTGTGTTCTATTTGTTGAAATAGGTATTGTCTTAAAATAATGATGTAAATTGTTGTATACTGTCTTATTTGCTATTTACAATGTATATTCTCTTGTAATCTGGTATATACTCATTCTATATATATAAGCACATGCAGTAAGCCTGTGCGGGGCTTTTGTATCCAAGTTGTCTCTCTGTATACTTCTATATAAAGTTTATAAACACATAAAGAGTTTGTTAAACATATATTCCACAATATATAACATGGTGTCAGAAGTTAATAAAAATCAAACTTTACTGATTTTGGATTTACAAAATTAAGAAATAAAAACAACGACATTTTATTCTTGACAATATTATAGTTGTACACAAAAAATTTGTAGTGATTTACTGGATTTAGTGTTGTGAACAATGGCCACATTTAACGTGCCTCCACCAGAAAATTTTAACTTCTCTCGACCTGAGGAATTTGAACAATGGTCGATTCGTTTTAACAGATTTAGAATAGCATCTGGATTAGATAAAAAATCAAAAGAGGTTCAAGTGAATACATTGCTCTACTGTATGGGCAAAAATGCTGACGACATATTCAAGTCTTTTAATTTATCGGCGGAACATGCGAAAGATTATGAAATTGTTAGCAAAAAGTTCATGGACCATTTTATTATAAGAAGAAACACAATATTCGAACGTGCAAGATTTAATTCTCGAAAGCAAGAGGAGGGGGAATCAGTCGATACATTTATTACATCTCTGTATTCATTGGCAGAACATTGTAAGTTTGGCACGCTCAAAGATGAATTAATACGAGACAGAATTGTGGTAGGAGTGCGTGACGGAAAGCTGTTGGAAAAATTGCAACTGACAACCGACCTGACATTAGAAAAAGCTGTGACACAGGCAAAACAAAAAGAAGCCGTGCAGGGCCAACAAGGGATAGTGAGAAACCGGCCAGAGGTGGATAATGTAGACGCAATTTATAAGAAAAAACAGAGTAGTGTGCAAAATGCATATAACTGGAACAAGCCAAATCAATCTCAATCCAAGTGTACCCGGTGTGGAATATCCCCTTTCCACGGACGAAACAGTTGCCCAGCATCAAATTCTAAGTGTCGCGGATGCGGAGCGAAGGGGCATTGGGTTAAATGTTGTCGGGCAGCTCAGAAAAACGTACATGAAGTTGCTGACGGGGACGATAATTTCCTAGGGACCATTGACGTAGAAAATCCAGGCGCCGTGGAAAGTGAGACGTCGGGCAGCCCATGGACTATATTGCTTAAGGTGAGACAAGTTCAGATCAGATTTAAAATCGATACTGGGGCAGATGTAACTGTCATTTCTGAGGCTGTTTATAGCCAGCTGGGAAGTCCACCATTAACTAAATGTACAAAAAAACTTTTTGGTCCAGGAAAAAAACAATTGAATGTAATTGGCTCATTGACAGAAACTATCATAAACAATTCAGAAACCGTGGTCGAGCAAATCTATGTAGTAAAGGGGCTCGATAGATGTTTATTAGGCCGGCCAGCAATATTGAAACTTGGTTTACTTGAATTGAAATATGTTAATTTGAATGAAGTCATATGTCAAAGATCGGTCGAGGAAAGGCATCCTAATCTGTTTAAAGATTTAGGAATGCTGAGCGGCGAGTACCATATTTCCCTTAAAGAGGGCGCTAAGCCGTATGCGCTGGCAGTACCCCGAAGGGTCCCCATTCCGTTGTTACCACAAGTAAAACAGGAAATTGAAAGCATGGAGAAAAACGGCGTAATTTTCCGTGTCGATAAACCGACCGATTGGTGTGCTGGTATGGTTGTAGTCCCTAAACAAAATGATAAAATCAGAGTTTGCGTAGACTTAACAAAACTTAACGAGAGCGTAAGACGCGAAAATTTTCCGCTTCCAAATATCGATCAAAGTTTAGGTTTATTGGCAGGTGCCAAATTTTTTACCAAACTTGACGCGAAAACAAGCTTTTGGCAGGTCAAACTATATGATGACAGCAAATTGCTGACGACATTTATCACTGCTTTTGGGAGATTCGCGTTCAATCGCCTTCCTTTCGGAATTTCAAGTGCAAGCGAGTACTATCAAAAGAGAATGTTCCAAATTCTTGAAGGCACTGAAGGAGTAATATGCCAAACGGACGACGTCTTGGTATTCGGTAGAACAGAGTGAGAGCATGACGAGCGTCTGAATATTGTTCTTTCTAGGCTTGAACAGGCAAATTTGAGTTTAAATTCAGCTAAGTGCGAATTTAAAAAAAACTCCGTCAAATATGTAGGTCATATTGTTAGCGCAGAAGGGATTTCCGCTGATCCTGAGAAGGTCAATGCCATTAAGGTCATGCAGCCACCCTCGGACATAACTGGCGTACGTAGCTTTTTAGGCATGGTAGCTCAATTAAGCAAATTCACACCAACTTTAGCAGAGCACACAAAACCTATCAGGGACTTGTTAAGTACCAAAAACCAATTTTATTGGGGTCCTTCTCAGCAAACAGCATTTGATAGAATCAAACAGGTGCTCACAAGTACACCTGTTCTTGCACTTTATGATCCAAAGAGATACACTGTCTTAGCGACAGACGCTAGCTCGTTTGGGTTAGGACATTCATTATTCCAAAAGCAGGATAATGGGGATCTCAAACCTGTGTCCTATGGTTCGAGGGCACTCTCTCCCACTGAGCAGCGCTATAGCACTATAGAAAAGGAAGCTCTGGGGGTCACTTACGGGTGCGAAAGAAATCGGGATTATCTCCTTGGGATATATTTCCACATTGAAACTGATCACAAACCATTGGTACCATTATTAGGTCATAAAGATCTGAATGATCTTCCAATTAGAATTCAAAGATTCAGACTTAGGCTTATGCAGTATTCATATACAATTTCCCATGTACCTGGCAAACAATTAGTCATTGCTGATTTCTTGAGCAGAAACCCATTAAAAGATACAGTTTCCCAGGATGATTTAAAACAGAGCCAAAATACTGAAATATTTGTTGACTCTGTCATTACACACTTGCCAGCATCTGACTCAAAATTAGAGGAAATTAGGCAAAAACAGTCACAGGATCATGTTTGTAAGATACTCCTGAGATATTGCGCTAATGGGTGGCCTGATAAAAAAAGTAAGGCATGTGAAGTCGGGAAAATTTACTGGCCTTTTCAAGGGGAAATAACAGTTAATAAAGGACTTCTTAGGAAGGCTGACAGGTTAATTATCCCAATAGATATGAGAACTGACATACTATCAAGCATACATTCCTCTCACCAGGGAATAACTAAGTGCAAGTCCCGAGCTAAAGATTCCGTTTGGTGGATTGGTATTAGCAAAGAAAATCTTGTAAATTCGTGCGACACCTGTGCTAGATTACAAAATGATCGCGCGGAACCAATGATGGCAACTGAGTTCGATGACCGACCCTGGAAACACCTCGGAACAGATTTGTTTACGTGGAAAAACAACACGTATCTATTAGTAATCGATTACTTTAGTAGATATATAGAACTAGCAAAGTTAAACAGCACTACGTCAGAAGCTGTTATCAATCATTTGAAATCAATTCTTGCAAGACACGGTCTTTGTGACAAAATCACCTCAGATAACGGTCCTCAGTATGCCTCTAGCTTGTTCAAAGATTTCATGTTAGAGTACGGTATAGAGCACATTACCAGTAGCCTTAGGTACGCCCTTGGGAACAGTGAGGCAGAGCGAGGGTTACCATTTGAACAAGCTTGGTAAAGGACCATAAACTTATAGCAAATGCAAAATATTAAACCTCTGGCTCATGCAGTTCCAGAGAAGAATTTTTTTTCCAGTTTTCCCCTATACAAGCATTTATGTAAAACTGTGAATCCCCGGGGCGGGGCCAGATGTGACCCTAGGGTCCCCATTTGAACAAAATAGGTAAAGGACCATAAGCTTATAGCAACAGCAAAATATTAAACCTCTGGCTCTTGCAGTTTCAGAGAAGAGATTTTTTAAGTTTTTCCCTATACATGTCTATGTAAAACATGTGACCCTTGGGGCGGGACCAAATGTGACCCCAGGGTCACTATTTGAACAAACTTGGTAAAGGACCATAAGCTTATAATAAATGTAACATATCAAACCTCTGACTCTTGTAGTTGGCGAGAAGAAGATTTTTTAAAAAAAAATCCTATATAAGTCTATGTAAAACTGTGACCCTCGGGGCGGGGACAAATTTGACCCCCGGGTCACCATTTGAACAAACTTAGTAGAGGACCATAAGCTGATGCTACATGTATTACATGAGAGCTCTGTGCCAAGTGGTTCCAGAGAAGAAGAATTTTTTCAGTTTTTCCCTATACAAGCCTATGTAAAACTGCGACCCCCGGGGTGGGGCCAAATGTGACCCCTGGGTCACCATTTGAACAAACTTGATAGAGGACCGCAAGCTTATAGCAAATGCAAAATATTAAACCTCTGGCTCTTGCAGTTTCAGAGAAGAAGATTTTTTAAGTTTTTCCCCATACATGTCTATGTAAAACATGTGACCCTTGGGGCGGGGCCAAAAGTGACCCGAGGGTCACCATTTGAACAAACTTGGTAAAGGACCATAAGCTTATAGTAATTGCAAAATATCAAACCTCTGGCTCTTGTAGTTTTCTAGAAGAAGATTTTTAAAAAGAAAATCCTATATAAGTCTATGTAAAACTGTGACCCCCGGGGCGGGGACAAATTTGACCCCAGGGTCACCATTTGAACAAACTTAGTAGAGGACCATAAGTTGATGCTACATGTAATACATGAGAGCTCTGTGCCTTGTGGTTTGAGAGAAGAAGATTTTTTAAAGTTTTTTCCTATATGTCTATATGAAAAACATGCAAAACCTCAATATACAAATTTTGGACCCCCGGGGCACGGCCATTTTTTACCCCGGGGACTTTATTTGAACAAACTTGATAGTCTAGGCATTGGCGATCATTTTAAAAGAAAAACTGTTGAAATCTGTCCAGCGGTTCTGGAGAAGAAGATTTTTTAAGGTTTCGACCATATATGGTAATGGCAGCCATCTTCGATATAGCGTTGACCTAATTTTAACAAATCTAAAAAGCATTCATCTAAGGATCATCCACGTGAAGTTTGGTCAAAATTAGCCAAGCGGTTTCTGAGGAGAAGTCGTTTGAAGAAAAGTTAACGGACGACAGACAGACAGACGACAGACAGACGGACGTCGGACAACACAGCATCCCATAAGCTCTTCTGGCCCATGGCCAGTAGAGCTAAAAATTAGATTGAGGGGAGTGGGTGGGGTGGAATGGGGGGAGTGGCTGGGGAGGGGAGGCAGGGGGCAACATGTGGGTTGGTTGGGGGGAGTTGGGGGTGAGAGGCGGTTGTGGGGGCAACATATAAGTGTAAGAATTGACAAAAGCAACACAGAAATATGTAAAAAAAAATAGTTTCAAGTGGGAGGGGGGGCGGGGTGGGGTGGGGGAGGGGTTGAGCGGGGGTGAGAGGCGGGAGTGGGTTTGGGGGAGGGGAGGGGGCAACATATATGTGTAAGAACTGACAAAAGCAACACAGAAATATGTAAAAAAAAAAAATAGTTTAAAGTGGGGTTGGGGTGTTTGAGCGGGGGTGAGAGGCGGGAGTGAGTTGGAGGAGGGGAGGGGGCTACAGATATGTGTAAGAATTGACTAAAACAACACAGAAATATGTAAAAAAAAAAATAAAAAAAAAATTAGATTTTCAAGTCGGGTTGGGGGCGGGGGGGGGGGGAGCGGGGGTGAGAGGGCGGGGAGCGGGGGTGAGAGGCGGGAGTGGGTTGGGGGAGAGGGGATGGGGCAACAGATATGTGTAAGAATTGACTAAAACAACAAAGAAATATGTAAAAAAAAAAAAAAAAAGTTTCAATTTTGTGGGGGGGTGGGGGTGGGGTGAGGGGTGGAGGGGCGGGGGGGGGGGGTGGGGGCGGGAAGGATTGCAACATATATGGCTCATAATCAGCTATTAGGAATTAGTAATGTCCGTCACTCTTGAGTACTTGGTATGCATTTGTTGACATGTGATTAAAAATATTTTTTAGCAATGTGTTGTGTGTTATTTTATTACATAACATAAACAAAACCTGTATTCATCCCTCTGAGGGTCAAATTAAATCGTCTTTATTATTCCTTTTGTCAAAGAATTTCCACTGGTCACCATTTTGAAAAAAACGACAGCCTCAATCATGACAAGATTTTTTACCAATTACTGCTTTTGAAAGTAGTATACTTATTGACCAGATGCAAAAGCTATATATTTGTTCTTTAAAACGCACATAAAATAAATCTGTATTATCATGTATCAAATAAAAAATCCGTTCATAAATATTGCGTGCGCCCATTATGCAGTCTGTCAAAAGTGCAAGTATTTTTTTGAGTAAATTTGCGTACATTGTAAGTGTACATAACAAGATGTTTATAGACTAAATTTACTTGGAAAGTATAATTAAAATCATATTAACACTTCTAAACTTCGAGAGTTTCGTCCATTAAATTAAATACGTTGTTAAATGCTTGTTCATTGGAGGCAAGATCGATGTCGGTCAAATCCGTAATGGGCGTATGATTTCGCTTTTTCTACGCTAATATGCACGGGGTCCTTTTTTCTAAGGAGTAACAGTCCCTGTGATTACCGTTATGTGTACTACGTCACTGATTTCTGCACAACAATGGCGGGAGGCGACAGAATGGAGGTAAGATGTCATCGGTCAAGAAATTTAGTTAGTAATAGCCGTCACCGAGAAACAACTTGATATTTTTCTGACAAAACACACATACGAAAGTATTGTAAATACTCAGGGCTAGCATTAGATCAATCAGTTTGGTTAATTTCTGGAAAATACGCTTGATTTCTCGATAGTAAATACGGGTTTTAGCAAAGGTCATGATCGGCAATTATGTTTTGACAGACAAGTGTTTTCACGGATATTATTATTGACGCGGTATAGATGAAGATGTAAGTGCCGAACGCATTCTCTTAGTAATATGATATTGCAGAATTCCAGCTCGATTAAAACATAATAGCGGCAAATAAAACTGTTTTTAACGCCGTTTATAGCAACATTTATACATCGCCTGTTTCTGATATTCTAAAGTTTTGTTCCGGCGTTCGGCAAGTACGCTTTGACGACATTCGCATTGTGAAAAACGGTGTCAAAATGTCATGGCCGTATATGTCATAAATAAGGGGCAAACAGTATTAAAACAAGTATGCCACATTACGTATAAAAAAAAAGAAAAAAGTATGACTAATATAATAACAAACCTACACATAATATGCATCGTTAATATGTGTTGAATTCACCAAGATTGTACTGTAAAATACGTGCGAAATGTTCAGCCTTACATTGACATAACATTTTCTTTATTTTGGTGTCAAGAATAAGTGCCACACAGGGATTTAGAAAAATATTGCCACATATTATTTTTTTGTGAGATTTTTTTATTATATTGAAAGTAAGCTTTACATAGTCTATTGAATTATTACTTTACTTGTGATGTTTATACAAATGTATGTTCTGAAATCTGTTAAAATATTTGTCCATTACGGTTGACATTACTTTTAGGAATATTGTTGTCAAATGTAATCTCCATCACAAACATCAATGTATGTAATTTGTGCTTCAGGGATGGGGGTATATTAAAAGGTGCGCGGGAGCTTCTGCCCAAATTTTCAGTTTCCCCAAAACAGTGGTATAAAAATATCAAATTTAATTACGGTTGACATTACTTTTGGGAATATTGTTGTCAAATGTAATCTCCATCACAAACATCAATGTATGTAATTTGTGCTTCAGGGATGGGGGGTATATTCACGAGGTGCGCGGGAGCTTCTGCCCAAATTTTCAGTTTCCGCAAAACACTTTTATAAAAATATCAAATTTAATGTCCTCAATTTACAGAATTCCCGAGCTCTGCGCAAGCGCTCTACGCCCATTCCAGCTCCAAAAGAACACCTGCTGCCATTGACACCTGCTGAAAGAGCAAAGAGGTAAATTTGAATTATAAATTGAAACACCGGTTCCTGTTAGATCACCGAACTTGAGCAACGTTAGGCTCTGTTAGCGCTTGGATGGGTGACACGCCGCACAACTATCGAAAACCCCTGGGCACTGCCAGGTCGCTGTAGTCTGGTCGACTCGGAGTCAGGATAATGTGTCCGGGTGGAGTATTATATTACTGCAGCATGGTATTCCAGTGCAATAGCACAATGTATAATAGAGAACTCTTGAAAACCGGGTCTATCGCAAGCAGTCACACGCTTACACGTCGTCATATAAGTGAAATAATCTTGAGTACGATGTTAAGCACCAATCCATCCAACCAACTATTACATGTATTGTGTTCCATGCATAATGCTGACTGGTAGACAGTTTGTAATGAAAACAAATGTATTTACAGATATCGACAACGGATGAATAAAAATCCGATGTATAAAGAAAAAGAGAAAATGAGGAAGAAAATTGCCTGGAGACAAAGAACCTCACAACAAATAGAACGAGACAAAGAAAACAACAGAATCTACCAGCAAAGGTATCAATTAATTACATGTTTAGTGACATGGACGTCCACACCAAATTTTCCCCTAAAATTCCCCTATTTCTTCCTCTTCTTTCTTCTTCTTCTTCTTCCTCTTCTTTCTTCCCCTTCTTTTTTTTAAAAAACTGTAAACACTGGCACTATAATTGCAAAATCACCTTATTAATATCAAGTGTATGAGAATATGTAGAATATGCGTGCACACACACACACATGCACTCACACAAGCATTCACACACACACACACACACACACAGAGACGCATGCATTCACACATGCATACATGCACGCACACACACGTAAACTTGGTAAAAACGTGGATATTTGCCCAGCCCCCGACAGACATGAATTAGTCTAAATAAATTCTTAATAACATCTTGATTTGAATTTTCAGGTATCGTGATCAACAGAAAAACAATGGAATAGTATCGCAAAGTTCTAAGGAATCGAAGGTACTAACAAGAAAGGAGCGAGAGAAACGCCGGGAATATTGGAGGCAAAAACAGAAGGAATCGAGAGCAAAGAGACACGGACAAAAAGTTCGGAGGAAAAGAGAAAAAGATAGAAATTATAAAAGAGAAAAAAGACTTATTGTTAAACTGAAGAAACTGAAGTCACAGACCGGAGAAGAGAAACGCATGAAGAGGAAACTTGTAAGCCAAGCTCTCCTACAAACTCTGAAAGAAAAAGACTTAGTTAGGAGTCAAGTTGCGAAAAGACTTTCAAGACAATTCAAGAAGATGAACAAGTATACAAGTACATGCCTAGGAATAAGTCCATCCTACTTTTGCAAGATCGCCCAGAAAGATGTTAACCAACCACGAAAGAAAAGGAAAGACAAGACATCCGATTCAACAATAGACATAGTGGAGAGTTTCTTCAGAAGAGGAGACGTTTCAACAAATCTGCCCAACGCCAAAAGAATAAAGAAAGATCTAATAGAAAGACGAGTACTGGACAGGCCTTTGAACCAAACGTACAGTGAATTCAAAGAATTACACCCTGAAGAAGATATCAGCTTTCCAACATTTACCCGCTACAAGCCAAAGAATGTAGAAACTACCAGTAAACGGAAGTGGAATGCCTGCCTGTGTGATATATGCACCAATGTTGACCTGAAGATCCGGGCTTTGAATCATCTTGCTGTCAAGTGCCAGAGTACTGTTAAAGTGGATAACAAGTACGAAGCACTTAACCACACAATGTGCCCAAAGGTTGCTGACACACGTTGGCACAAGAAAGAGTGTATACAAAGAGAGTGTACCAACTGTGGAGTAGATGGAATTGTAAGATTCTTTCAACCCCTAGTGGAGGCCAACATGGATGTTAAAGTGACCTACACCAAATGGGGTCTGACAAAACTGCTTCGAAAAGGAAACGAAGTTACTCATATGATGCCCCGAAGTTATGAGGAAAGTCCAACAGCTGTTGTGGTAGAACTCTCATCAGAACTTCAGACCCTTGCCCAACATGTTTTTGTAGCCAACTGGCAACAGAATCAAGCGTCACTTCTATTGAAATCTCCTCCGCCCGATTGGACCGTATTAAATATGGACTTCGCGGAGAATTATTCTTGTGTTATGCAAGAAGAAGTACAGAGCGCCCACTGGGGCCATTCCCAAGTAACCATACATCCCACTGTGGCTTATTACAGATGCCCCAAGGAAGAGTGTGGAGAGATAATACAGGAGGCGTTGATTTTTGTCACCGATGACGGTCAACATGATGCTCATGCGGTAGCAGAGTTTGTAAATTTGGCCAACAAACATTTGCAGGAAAAGAGGGGACTGACTATCTCGAAAGAAATTCAGTTAACAGATGGGTGCGCGTCGCAGTATAAGTCGAAGATTCCTTTCACTGATGTGTCATATGCTGAAGATGACTTCAGTTTCCCCATTGAAAGACACTTTTATGGGTCGAGGCATGGTAAAGGGCCTTCCGATGGGGCAGGGGGGGTGTCAAGTCAGCAGCAAGGAGAAGTATAAAAGGTTTGAACCAAGTCATCAACAATGCGAAAGATCTTTATGACTTTGGGTTGACCATGAACAATCAAGAAGAACAAAGTGATGGTCATATTCATCATAAAAGAACCTTCTTCCATGTAGTCAAAGAGATCAACCGAAACCGCCCAGACAGAAATTCTAAGACACTGCCAGGTACGCGAAAAATACAAGCAGTAAAATCTGCAGGCCATGATATGGGTGGAACAATTTATACCAGAAATCTTTCTTGTTTTTGTGCAAGTTGTGTCACTGGCGGCCATGATGACGACTGTGAAAACAAATCCCATGTTGAAATGTGGGATATGAGAGCTATTCCAACTATCAACAGAGGCAGGGTGAGACAGAGAGGACAACAGGGAAGAGGAGGGAGAAGGCAGGAGGATGGAGCTATACAACAAGATGGGGCGATGCAGCAAGATGGGGCGATGCAGCAAGATGGAGATGGAGCGATACAGCAAGATGAAGATGAAGTGATGCAGCAAGATGGAGACAGAATTGGACGAAGAGGTGGAAGACGGGGAAGGGGAAGAAGGGGAGGAGGTCAGCAGATTGGAGTAAGAAGGCAGCAAGATGGAGACAGAATTGGACAAAGAGGTGGAAGACGGGGAAGGGGAAGAAGGGGAGGAGGGCAGCAGATTGGAGTAAGAAGGCAGCAAGATGAAGACAGAATTGGACAAAGAGGTGGAAGACGGGTAAGGGGAGGAGGGCAGCAGATTGGAGTAAGAAGGCAGCAAGATGGAGACAGAATTGGACAAAGAGGTGGAAGAAGGGGAGGAGGGCAGCAGATTGGAGTAAGAAGGCAGCAAGATGGAGATGGAGCGATACAGCAAGATGAAGATGAAAAGATGCAGCAAGATGGAGACAGAATTGGACGAAGAGGGGGAAGAAGGGGAGGGGGGAAGCAGATTGGAGTAAGAAGGCAGCAAGATGGAGATGGAGCGATACAGCAAGATGAAGATGGAGCGATGCAGCAAGATGGAGACAGAATTGGACGAAGAAGGGGAGGAGGGAAGCAGATTGGAGTAAGAAGGCAGCAAGATGGGGATGGAGCGATACAGCAAGATGGAGATATGCAGCAAGATGGAGATGGAGCGATGCAGCAAGATGGAGACAGAATTGGACGAAGAGGTGGAAGACGGGGAAGGGGAAGAAGGGGAGGAGGTCAGCAGATTGGAGTAAGAAGGCAGCAAGATGGAGACAGAATTGGACAAAGAGGTGGAAGACGGGGAAGGGGAAGAAGGGGAGGAGGGCAGCAGATTGGAGTAAGAAGGCAGCAAGATGAAGACAGAATTGGACAAAGAGGTGGAAGACGGGTAAGGGGAGGAGGGCAGCAGATTGGAGTAAGAAGGCAGCAAGATGGAGACAGAATTGGACAAAGAGGTGGAAGAAGGGGAGGAGGGCAGCAGATTGGAGTAAGAAGGCAGCAAGATGGAGATGGAGCGATACAGCAAGATGAAGATGAAAAGATGCAGCAAGATGGAGACAGAATTGGACGAAGAGGGGGAAGAAGGGGAGGGGGGAAGCAGATTGGAGTAAGAAGGCAGCAAGATGGAGATGGAGCGATACAGCAAGATGAAGATGGAGCGATGCAGCAAGATGGAGACAGAATTGGACGAAGAAGGGGAGGAGGGAAGCAGATTGGAGTAAGAAGGCAGCAAGATGGAGACGGAGCAATACAGCAAGATGGAGACGGAGCGATACATGAAGATGGAGAGGTAGACCCAGAAGACCGACAGAATGGAGAGTTAGAGCCAGTAGTGGACAACAGTTTTTCTGAGGATGACCTTGACATGAGCCTAGACTTAGGTATCTCCTCTATTCTGGACTCGTTCACTCAGGTAAAAAATAATTGTTACACTTTTAGTTCTAATGTTTGGCATGAATGAACTATTGCAATTGAATAGATTTAATTGATAACTTACATAAAATGTTGTTCCCTTGTAACAGTAGTAGCCAAGCAGACCTCTTAGCCTGCAGTGATATCAGATATACATAGTTAGTTTCCGAAATCTATTTTTCTAATTTGTGATTTATTTCACCCTTTATTTCACCCATGCAGACTTGCACATGCTCATTTTAAATATATTACAAATGTGTTTTGCAGGATTCAGATGACTGTACATCTCCAGTATATCTGCCAATAACAGGACCAGAGCTGGATCAAATCCTTGAAGAAGGACCTATGGTTAGTAAAAGCATGTGATATATATATGTATGGACTTAGTTTAACTGCAAATTATATGGTCATTGAGCACCACACAACAGTTCTGCTGATTTTTGCTTCAGATAGAATAGAATAGAAATGGAGTTTTACAGCACACATAAGCACAAAAAGGCTATTTAGCGCCAATGCTTCAGATACATTCTGTTTTTCTAACTTTCAGAAATGTGGCGATATAGTTGCCACTATGACACTGCATTACCAACCATCCTTGACACCAGCCATAGTCACGTCTGCCTCAACACCAGCCATAGTCACGTCTGCCTCGACACCAGCCATAGTCACGTCAGCCTCGACACCAGCCATAGCCACGCCAGCCTCGACACCAGTCATAGCCACGCCAGCCTCAACACCAGCCATAGCCACGTGAGTATTAATACATAATTGGGTGTCTTTTGTTTGCAATCCATAGTTCTATTACAAGTCATTACATGATACTTTTCAATTAGATAAATACTGAATTGTGCTGACTGCGACCAGTTATTTATTATTTGTTTATGGTCTGTCATTCAACAGGTTCACTGTTGGTACGCATGTGTCAATGATGCATGGTAGCAAGTCACTGCCTGCTGTAGTAAGTTTTAGTTACATCGACATTCATAGTTTTTCTTGTTCTGAACGTGTTGAATTTTGTTGACATTTATTGTTTATTGTTCTTAAAAGGGACAGGATTGATTCTGATAATCTTTATTTCATGAAAAATGTTATAGGAATATAAAAAAGTGGATTATAAATTCAAGCTGTCATATTGATTAATGTTTCTTATTTAATACTAATTTTGGAGGATGCACTCTATTTGCATCATACATTATCAGAATTGAACCTGTCACTTTTAATAACTTTCATTAAAGGTATATCTTGTTGCGACTGACATTCATTGTCTGGTGTATGCCTGGTTAAGTTTTCTCAGATTGGTTTTATGTTACCTGTTATGTTATCTATCACTGCACTACAGCATTTTGTTATTTAGTACTACTGATATAAATTGATGAAATTTGAGGAGTTGAGATTTTAACCTCTAAATAATAGATGTGTGAAGACAGCCTATTGTTCCTTTTTAAGTTTAACTTTTGAATCATGTGAACTCATAAAAATGTGCGAGGAACTTGGTAAACAAAATCAAATTACGTGTGTGTGTTCTGTGTAATGTTTTGGCAAGATTTGATATATTCCTTTCAATTCAGTACTTCTCGATTTGATTCTCTACAATTGAAGGTGTACCATGAAATACCAACTAGTAATTTTAACAACTACATTGATTTAAAGCACCCTGCAGACATTCTCCAGCATTTGTTAAAATCTTTTTTACAGATCTTCTATGTAAACTAATATTTGTCCTAATGTAGAACTTTATTAGTGTTCTATCATGGTTTTGGCTAACTGTTGTTGTTTTTTCTGTACTTGCAGGTTGTACAGACTTGTCCACAGGGAGTGTGGATTAAGTATTTCTCCACCAAAGGATCCCAGAGCAGATGGTCCTTGCAGGATGAAAGACACTTTGCGCTGGAGACCGACATCCTTGGAGTGTTGGATCCCCCAGACTTGGTCTGGATGGGGGGATCCAGATTCCTATATGAATTTAAATGTTGACATTTTTTGTTATTTTGAATCTTGAATAAATGACATATAAACATGAATTGGTGTGTGCAATGGGTACTGTACGTTCAGTGGATTAAGAAAGAGCTTGTCCTCCAGCGAAATCGAACACGGGACCACTGGCAATTAGTGCTGTGACCCCTAGACAAAGCCGACCGCCTATTTGGGATGGAGGTACAGGTCTACAAAAAAGCGCAACTAGAAACACAAATGGCTGATACAAATGACAAACCTGTATAAGTTGCTATATAATTTGTTTTATTCATTACTATATTACTATATGCCAGGTGGCAGAAAGTGATAGACAGGAATCAGATTTTTACCAGGTTGTGAGGATGACCTTGATAACCTTCCTGGACTGGTCCTTGACATCCCCATGTTGCCATCCTTAATTAATTGAGTGAATGGGAATGTTTAGATCTCCAAAAACTACATTCTGACAGAATACAGCAACATTTTGGGGAAAGGTTTAGTTATGTAATGGGCGTCACTTTTGTCATGTGTCAAATTGTCAACAATAATGTCCATTACCTTATGGAGCAATTACTTCCAGAAGCTATCCCAGGTACATTTTGTAATATTTTCCTCGGACAAAAAGCATACAAACACAATTAGCTAAACTAATTATTGTGCTTTTAAGTATTCCATTTTGTTGAAAAGATAAAAAATGTGTACCCTGATCCATGTAATGTCCATCACTATTGTGAAAGTAATTTTTAAAGCTTCAAATTTAACAAAATCTAGCAGGATCACTTTTAAAACTGAAATAAGAGTTTGTCAATGTAATGTCCATCACTATTGGGACTCCTAGCTAAAAGCTAAAACAAAGCTAAAATGTGGTTAAAACTATCTTTTCAGTGTTCTTTTCATAATCCAAAAGTATTTACTAAACACTTTAAGTAACAATTGGGTACATTAACCAATCCTTTTTTTAAAAATGAAAATTTCCTAATAGCTGATTCTGAGCCATATGTGTAAAAATTGACTAAAACAACACAGAAATATAAAAAAATAGGTGTGGAGGGAAGTGGAGAGTATGGAGGTAGGTGGGGAGGAGGGAGCCCATGCCCCAATATGGGTTTAGTAATAAGATGCATAATGCTATAACAAATCCCAAACTAAAATTATAAATATATACATGCTTATATGCAGACCTAGATCTGCCTTTATTGCACATTTTATGGGCCATCACAATTTGGGTTCCATGGGAGCCCAGAATTTGCAGAAGACAAAATTACTTATCCAGCCCTTTACAACATACTATAAGGAAACCAGTTCCAAAATTTAGTTCAGCTAGGAAAAGAAATGTAAGAGATATAGACCTGTAAACACAGCTTACACGCAAAATTTGACGTGAAACAGACATATTTTAATTTGGGTTCCATGGGAGCACAGGGTTACAGGAACCAAAATTACTTAAGCAGCCCTTACGATAATGCTATAAGGAAGTTAATGAACAAATTTGGTTATGCTAGGATAGGAAATGTAAGAGATATAGACTTGTAAACACAGCTTACACGCAAAATTTGATGTGAAATGAGGCACATTTTATGGGCTATCATAATTTGGGTTCCATGGGAGCCCATGAGTTACAGGAACCAAAATTGCTTATGTAGCTCTTAAGATAATGCTATAAGGAAGCCCATGAACAAATTTGGTTGTGCTAGGATAGGAAATGTAAGAGATATAGACTTGTAAACACAGCTTACACGCAAACCTTGATGTGGGACGCCGACGCCACCGCCGATGCCGGGGTGATTACATAATGATAGTTTTAAACCGTTTTTATCGAGTCAAAAAAACACTGATCTAAACTTAAAATGCAAAGTTACAGGATGAGGTATGAGTATCGGTCAATTTATATAAATAATAGCACACGGATTAACCTTGCTTTAAAAGTTATAATAACAGATACTGCTTCTACAAATATTGATGATTTTGTCCTAAAACAAGAGTGGGAATGAACTTAACTGTTGTATGTAATCAGTGCTCAAGCTACCTTATGCCTTGGTCGACATATGCGATTATTTTATAATACTGTCGATTATTTTAAAGAAATGTCGACAAGAAATTATTTTATTTTACATTATTTTATTTTTTTTTCCGTATAATTGTCTGTTTGACACCACAAGTAATAAATGAACACAATAAACATTATATAATCCGTTCACGCCCCCTGTGATGTCGCCACGCGCTTATCAATTATCGCTTGTAAAAGTTGTTAATTCCCTTAATTGGCACTTTGTTGTCGGGTAATCGGCTTTGTTGATACACGCAACCATCATGTGATTAATGCACCGAATAGCCAATCAGATATGCCGTTATTTGTTATCCTTTGGGCGATTGACCAATCAGACAATCCGTTGCGCATCCAACAGTCAGTACAGCTTCCTGTTTGTTTTTCTGTACACAAACTAAGAAGAGATGAAATTAATTTGTGTTAGTCGACAAAGGTGGCTAATTGCACATACTATTATGAATAATTTAATAATTACTTTCACCTGCTTTAATAGCTATCCCATCATGATCCCGATATGTAGCAAACTGCGGATCCATAATTGAACTGTTAAATTCCATGATGAATGGAACAAAGGGACCAGATGCCCCGACGATAATTTCTATGTTTAAATAGCTCAAATTTGAGCAGAAATGGTAAGATATAATATACTGTATATAAAAAAAAATATGTCAACTTTAATATTTCCATTCTTGGTCAATATGGGGCGGGGCGTCCAAAACACAAATTGTCTCCGTTAAAGTCAGATAATAAAGTCCGAAAACTGAGTGCTTTTGGCTTTGGTGTTGATAGGCGAAGTGATCACTGCGATGACATTTCAGAAACGGATAATCATAATCAGTCTGAATTAGTAAATAATCAAAAAGATTCTGATTCTCAAAACCATTCTCAAAACCAAACAAACCAAAACAGACTGAAAGCTGTTGTAAAAAGAAATTTTAGACCTGAATGGCAACTTACTAGACAATGGCTAGTGTTTGACACATCAAAGCAATTAATGTTTTGCAGATTTTTATTAAAGCTCAGTTGACCAACTCATTTACGATAGGGTGTAATAGTTTTAAACTGAAAAATATTCACCAACAATGCAAACTATTTGTATGCTAGTCCCTGGTAAATATCCACCAACAATGCATGTTCAAGCATGCTAGTCCCACGATAAATACAAGTTGCGAGGCCCTGTAGAATTTCTATTCTGTGAGACTCGTGTAGTTAAAAATAAATAAATATACAAGTAACAAGAGTTTGCATATTCTATTGGTTTACTCAGTTTCAAAAAGCAAGCTTTGGATTTTATGGAATTCATAAATTCCAATGAAACAGTCATGAAGCTCATGAACACTGCTACTGACACTTGCCAGTATCTGATGAAAAACAGGGAACTCTTCCCTGATGTAGCCAACATAGCTTTCAGATTCTCAACAGTTCCTGTATCTTGTGGAATGTGAAAGAGGGTTCAGTCGACATTATCTGATCAAAACTAAAACAAGAAACAGTTTGAATACAGGTACTGTTGAGAATCTGATGAGAATATCTCTAGAGAAGCCAGGCATGAAGTTTGACTATGCTAGAGCTTTTCAGAAATGGGTCAGTGTAAAGAATAGGAGAATGATGTAGATAATGTACACGGACAGCTCATTACAGTTACATCAGCTAGCATAGACATAACAGACAGATTCTACAGCAAGTTAAAAATTGATAAATTTTAAAAACAATGACATAATTGAAATTATTGTGTGTGTGTCAACTGGCATACACATAACATACATTTTCATACAGAGTGTGTGTCAGTTGACTCACATATATTTATAAACATAACATCAAAGTGTCTTGTTCGAAAGAGTGTAGTACTGTGCTTAGTATTATTATTATTATTATTATTATTATTATGGAATAAGAGTAAAACAAAAAATAAAAATGTATCTTCCTTTCTAGTTGCCCTCAGTGTTGTGTAGTATAGTTCACATATTATCTCAGCATCCAAGTATACTATAGCATACTTCAGTCATTTAAAAAAATATATACATCACATATAATGTAGACATCGTCGGAGTTGACACAAAAACGAAACAAACCACTCCCTATGCCGCGTTGGCTATTATTTTTTTTGTAAAAAATTGTGTCTATTAATTGAAATTGGCAGTGTGAGCACTGTGTAATGCCTATTTCACGAACATAGTTAAATGCACTCAGATATTCTCTTTCCATTAGGAATTCTGTAACTCGAGCAAATATATTTTCCCCATAAGATCTTAACAAGTAACGGAGATGTTAACAATCAAAGTAACCACATGCTTTGCTAACCCTGCAGTATTATACTTCCACATATATATATATATATATTCCGTGCAGGTTAAATGACTGAATGTTTACATTACTGGGTATAATCGCATAACAGCGTTAGAATAGCATGAAAGAGAATCAAGAACAATTCCTTACCTGATGTCTGTTGTCAGCTAAATCTATATTTACATGATGAGACTGTCATACCTCTGCATTGTATTCAACTATACATTTACCTCTGAACTGTAGTCAACTATTTCACCTTTTAAATATTCATTATATTATCAACTTGTCAATTCTTTCAATTTTCAGCAGTTAGTCAACTATATCTTATTATCAACTTGTCCCTTCAATTTTCCGCAGTATTTTTAAAGTAAAATTCAGAAAGCAGTGCTTTGTAACTTATTTTAGATTCCAGAACCTAGTCCTGCCTATAATATACCAAATGTAACGAGTCTCTAAAGTTAAAAGTAACAAGGTCCTACACAATTGTTTGTTTAGTAATCCCAATGTCATCTGTCATCTGTTGTGCTCTTCTGCTATCTTGCATTGAACCTAGTCCTGCCAATAATATACGAAATGTAACGAGTCTCTAAGTCAAAAGTAACAACGTCCTACACAATTGTTTATCCGTATGACTATGACGTAATCCCAGTGTCATCTGTTGTGCTCTTCTGCTGTCTTGCATCGAAGCTTATTTAAGTTCTTCATTCACTTTATGGAATTTGCTTCGATCAGTGGAATATTTCTTGAAAAGCGTCTTAACACTTTTTGACCCAAAACACATCTGTCAACATTTTGTCACTTCAAATAAAATGAAGATTTATGTTGTTGTTTTTTTTGTAAAAAAGTCGGATTTCATAATGCGAATTCTCGTTGTTCAGCAACATTCATTTTTCTTTGGCCGGTTAACTTTTATCATCGAAAACGTCTGCAACAATCTATTCTTCACAGAGTGACTTAAGTTCTCAAATTGGTGTTTATAGTTTGTTCCAATAGCATAGGACCTCGACAAAATCAAAGTCTGTATGTTTGATTGTTTGCAATAACACAGGATCAGTTTTGGGTTTGTGTATTGAAAGGTCTTCTCTTTTACACTGAATCACATCTATCTAGCTATTGTATTTCACGGGTCACATCCATCTAGCTATTGTATTTCACAAGTGACATTCATGTAGCTATTGTATTTTAGTCATCACATCCATCTAGCTATTGTATTTCATGCGGCACATTCATCTAGCAATTGTATTTCACGTGTCACATCCATCTAGCTATTGTATTTCACAAGTCACATTCATGTAGCTATTGTATTTCACAAATCACATCCATCTAGCTATTGTATTTCATGCATCTCATCCATCTAGCTATTGTATTTCACACGTTTATCAATCTAGCTATTGTATTTCACATGTCACATCAATCTGGCTATTGTATTTCACATGTCACATCCATCTAGCTATTGTATTTCACAAGTCACATTCATCTAGCTATTATATTTCGTGTATCACATCCATCTAGCTATTGTATTTCACATGTCACATCCATCTAGCTATTGTATTTCACATGTCACATCCATCTAGCTATTGTATTTCACATGTCACATCCATCTAGCTATTGTATTTCACAAGTCACATTCATCTAGCTATTATATTTCATGCATCACATCAATCTGGCTATTGTATTTCACGTGTCACATCCATCTAGCTATTGTATTTCATGCGTCACATCCATCCAGCCATGTTGTATTTCTTTAAACCAGGTAACATGTTTCACAACTCTTAACTTCATATAAATATAAATATCTGTATCAACGTCACTAAGGACATCTAAATCAATTTTACTAGTGACCAATCAACAACTTGAACCTGAAAATGTATCAGTCAATATTGCTGCATTATCATTAATCTCACACATCAATCATCATTCCTTGATACACCGAAACTGGACCTCTGCTCATCACCTGTAACATCAGAATCACCAACATATTGGAACTGTTCAATGCAGCAACTTTCTCACTTCTGACCGGCAGTATGTTTTAAAAGCTGCTCCCGAATTCAAAACTTCATGGCCAGTCTCAATGAACTGAGTCAACATGTTCTGTATTGTAGTTTCAAGATTTACGACAGTTACTGTATATTTTTTAATTTTCAACATGTCTGTGTATAAGCGTTTATTTATCCTTGCTTTATTGCACTGGCCATTCCAGCGATCAGGCCTCGGTTTAAATTCTAATCTGAAGGACTGGTAAGGTAGGAAATACTTTTTTTAATATTTCGATAATCAACTCAAATTCGGTCATGGCTGGGATTGAAGTCGCGATCCTAACCCTTACACCATGGCGTTACACGTCTGTACATGTCTGTATGTGTGGCTGTATGTGTGGCGCCATGCCTAAATGCTGCTTTAGGAAATGCCGCATCACAGGATTTGCTACTGTACAGTCTACAACAAACTCTATGTCTGTAGTGTGTCCAAGAATGGAGCATCACACGAGTCAAGACTACTGTTTTTATCAATCAGCATGTTCTGTTTTCTGGCCTATCCTGTGTTTTTTTTGGCTTCCGGAGCTTCTGATCTGCAAGAAGAACGTTTACAGTTTTATTGAAGCTGTTATAAATCAGCTGATTACTACGGTCCTTATTAAGGATTATGTCTCATTAAAACTGCATTAAAAAAGGTCACAATTGTAACTCAAATAAACCTGAATTGTTTTACAATAAACTTCTGGTTTAATAGGTTTACATTGTTATCTAGGCAGTGCTACACACAAAACACCCAGAATGTCGGATATCTGACTAATGCCCCCACTAAAAGAACACACAGTGCATGTAATTTGACATGTAAAAATCAGTATACAAAATTACATGTTTCTATGGTAAATTATACATGAAACCAATCTGAGAATATTAGCAAAAATATAACTAACATTAATGAAAGCAGACCTCAATACAAAACTTCCAAGTGTGTGACCTTGACCTTAATGTGGTTGTAGCTGATCAGAAATGCGACGGAATGTTTTTGTACAACCTTAGTACCGTAATCAAAATATTCAATATGAATAATTTGTGAAAGTATTGAGAATATTAGCAAAAACGGACAGACAAGGCCAAAACAGTATAGCACCCAACAATTTTGGCGGGGACATAATACATACACAACAGATAAATCCGAGTACTGCTCAATACTCAGCTTGTCATAGGCATGGTCATGCGGTGTATTGGAAAGCAACACCAAGTACCCAAACTACAACGCTTCAATTTTACCGTCAATTTAAATCTAATATGTAAAGCTCTGTTAAAGGATACTGTTTGGAGTTTAAGGTCATTTTTCAGCTCATCTTAGGGTATGTATGTATAATGACGGTCAATTTTTAGTGGTGGAGGCATACCACCAACTTATTCTTGGGTAGAAACCAGTACTGTATACCTCCCACCATCTGCAAGACTCAACGTTCTCACAAGTCGAGCTACCAGTGGGATTCGCATTTGCAGCGGTGAGAGGCGAGGAGGTTTTTTACCCTCTCGACCATGAAGGCGATCTGTTATAGGAGATAGTTACCAAACACAGTGGAAGCGACATTCTTGCTACAGTTGTGATGGATTTTGTCATTGGTTGTATTCATGGTCACAATGTAATCGTCCCACACAGACTGGTAATAGGATATCTACACAAGATGAACCATTAACTCCGTTTTCTGAAGTTAGAAAAAAACATTAGTGATAGGTTGGCTTTGGAAGTCTTCAATGTAATTTTTTGTAGATCAAGCAACAGTGGTGTTATCCATTATTCTCTATCAACTGCAAGTTAAGCAAACCCAAAAAACAACAAATAATTAAACTCATCCCCGATTATATCGTCACATAGTGATTCCACTACTTGTTCATGCAACCGAAACGGAGTATAGTTTACCAAGATTTAATATACCGTTGTTTCAAGCTATTGCAATTTATAAAACAAAGGGAAGCATTGACTACTCTTTTTTTTTGTGTAAATATGTATACAATGTGCGCATTTCGATAATTGGTGAAGAATTTCCTAGTCGGGTGTCCCTTGGAAGCAGCAAACACAAACAAGAGATAAAAGCAGCAGACTTGGTTTTATTGAGTCTGTTCATGAGAGGTAAAGTTAAGTGCAACAACTCTCACGGCCCCTTGCACCACCTTAAGCAACATTCTACCTTAAAGCCACACAGATTGGGCTTGACGATCCCAAGGACCAGTAAGTAAATACACTACTGATTTGTAGTTGGGGCAACTTTTCATGGCCGCCACACAGCACTAAACAAACGCTAGTATGAATGTCAACAAATACTGAAAAGGGGGTCCCTTGGAAGCAATAAACACAAACAAGAGATAAAAGAAACAGACTCAGTTTCATTGAGTCTGTTCATGAGAAGTAATGTGAAGTGCAACACCTCCAACGCCTCCTACGCTGCACTGGCTTAAGTGACACTCTACCTTAAAGCCACATAGATTGGGCTTGATGATCCCAAAGGATCAGTAAGTAAATACACTACTGATTTGTAGTCGGGGCGACTTTTCATGGCCATCACACAGCACTAAACAAACGCTAGTTTAAGTTTGACAATGTTGCAAAAACGAAAATAATGTCAGCTGAGCTGAAGTTATGCACGGAATACTAAAAATTCCTTAAAAAATCTGCAAAATGAAGTGTTTAGGTCCAAAGTGGGTCGGCACGGTGTTGGGATGGTGTTCAAATGGTTTGGTTTAGAGTCCTAAAACCCCAAATATCGAAAACCCATGTTACTAAGTATACATATGGACAAGGGGTCCGGCTTCCAAAATGCCATAGTGTGCAGAGAACGTGTAACTGGCCAGAAAATAAAGGATTAACATGATAATCTATTCACATAGGGCTCTATTTCAAGCAATAACATGTGTATCTAAAAATCATATTCATTTGTTCATAACATGTACTGGTCACTTTTTCACACCAGACCACCGAAACGACTAATTTACACCAAAATATCTAAGTAGGAAGAGATCGCTTAACACCACCCCACCTCACTAAAACGAGCTTCCCGCTAACGGTGCAGTCAAAAACTCAACAGCCGATTTAAGACAAACATTAAATTTGGTCTGGTGTGAAAAGGTGGTACATGTTATCAACAAATGAATATGATTTTTAGATACATATGTGTTATTGCTTGAAATAGAGTCCTATGTGAATAAATTATCATGTTAATCATTTATTTTCTGGCCAGTTACACATGTTCTCTGCACAGAATGGCATTTTGGAAGCCGGACCCCTTGTCCAATGTATACTTCCCCTTGTCCAATGTATACTTAGTAACATGGGTTTTTGATATTAGGGGTTTTAGGACTCTAAACCAAACCATTTGAACACCATCCCAACACTGTGCTGACCCCCTTTGTTCAGGTCTAAAAAAAAAAGGTTTGTTTGTTACATGCCCAAAAAAACGGGGGTCGTGTCGGTAGGTTGGATTTTTTTTTTTTTTTGGCAAGACACCAGTGTTACAAAATATATATCACCAGAAGTTGACTCTTACATGTTCAAGTCTATTTTTTGTGTTGTGTTTCTTTGGTACACAACAAAAAGAGCTGTAAAATCAAGGTCAGTCGAATAACAGGAAACAAACCTTCTTTCTTTTTAGGCCTTATCATAAGAACCGGCCGCCGGCCGAAATGACAGCTTCGATCAAAGTTCGGGCAGTATTTGCAAAGCTTAAAAAAAAAATCAAAACCGAAAGTACCGTTTGTTTACTGTATTTCAAGGTGATTGGACTGGTGTATACGAGGGTTAACGTGTGACTGGTGTGTAGGAGAGTTACGTGTAAGTGGTTATCTATAGACTTACAATATGTTGATGTTACGCATTATTTAAATTGCTCTAACTACAGTACTCTGGAACATTTTTTCAGGAAAACTTAAAATATGTTGTTGTTTTTTTTTTTTTTAATTTTATATATTTTTGTTTAGTTCCAAACACTGATACAGCTACCTGTGGTAGAATTTGGGGTAAATCCATCCATGATGTGTCAAAATGACGTCATTCAAAAGACTGGCTTTTTCTTACATGATATGTAAGCCCCTGTTATTATATAATTTTTATATTGGAGCGCGATTGTTCATTTGATTGATATGTGTTTTACAATTTTTACTGAGAAAAAACACTTTTAGTGCTTGACATACATGTTTTTTTATATAAAACGATGAAAAAAAATCAATGGTGTAATGACATCTTAATTTAATTGGCATCTGTGGAGCAGTCTATAAATCATCAACACATCAAAGAGCGAAACTTCCCGTGGCGAATCTGTACTGGCGTGGGATCTTATTTGTAATTACGTCTTTGTTGTTTTAGAGCTCATTTCAGATTCGTGCGGTGGTAAGTAGTGTTAAACATTAGGAAAGCATACAAAGTATGTGAAATAGATTCACAAACTATACCTGACGTTCATATAAAACTGTTGCTCGCTTCCCCCGTGCTACTTTCGCGGGGAAATATCTGTAAATGGCGCCGTTTGAAATAAGGGGCATAATTCACTTAACGTTACACGTGTAAACAATCTATAACCTATTTCATACAGGTACCAATATTTAAATAAATATATTTTACTTAGGGGCGTAGCTAGGGACTTTAGAATGTGTACGCAAACAGTCTAGGGGGTCCGGGTGCATGCTCCCCCGGATTTATTTTCCCGTCTCTGGTGCAATCTGGAGACATTTCTGCAACAAAATGAGGCTGATTTTGTCTCTGAATTTATTTTTTTCTAGTATTTTTTTTAAGAAGTGAGCTAAATGAAGAAGTTACCTGAGCCCCACTAGCTATTGTTTTTATTGCATTTTTGGACTTTTTTTTTTTTTCAGTATTTGGAAAATGTGTACGCAACTACGTACTTTGCGTACAGGTAGTTACGAGCATGACTGCAAACTGAAAACAATGATATTGCCAGTTGGATGGGGGCCAAAAGATAATATTGCAACACTTAAAATACGTCAAGAGCTGGTCAGTAAACACTGAATAAATCAGAGACATAATAAACCACTTCTTAAATCGCTGACCATATCAAGCACACCTATTTCACAGATCTAATAAAACTATTAGTTAATATGCGCTTGTTTAAAAACAAGCGTATAACTCTTGATTTTTGATATTGCAACATGAGTGAAAAATGGACACTTTAATTTCTATTGCTTGGTCATTTGATCGACCTAGTTCGTTAAAAGCGCTACTGAGTCAGAAATAGATGTAATAAATCAGAGATTCGCAACAAATGCCTCTAGATAGAAAATACAAGAAAGTAGTATGTAACTTGTGAACAGGCTCAATTAACTAAAGACTGTTACTTGTCTCTCTTGTTTGTGTTTGTTGCTTCCAAGGTATCCCCCAGATGTCCCGATAATTCTGACGAAAATCGTACACAAAGCGTCATTTTGTCATACGTTCTAATATAATATAATATAGATATGTAGTATGTATTACTATGGAAAATAGTTGTTGTCAATGTTTTATATCGTTGTTTTTGTTGTTGTAAACAAAATTATGGACGCCACAATACAGGTCCTCTTTTCCGTACTTATCTATATAAATTGTCAGATCTCTGAGTGCGTTTATTTTACTTGATATACCGACTTAAAGAGAGCTAAAGGGGAACGAGACAAAGGAATCCGGGAACCTGCCTTGCTTTTACACACGAATACATTCATTTGCTCTTTACCGTACTGATCCAAGAATAAGTGGGTGTTCTGCTGCCACCATTTAAAATAGACCGTCAAAAATAGCTGTGCTGGAAAATTATGTTAAACCCCAAACAAACAAACGTTGACGTGCTCGGATGTATTAAAATCCGATACAAGACACCGCACTGCTTACGCCTCTATCCGACGAAAACGGCTAACAGCGCTGTATATACGCTGAGGTTTTGAGTACTTTACCCATACTTTTTTTTTACAAAAAAAAATAATTAAATTTTGAGTATCATTCCTCAAGAACTTACTTACTGCAAAAACGCATAACTTTTAAATAGTATGAGAATTATTGGAGTATGTATGGTCCTGTAGAACAGTTTATTCCATATTTACATGATACAAATTGTTCCAAGAATGTGTCAAATATTTAGGTCATACAGTGTTTCTTTTCATATAATCAGAATAGTTGTTTCTTTTAAAAAGTATTAATGCACATCTCTTTTGAAAGCAATTGTTTACTCTGAACGATTCCCTTATTTTTGAATCTGATGAGTAAATACTCATTGCAGTCAAAAATTATCTGCGGCTAGGTTAAAATGTATTGCCCAAGAACACACCAAAAAACTCAGTGGAGGTCATGATGCCGAAATCTGGGTCCTTCCGGGATGTCATGTCCAGCGTGCTATCCGCTGGCCGACGCCAGACCCTACAGGGAGTGTAAAACAGAAGTGTCACGAACATAGGTGTAAACCACTGAATTGAATTGGGTTTTATTGTCGCACCAACAGCCAAGGTCATATTGCGACTTTTCCAGCTTTCATTGGTGGACACTGACTATACGTGAAACTATTTCATATCCGAAACCAACTCCAAATGAGTTGTTCCAATCAGTGGTGTATCAGTGAGTGTCATTCAATAAATTCGTGGACAAGCATACTTCTTATCAATATCGGTAACAGGTAATTGTAGTAGGGTTGGTGAAATTGCCTTTGATGAATTATTATGATGTATTAAATCCTTTAATTCAGAATAAACAAACGGGCGGCGCCTTACCATACGTATGCTTTAACTCATATCAGCTGCTCATATAGGATTTCGTCTTTTGCATTTTAGATGTTTTGATACAATACTAACAAGAGGTCAATGACCTTGAAGCTCTACTGATTGATTTTTATTTCAGGAAGTAGTCGCTACAAACTTGTTTTTTGAAAAATTATTTTTAGCTGTGGCGGCCATCTTGAATTTCCGGCCGACTTGAAATTTTGCTAGGATCAATTAGACATCTGTGAAGTTTCATGAAAATCCGTCAAGTAGTTTCAGAGGAGTAGTCGCTACAAGTTTTCATTATATAACTCTATGTAAACAAAGATGGCCGCTGACAGCCATGTTTAATATCGAATCAAAATGACTTTTGACAAGGATCAACATCATGTCATGCTGATCATTTTAGAAAAAGTCCCATATCAATATCACTTATAGTTTTCAAGAAGTAGTTGCTACAAACTTGTATTTTGAAAATCTATTTTTAGCCATGGTGGCCATCTTGAATTTCCGGCCGACCTGCAATTTTGCTAGGATCAATTAAACATCAAGAGCATCATTCCTGTGAAGTTTTATGAAAATCCGTCAAGTAGTTTCAGAGGAGTAGTCGCTACAAGTTTTCATTATATAACTCTATGTAAACAAAGACATCTTGAATTTCCGGCAGACCTGACATTTTGCTAGGATCAATTAAACATTAAGAGCAACATTCCTGTAAAGTTTCATGAAAATCCGCCAAGTAGTTTCAGAGCAGTAGTCGCTACAAGTTTTTACTATATAATTATATGTAAACAAAGATGGCCACTGGCAGCCATGTTTAACGTCGAATCAAAACGATTATTGACAAGGACCAACATCATGTCATGCTGATCATTTTAGAAAAAGTCCCATATCAATATCACTTAGAATTTTCAAGTAGTAGTCGCTAGAAACTTGTATTTTAAAAATCTATTTTTAGCTTTGGCGGCCATCTTGGATTTCACATCAACATGAATTTTTGCTAGGATCAACAAGACTTCATGGGCAACATTTCTGTAAAGTTTCATGAATATCCATCCAGTAGTTTCAGAGGAGTAGTCGCTACAAATAAAAGTTTACGGACAGACGGACAGACAGGCGGACAGACGGACGACGGACGCCGCACCACGGCATAAGCTCTGCTGATCTCTGATCAGTAGAGCTAAAAATGAAGTGCTCGTCCGGGATTTAAACCCGGGACCTCTCGCACGCAAAGCGAGAATCATACCCCTAGACCAACGAGAACGTTTCATGAATGTGACTCATATAGTTTAAGCTAAGCGCGCGAAACAAGTTTTCGGGTAGTACATATTCCTATTGGCTAAGTCAGGGGCCGTAACTCATGCACTACATGTCTGACAAATATAGTAGCATTACTTCAATGTACATACGTACATACGGACGAACAAGAGCGAATTTATATGCTCTAATTTACGATTTATAGCTATCTCCTGTACAGTACATCGCAACATATAACGTCAATTATCAAAGAAGTTTCAAAACTACACATGCCAATTTTTCACACAGATGATAATCAATAAATTTGCGGATTCAAAATTTCGATAAAATACATAAAAGCGGAACAATAACAAAATATTGGCACAAACATGCATCGTTCGTACGTGATCAGGACACTTTGTTTTGATTATTTAAAGGAAAATATGGCACTTTTCGTATATTGCTGCTTACTTCAGCAACATTCAGCTTTTTGCTCCCACCGTTGGTTTGTACGAGTACTACATAATAACACAGGAATATAGAAATAAACTTACCTCGATCAGCAACCTTCGTCTCTCACCGCTGCGGGTTCGAATCCCAATGGGAGCTCGACTTGTAAGGAAGTATCGATTCTTACGGATGGCGGGAGGTGTACAGTACTGGTTCTACCAAGGAAAAGTGGGTGGTCTGCCTCCACCACAAAACAAATCGACCGTCAGATATAACCTTACATGTGTTGAAAATGACTTAAAACACCATAAAACAAACAAACAAACAAACAAACAAAGCAAGAGGCCCAAGAGGGCATGTGGACGCTCTACTGGCTAAACATAAAGTTTATGTATAATAACATTCAACCGGAACATGGCGATGATATACGCAACTAGGCTTGGTAGTGTTATTTTTTACTGGTCCTTTGCGACCAGCGAGCCCAATATAGGTGGCTTTAAAGTAGAATACCGCTTAAAGGTGAAATATGGCGTGTCTTTTGAGTATATATTCGGAAATATATATATATAATATACAATCTGTTCAAATCTTACACTTATTGGTTGTCCCGTTTTCTCACAGTAGCCAATTTTATCTCATAGCGCACACGCTTCGAGTTTCGCCCTGGTAAGTGTCACGTGATCCTGTGACGTCATTGGTACCAAACGATTAGCCGTGTCGCATTGAGTTGTATAGTATTGTCTATGTAGGATTACATTTTATGGTACTTGTTAAAAATGCCGTGTGCTGTTGCTGGGTAAAAACGTTTGCATAAAGAAGGACAAGATAATAACCTAAGTTTCTTTCGTTTCCATAATCGAGATAATGATATATTAAGATCTGAAGTGTGGTTAGACCGTTACCGAAGAAAATCGCCCCACTCGTCGAGAAAGTGGGAACCTACGAAAGACGCGCGAGTTTGTAGCAAACATTTTGAGTTGACTTCTTTGGAAGTCCATCCTTTGGTTTCATTATCTTTGAATTTGGAGAACAAAAGGCCATGCATATTAAAATCAACAGCGGTACCAACGATATTTGACTATAAAAATGAGAAGTGCATTACCCCGCCGTCTCCAAGCAAGTTGTATTCGCCTATTCGACCGGCGTTGAGGAGAAAATTCATACATGAAGTAAGATTGAAATTTATGTTCAATTATCTTAGCACCTCATCGGGTATACGTATGATAATTTGAAGAAAGGTGTATAGTCTTAGATCTTTATATACACCGTGAATGTTTAGCTGTTGAATTAGAAGCATGCGTCTTTACGTGAATCAATGAAGAGTTGACGGCGCTAATAATATGTAGCCGTCATTTTTTTAAATATTGCTAAGAACGTTCAACATATAAATTTAAATGAATCCGGTGAAATAAACACTGTGTCTTTGTTCCAAAATTTTTATTTTAATAGTTTTAAATTATAAACCCCTTCTGCCAATAGTGTTATAAATATATATTATCAACATATATAGGTCTATGGATTTGAAAAAAAAACACAAAATGTTTCATGGATATCTATTACAAGGCAGAACATTAATAATATTACTAGCTTTTATATTAATTCAGTAATGTTTTATGGCAAAACAACAACAATAACGCCTCTTAGCTCGTGCAATAAGTAAAACAAGTATAATAGAATAATATACTTTATATTATGGTAATTCCATATGTTTGGTCTGTTTTCGATCTGTATATCAGGAGTAAGTATACATGAGTAAGTATACTTACTGACTGTCTATATCGTGCTCATAATGCATTTGGCTATATTATTTAAATCATAGTATTTTTCTGTCTTTGTACGCGACAATTAGAGCTCGCATATCATGTGATATATCCGTCTTGTGCAATACGCGTCTGCCCTCGGCGGTATTACACAGCTCAAGTAAATGCAATAAACAGGAAATGTATCATAAAACTAGGTTTCCCTAAATGGTGCGTGCTTTTGTGATATACCGACGTATGCACCCTAATTAGGCTGTACTTCAATAGTGCACCGCAGTATTTGATTAGTCTGTATTACTATTTGGGGGCAGTGGGGACTAGAGAGCGTGTCATATTACAAACACCGCTCCTAGACAATCGTGCAAACTCGCTCATTTCCGTAGATCATCATTGGAAAAAAAAAAAAAAAAAAAAATGGTTGAGGCAGTTCCGATTGCGCTCCTAGAGTGTTTGGTGTTAATGGCGACTTATGGCAAATCTATAATACTATAGAAATTATATGCTGTTTCATTTATTATTGTTTTTTATTAATTTTTTATCAATTATGGATAATATCTAATAAATATATTTGTTCCATGTCTACTTATCGGCAACAAAATCTGACGCTCGTATTTAGACCAGGTCCATTCATTCGGAATATACTACATTTCGCGGTCATTGTGTATGTACCAAGATATTGCAGTGTTGCGGGTGACTTACTGTCAGATTTCGATGAAAACAATGTTTACGTTGTTTTTGTTTGTTGTTGCTGTCAGTGTATAAAGACACTATTTTGTTAGATTAGTGAATAGTGTATTGAACCGCTGAACGTAACGAATGACATGACACGATAGTCTTTACAAGCTCTCCATTTTCACCGCGTTCGACTTCATCATCAGTTGATGAATCCGATGTATTTTCGTCCTCAGACACGTATTTTGGCTCAAAATCGTAAGGTTGCACATTGTGTAACCGTCTTATCACGGGCTATTTCCTCTGACTCGGTATCATGATCGCTTAATTCTCGTATTTTCACACAAGGTATACTGGTTTTGCGTTCAGTCCCAATGTAAAACAAAAAATAGTTTGTTCCCAATGACGTCACTTCCGGTAATTCGCGCAAGAGTTTTTTCCCCTTAGATTTTTTTCGATATTTTAGCATTCTATACAACACCGGTCTGGCTACGTCACAACTGACGATAGGCCTCTATACTAAGACGCATCACAGCAAAATATGGCTTTTGTCTACCTCCGCACCGCATTACCGCTATTGCTTATTCCGCATTAGCGCAAGTGATTATTTTGTATAATAAAAATCGAAGTACGTAGTCCTATCCGATGTCAATTATTTTCAAAGTATGCTATAATAACTGTGACCGAGGTGAGGGATCGATGCGCCTAAGGTATAAATTTATCTGACTGGCATACTTTTTCAGTAAATAATGCTTTAAATAAGATATATGCACCAAACTTCCAAAGGTGTGATAGCGGGTCGAAACTGCAGGTAGGTGTCAACAACATGCTTTATCGTCAATGGAAACTAAAAATAGGCGTCTCTTTCTCTTTTAACGTGGTTTGTTGAACAGCATATCGTCTGTTCTTTGATTTTAAAACCGATATGATGCTTATGGGCCTAAAAAAAAGGAAGTTATGTCAGTTTTATGATATTTTCCACCACCTTCTTTTTACATGGCCCATATTTGATATTGTTGGATACATTGTCGTAGAAACGTTTCAGTTATTGGAGGGGTGGGGGAGTGAGAACTGTTGAGAGAAAACATATTTGGCAAGCAGAAACACAAATATAAGAAAGTAAGTTTGTTTGAGTTATTTGTGGGAGTAGACAGACTCCTTGACAAAATATTTTACAAGCAAAATAATACAACATTCATGCTCAATGATATCAATAGGAGATACAACATGTATTAGTTACAGAATGTCCAACTAGGTGTTCTGAGCATATACCATAAAATATACTGAAGAGTTAGCTGAGATTATTTCATGATATATGCGTGTAACACCAAGTTGGATATTTTATAACTGTTTTATTGCTAGCCACACACCCTTGTATGATATCTGGTTAGTATAACAGCATACTTTTTGAAAAGTGTGCCATTATACGAAATATTGGTACACTTTCGTCTTCCTGTATTGAATATATACGTATAGCTATGAATCGTCTTTTGGTGCTATCTCAGTTTAAAACACCAATATGGGCACATTCAATTTAAATTACGGTCAATTTTATTGTCATGGCAGATATTTTGATGGATTTAATCACAGAATAATAATTTTTAAATGAATGTTATTGCTTTCTGTTAATGATACAATGTTTAATGTGGTTTATTCAACGTAACAGTATGCATCTCTATATGTAAATAATTACTGAAAAAGTGATCCCTTGGAAGCAACAAACACAAACAAGAGAGAAAAGTTGCAGACTCGGTTTTATTGAGTCTGTTCATGAGAGGTAATTATAATATGCAACACCTCTCACGCCTCCTAGCACCGACTAAAGCGATATTCTACTTTAAAGCTACACAGAATGGGCCTGATGATCCCAAAGGACCAGTAAATAATAACACTACTGATTTGTAGTTGGGGCGACTTTTTGTCAGCATAATACTTGCACTATACCTACTGAGCTATGGAAGACATATGGTTAGGATTTAGTTATTTAACATGTAGCTGTGTTCAGTATCTTCGGGACCCGTGTGGTTCCCAGGGGCCCCCGTTTGGTCACGGGGCAAAGAATAGGGCCACTGCAGATCCCTTTGGAGGGGTAGGCAGAGGGGTAGGCCCCCGTTTGGTCACGGGGCAAAGAATAGGGCCACTGCAGATCCCTTTG